>JAOANR010000008.1:1994006-2564708 GCA_030278955.1 Hygrophila difformis | reverse complement strand
GATGCCCAACGAACCCTAGTGATGCTGCCGTGCCGAAACAGGAGGGCCGCCCAACCTTGCCTTCCCTGGCGGACTCATACCATCCATAGCTCGAAGCATTCGTCCCCTCGTCGTGCTCCTTATTGTACTATTCAATTGCCTTTATCTCACGGAAAAATTCGACAGCCTCTACTCAACGATCGACGCCCTTAACAATGGGAAACCTAGCGCCGCCGCTGCCACACACGATCGCAGCCCTCACCGCCGCTGAGAGATAAGTCGAGTCGGGTCATCTTCTGCTGCAATCGCCGTTTTCCGGATTTCCTACGCGACTGCGATGCGCATTTGTGGCTCCAAAAGCCCACATCTGCGGCATCATTGGAATTTCCTACCAGGCGCTCCAATCTTCATTGTCCTCGCCTGCAAACACTAGGTTCGTAGCCGTCCTCTATTGTCTCCCTGTCATCTCCACCACTTCGAAGGGTCATTGGTGCATCGATTTGTCCTTGGTCCCTATTCCGGCCTCCACCTCCTTCGATAGGCATCTTCAATCGTGTAAGGATTTCTCTTCGCGTAAATTTCCTCCATAAATGTTTGTGTCTATGCTTTCTACGTGTTGTAATACCATTCACATGTCTGATGGGTATGTTCCTCATATTTGTTGTGCTGGGAATCCAGCCCTTCTCCCTTTGGATTCCAGATTGTTTTTATATAATCTTGCTTCTCCCAGGGCCATGTATTTATGTTTAATTCGCGTGGCATTGTTTCGGTTTTGAACTGGAATGGATATTGAAGATGAATTGCTTCGATTAGGTTCCTTTTAATTTCCTGAATACATTCTGTACCCGTTTCAAAGTAGCATTCGTGGTTTTGCATTTGTGGTAATTTCCTGAATACATGCGTTGTAGTTTACAGGAATGTACCAAAATTTCAATTTTTTTTGTATTGTATTTTATTTTATGCTTTGATGCATGAAATTAGTCCTTCCTTTTTCTTAATTGAGGCCTTGGTAAATGGGAATGATATGTGCCACATGGAGCCTCTGAACTGTTCGTTAAGAATATCAACTCCTGCTTGGTCTGTCGAACCCAGTTTGCCCGAGTGTCTGAGGAATGGTTTTGGGTATGGAAACCAACGGAAGCATTATTTCGGGAAATCTCATCCTTGAACATCTTATGGATCATAATATCATATTGATTGAGTGGTTCTCCAGTTGGTAGGCCATACATATCTCAAATACATAATCTTATCTTTGATAAGGGCATATGCTAGAGCAACAAGCAATGCACCTATCGAGTTGAACACCAACGAAGAAGTTATCACATTTGCCATTGGTAGTGAGTTTCGTCGAAGGGGGTCTTCAAACAAAGAGAGGATAACTGCTAAGGAGGCCATGATGTCGAGAAAGGCAAAGCGAAATGAATTTAGGTATTATCGATTGAAAGCAAGGAAGAAAATGAACATAGGTATTTGGGCGTTTCTGGTACTACCATTTCTATGAGTTCATTGTGATATTTAACTATGACAAGCTGTTTAAGTTGAAGGATTAATTTTATTTTTGCGCTCGACCAGAATATTATTCAGAAGGTATTTTTAAAACAAGATTTAAATTTGTCGTTCGCTGTGTTCGAACTCTACTTTTTCCCGGTTCATTTTATGAGTTCATTGCTTCTTAATGGGTGGTATAATCACTTTCTTTAGGCAGTTAAAGAATGCTGATTTAAATGATTTCTTTTGGTTTCTTAGCTCTCATTGAATTTTTTTATATGGAATTTAAACGTTATGTGTATCTTCTATTTATTTTGCATTTTGCATTGGGATATACTTTTATTTATTCTGTTTTATTAAGAACAGTTTTTTGGGTATGTAGAAAGTTGCGCTATTAACTGTTTTCCTTGTGGCCGTGCTAAAGATTTAAGCTTTATATTTTTTTTGAGTTCTTTCAACTTTGAATTGTTATTTATTTTGGTCTGTTGTAATGAGTAAATGGTTTGTGGTAAAGGGATTAAAGTTTTTCGTGTTAGAAGGAGTTTCAGTTGTGATTAGAATTAAAAAGCCTGTAGGCCAGCTGAGAATATAGAGTCTTGAAAATGGATCATATGGATGTTTTGATTTAGTATTAGAGCATTTCGTACTAGGATTGCCTTTTCTTCCTTGGAATTCTTCCTAGCTATTCTTCAGGCCATCTTTCCTCCTTATTTGTTGTCGTTAATTTATGCGGGATTCATATCTTCTATACTTATGCTAATAGAGATTTGTTCCAAGCATTTATTTTGTGACCAAAGCTTTCTTGTAATCTCTATTTGATGTGGTTGCTATAAACATTTATATAAGCTTCAGATGTGCCCTAAAGCAATGGCTGTTGATGTCAAACAAGTGATTTGTAAAAGGTGCTTTATGAGGAACAAGCCTGCAATGATGATGTATTATGTTCCATCCTGTGAGGCTGTGATAGAAAATGAATAGTGATAAAAAGATATTGGCCATGCTAGATCTTTATGTGTATTGCAGTTACTTGATTGAATGCATACACAGTTTATTATATTCATTGTTGTAATTTCTCGTCATTTCTATTTTTTCAGCTTAACGGATGTCAACATCTCTGTTGCAGTTGAAGCAATCCAAGCACTGGAAATCTTGCCGGGTCTTCGTACCAAATTCTCAATCAGTTCTCCATTCTTATTGCCTGCAGTACTTATTAGTATTTTACCGAGACTCCTCCAGCAATGTAAAAATCTGGATGCTTAAACCTTGTGGACATTGTTTAAGGTATGATTTATATCTTTTCCTCAGCCATCTATGTACTCCTTATAGTTTTTTGGATCTAAATGTTTGAAACCGCACATTAAACCATGCTTCACCATCTATAATAATTCTTGGTTTGATTGATTATTCAACTAATGGTGATTATTACCGTTTTAACGACCTGTTTTTCTGATATACATTATTCAGGTTAAAGATCCGGCTTCCCTGAAGGGCATGTAGTATAAAATCTAGATACCATTGAATCATGGTGTCAAGGTGAGTTTGCGATGCCCAATCAGTGATGATGCATGCCTATTCTGTTACAAATGGACCATTAGTTCAATGTTTTTATTGATTACCTCTATAAATAGCCAAATGAAAATTGAGGATGTGAAGCAACTTGAATGGATGGTATTTCTTACATTCAGTATGAAACTGACAGTGCATTAAATAATACTTAGCATTATGAAAACAACTTTGGAGTGGATTTTATGCCTGAAAGTTTACAGATGTTGTTTCTGTTTTATCCTCTTGATTACATTAGCATCTTCATTACCTGAAATGAGTTTATGTATAACCTATGTAGCGTTCTTAAGCTTCAACTCTACAATTTATTTATTTATTTTATATATTACTCAAAATGCCAGAAGCTTAGACCATCACCAAAAAAAAAAGAAAGAAAAAAAAACGCCAGACGCTTGTGCAAAATTTCTTCAATTTAATGAATTGAAGAATATTGTGTATAGATTGGGTATATCAGTGATGTTAGAAACTTAGAATTCCTTTTTTTCAATTGTGTTAGAAATTTATTGATTTATTTATTTATATTTTTTTAGTTTAATTATTCTTCACATTTTTTGTGTAAATCTTACTTGCATCATGCTTGAGGAATTTTTAAATTGATGATCGTAATTGATTGCCTTAATATTTATATCGCATATTTTCGAGTTTATCACACAACCTTTGATTCCTAGGAATGACTCGATTCTGGTTTATTTGGAACCGTACAAAAGTTGTTAGGGTTGTTAAGGTCGTCAACAGCGTTGGATCTGAAAAATATTCACACCAACCAGCTCTACATACATGCTACTCAGTTCATTCAGGCCATAGCTACGCTACAGGTAATTTTTCCTTGTTTCCTTTTTCTTGTTCAAATTAGAGCACAATGATTGAGAGATTTAATGGGGCAGTTTGTTTGGTTGCTTGATTGGATTTGATTTAGTTCCTGTTTAGTTAGGAATCATTGATGTTAGATGGGTGGATCCAGATTCGGTTATTGTAGTTTACTGAATGAAATAATGGATTTTGTACCCAATTTAGCGGCTGATTTTAATTCACCAATTTTACCATAATTCCCCTCATATCCAGTCCCCCACATCCTTAGTATTCTTATGATTGTAAGTATAACAGCTTTAATTCAAAAAATAGTATTACTATAAACAATACAATGCAAAATATATATCACAAAAAATTTTATCTTACCGGCGCGCAGCGTAGCGCGCTTCAGGACGAGTTCTAGTATATATATAGATGCCATGTGCTCATATCCTTTGGAAAATTTTGGGAGTTGGAAAGTGCAGTTATATCATATCGATTTCTCTTTAATTGTTATCAAAACATGGTTGAAATGATTGGTAAGACACATCAATTCTTTTTCGATAACAATTAGGAAATGAGGAAGTGAGTTTATTTTGTACTAACATCTTATTACTATAATATCACTGGCATTTTGCCAATACATTATATTCGATAACAATAATAGGAATGTGGTACTAATTATAGCGTTCGTGTATTATGTATATTGTACATTTATTGCCCCGAGTATAATCATTTAGAAAGTATTATATTTATAAAGAAAGCTATAATAATTGATAAATGGAACGGACCGAGGCTATGGAAGAGATTAGAAATAGTAGATAAATTCAAGGGCAAACACAAGCTTTCATCATTTTTCTTTATTTAAGAAAATAAAAAGATTAAGACTTAGAAATACTCAATGATAGCAGTATGACAGTAGAAAGCCTCAGAAGCCAGAACTTCCCTTGGTAACAATTCAACATTGCACAAGCAAGTAAAACTATCCCCAATCTCGAGTCTTCAAATGCATTATCAATTTTTTTGAGGTCTATTTTCTGTACAGGCACAATATACAAATATCATGTTTAAATTAAACTACCACAACAAAGTCTTTCAGCTGAACCCATCCATAAGCACATCTGTCGCGAATTTTCTGCACTGTGTTTGATGCCATTTCAACCACAGGTCGAATCCTAGCAAGTTCTTTTTCCACCAGTAATCTCTTGTCTTCCTCTATCTGAAAATTTAGAGCTAGTCAGAGGTTTGAGTTTTATGTTTATAGGATCTCAGGAAAGCAATTCCAAGTCATGAGCTAACCTTGTCGATGCAGCGTACTGTGTCTAAAATGTAGCAATAATATGCCAGCTGCCTGTACAGATCTGCTTCATTGTACTGATGGGAGAAATTGCGGAAGTGAGCGCCTGATCAGTAAATTACGGAGGAATTGTAATTATGAAAAAGAATGGTATCTTGAGTGCAGAGGCAGGAACCTTTCTTATAAGGTGTCCGTTGCAGCGGGGATAATTTGGACAAGTGGTTCCCCTCTCAGAATCCCCAAGCACTCGAAGATTCACACTACGGGTAGTGTAGTTGCAAGTTTCATCATCACACTGAAACAACATAAGCCCAATCAATTTATAACACCAAAATCCAGTTGCATTGATCTGATTAGTAACAATTCAAGGAAGTACCATCATTTGGCCCTTGTAATACGTTGATACAAATCCTTCCGCTTGTCTTTTCACCTGATGCAAATCAATCAAAGTTAAATTCGCAGAAAAGCCATTACATCCTAATGAGAACTCGGGATTCCACTTGTTACCAAGGAAAACGCTTGAGAGAAGTCTTATGATCATGTTTTCGATTTATCAGTAATTGACAGGGATCAATAATTAACAGGGGTAACAACTCACCTGGTTAGCTATAATAGCAGGAGATATTCTCTTCTCATCTCCATCTAAGCATTTTGGACAGGTTAACCTGTGCCAGAAATCAACAGTTGGTCCAGCTTGCTCGTCTGCAGACTTTGTACTTATCATTGCACAGACTGAGCTGAATATAGGTGAGCATTCAAAGGAATTCGAGCAGCTAGGGCATGATAAAACTAAAGCTTCACAACCCTGATATCTGCAGTTCAGGAGGCATTGTATAAAATACCAGCAAAACTACTATATTGGTTTAAAGGAAAAATGGAAGCAAAACAATATAACTTTACCACCACTATATATACTTGGTAATAAATAAATACCTTTCCTCATCATCTAATACAAATGACAGCAAGCTGGATGAATCATTGCTGACGGAATCACTTGATTTATTCTGGAACTGAGAAACAAATGATTCCATTAGGTTTATAAGATTTCCACTGTATCGACTAGAAAATACATATATTTTGTGAAAGCATTTCTTAGCAACGTTATTTACCTTTGACGAGTCAAGCCCCAAACAATCAGCCAAGCGTGCTGGACTAGTGCCCTGAATTGATGCGCATAGACGCGATATGACAGGATGAATCTGCATTCCATTTGGTGGAAGTTTGAAGCATATGAAATGGGAGAAGTTGCAGGTATAAAAGAACCAAATAACAAATTTCTGTCTTTACTAGATAGAGAAGCAAACCTGCTGTGCAAGGTAATAGTCAATGTCGATAATCCAGTTTTCATTGTCTTTTTTCAGTTCATCAGGATGTCTTGCCCGCTGGGCAATCCCAACAGAAGAAACTGAGCCCTTTCCCTGTTAATTTACAAGGTAGATGATAACGCAAGACACCAACACACATCGCACCATTTATTTAGAAATAAGAAGCAACTGTAAAAAGATGGAACAGAAATTTGAAACCTGCTCACAGCAAATAATATACGGTACAGCATCTCCAGCAGAAAAACCAGTCACATAACCACTCCTCTTCATTCTTAGTGCTACCTGATAACGGTGTGAGAATCACAAATGTAATGAATATGGCAGTAAATGATATGCGTGCATTGTAATAGTCAACTTACCTCAACATGAGGTTGATTTCTAGCATCTGGGTATGCTTCAGGCGGTTTAGTCAGCGTTTTTGTGATCACATATTTTTCCAATGGTATTTGTCCATTCCTCATTTTTTCTTGCACCTGCAATTATACAAGCCCAATTTAATCAAGGTTTTTCTAGTAGTCTAATTTACAACTTCAGTTTATCCCAAAAAATAAATATGACAAAGGGAATATAAAGCACAAATTTCCTCCTTCCCAGGTATTAAAAATCAGTTGTAAAACAATATATGACATTCCAAAATAAGATATTAAGCCCCAAGTATGCACCTATCATCCATTAGCACACCCCTAATCACAAATCAAGAATCAGATAAACCTAAAAGCATGTATGTATTGCCGGATGGCCATAGGCATGACAAGGTTAAAGGTCTCAGACAAGCACCTCCATTAGGGAATTGTGTATTACTTCAACAACATCCTCACATGACCTGAAAGCATCAACAAATTGATCATGTGCTTGCAAAGAGAATAAAATACTGGCAGACACAGTCACTATTTAGTCAAGGAATGAGCAAAGAAAATAAACATACCCTCCAGATAATATTTGACTGAGGCAGAAATCTCCTAGTTCCTTAGACAACAAGCTCCAGTCACGACGAACCATATCAAGACCTTTCCGCTCAATGACCTGAAGTACACTCATGGTGATGCAACAGAAGATAGGCTAATCAAAATAAATAGGATCTCAGTAACATGTTTAGCAAGCTACCTCAAAAGAAGTACCATCCTTAAATTGCATCTTGACAGCAGCATATTTCTTCTTCTTGAGCAATAACATTCTCTTGTACAAACCATCAAGGTCAATCTCCAGACACTTATATTTCTTGTTAACCTAACAAGACAAAAGAACGTGTCACTCTACGCATCAACTAAGAGGACAAAAAAGGAACCTTATTACCAACTTAAGAACTTTATTGTAACACAATTAGCAATGAATTTGCCAGACACACCTCCCCAATGACTTTCCCTGCTATTTTTTTAGCTTTTGCAATATCATCGATTCCACTATATATCATTATAGAGTCTGTATCACCATAAATAACCTGCTAGGGAAAAGAGACCAATAGCTTAAGAGATGCATAATTAGCGGTTGTAGAGAAGAATATATGTAAATACAAGAAAATGAAATGACCTCCAAGTTTAAATTATTTTGAACAAGATCAACAGTGTTCTGTAAAATCTCCCTTCCCTGAAAATAAGGGCAAGTTCACAGCATCATCTCCAGACTGAAGTCAGTGGATCAAAACTTTCTTAATCACTGTCACCAAATAATAAATCTTACTTGCAGTGTTATAAGTTCCGCTAGGGGTTTTGCATAAAATCTGGAGTTGGAGAACCCCAGGCATCCATACATGCTGCTCAAGACAATTGTTGATCAATAAGTAACAAGGAATAAGAAGTGGCACAACTGTAGGGAGAAATCAAGCACAAACCTATTTGCTGTCAGCTTTAGAGCCTGTTGCTGTATGTCATACTGCTGAACTTTGAGACCGGTTGCTGTTTTTAACCATGATTTTACCATCTTCCTTCTCTCGACCAGATTCTTAAGCAGCTTTATACATGCAATAACAAGACCATATACAAGTTATACAAAATTAAGAGTGACAATTCTTTTTTGCCTGAACTAAAGCAGATTTTTCATCAAAAACCAAGTAGTACAGGCACAGCGTACACACTTCCTCAAAGAATTCTTCATAGATACCAGGCAACACTTCAAGATGCTGGCAACATATATTCTACATCTAATGATAGCCAAAGTAATGAAAACCAATATAAGTTCACATAGCACGAGAAGGCTCTCAAGTTCAAAATTCTACCCCTCTTCTCCAAGACCAATCCAAGCTATTGAGATTTATCACTAAGTTTTAGTTTAAATATGGATATACATTCCACGTACATGATAATATATGCACCAGTATAAATATGCATATATTAACTATTAAATTTTGACTTCACCAGATTAATACTTAATATATGCATATTTATAGTGGTTAGATCACAAAAGAAGTACAGGGGCATAATTAATTATTGATTATACACAAATACTAACCATATTGTGTACATAGAAATTTAAATGTAACTGTAAATAAAGATACTAACTAAATGATTGATCTACGAATAACTCTCTCTCTCTCTCTCTCTCTCTCTCTCTCTCTCTCTCACACACACACACACACAAAAGAGAATAATTTTAAAGAAAAAGGTGCCCCCCAAATATACAGTGGGAGAAAAACAAGATAGTTACAATACTATTGTAGCTACTAAAAACATAAGAAACGCGATCAACCTATACAAAGAAGCTAAATATAATTCCAATTATTTGATACAAAACATCAGATTGAGATGTTTACCTCTGGTAGAAGTCCAGTTTTTTTACCAGATGGCAAACGAGAAACAGAGTCATCAGCAAATCTTTCAACAGTGGTAAAGCAAATATTGAATTCCTGCAAAGATAAAGATGGTAATGCTTTTACAAAGGAATAGCAACTGTTACATACATTTAAGATGTTTGGGAAAAGATTTAAAGGTGTAAGAAACGACATGGAATACAGCTAACCTGGATAATGGAAGGGTAAAGGCTGTTAAAATCCAGAAGTAGAACATACTTGTCATACAGACCTTTCTTTGGCTCCAGTACTAATCCACCAGCATAGGAAGGACCCTTTTTGGATTTCCTCTGATCGTTTTCTGTAGGCTCATCATCAATATTTGTATCATCAGGACCAATCTCTTTGCTCTCTACACCATTGCCACTTTTCCGTTTTGTTATCCTTGCTTCCTTTGATTGAGCAGACAACTTGTCTGGAACAATAAATTTCTTGGCATGGAATGCATGTAATAAGAGATATTCCACTCTTTGAGCCCTAGCACCCTGATATTAGATAAAATGTGCAGTTTTTTTCAGCTTCCAATTTCTTCAGCAAGGATGTAAGACGCCATATGTCATTTGAACTTATGAAAATACTTACTTGGAGAGTTTTATGCCAAAGATTGCCACTAATGTTAGTGAGTTGGCGCGTAAGGGGAAGAATACTCAAATGAAACATGAGCTCCATTGATAGCCATGCATCTGTTTCACCATACTCAATCTGCAGTGAGTGAAAATGCAAAAGACAGACGATAAATTAAGTTTTCATGGTTCAAATCCGCAATGAAAGCATGATATCATTTACACTTTCCAAATCAAATTGGAAACTTTCATTTAAATCAAAACTTTGCCCAATTCTGTGACTTTTGGTACCAATTAGTGTTGGTGTCCGAACAACCTAGTTTCTTGTGTCATTTTTGAGAAAATAAAATGAATAAAACAATATTTTAGTGGGATAACCTAGAGAGGAAAGATTACTATAAATGTTTTTAATAATAAGAGAAAATTGGACGTTCTTTTAATTTTTAACAATCTTCTTGCCATTGGGTAATATATAATTAAACTTATCAAATTAAGCAATGCAAATACAATATAAAAAAGAAGTTTAATAGAAAATACATATATATATTATTAGACAACATAGCATAAAAAGATTAATTAATTATTAATAATATATAATCAAGGGTAATTATATTTTTTAATACCTTATCTATTTCAAAGTGTCCACTTATATACCTAAACTAAAAAAATAAAAAATTACACCTCAACTATTGAATCTTATAAAAATCTATATTTCCATCTAGAATTCCGTTAAATACACATGGGCAAATTGAGCTACGCAAGGAAAAGAGTTTGGATGAAATTTTGGGATTATAGTTTCGGGTCTGGTACTATATATTCGGGTTAAATTCGAAAAATATGAGCAGACCATTTTGTTCATATGTATTTAAGGGAGAAATAAAACTTAATAGAAATATGGATGAAAATATAGATTTTTCTAAGATTCAACAGCTGAGGATTTCCCAAAAAATAAATAAAAAAAGGTTAGGTATATAAATGAACACTTTGGAATAGTTGAAGTGTAATTTTTTTTCAAAAAAAAATGGACATTTTAAAATTTCATGAATAATAATAATAATAATAATAATAATAATAACCCTTCTTTTAAACACCACAAAATATAGCCAGAAAAATATCTCATTAATTTGTTCAAGAAAATGTAAAGCACAACAAATGCAACTTACAAGTTGCATAAGCGATGCAGAACTTTGAAACATTTGAGGAATATCGTGCGGGGTCACTTCCTTACGATCCTTGTTCAGTTGTGTCTTTGTTAGTTGAGTCAACGAATAGCTAACCTGAAAAGAAGCAAGGAACAGTAACGAACAAAAACCATCACCAAAAGAATAAAACCAGACAACCAACCTCCTTCAAAAGATCACGTGAACAAATATATGTATCACACAAGAGTCGGCCTGCAAGGCAGGACATGATGCCTGGACTTGCTCCCCCACCAAACACCGAGCTTCCTTTATTAAGTTTCGGCATAGTAGAGCGCTTGAGCCGACCAATTTTTGACCACATAGTGCTGGCCACCCTGCATGGCTGGAAAACAGTAGATGATCATGAGGATATTTATTACTTCCAAGACACACAGATAAGATGCCAAAAATAAAAAGCATCGAAAAATAGGTCAACAGTCAGCTTAATAGCCTGATATGCATTAAAAAAGGAGGAATTCATTGATTACTTAATCTTGACATGAGAAAACTGAATAAATTTAAACATTTCGATGATGGAATCATGAGAAAACAGCTCTAGATGGGATGCAGATCCTCGAATTTGATATCCATATGCTGAAAATTACTGAACCAGGCTAACATGCAAAATTGAACCTTTGTCCGATGGATATGTAAAAATACCTGGACTCTATGAAGGAGAACATCTAGATCAAACCCAGATATATTGTGCCCAACTAAAACATCACTATCCAGTTTGTGCAATTCAATCATCAAGCGGTTTAGCAAAGCCCTTTCACTGAGATGTAAAATACAGATAAATGAGTTCGCATTAATAAATTGAAAGAGTGTGACTATAAATTTAAATAAAAAGAAAGAGTAAATAACAAATTGACCGATGGACACAAATAAAGGAAAAAGCTTGCCTACTCTCATAGGAAATAATCTGTGACCCGGCCTTGGTATTTTTATCATCTGCCTCCTTTGTGAAGCCCATAGGAAATATGCCTCCCTCAAGCTTACGCAGTACAGTAAAATGACTAAGCATACCTGGACGAGCACACTCAGACGCCACCATGGGTGTATCTATCTGTAACATTTTTCACTAATTACTTATTCTTTCAAGACAAGAATAAAGCAGTTTCATAACCAACATTCAAATAGGCATATAGACTGCTTGGAAAGCCTTATTAATGGCCTGATTTCTAGAACACAGGTGACAAATATCAAAAATACCAATATCAAAAATACCAACTTAAGGGAAAATTGACATTTCTTTCAGATATAATGATTTTACAGGAAAAAGGTTGGAAAAAACAAAACCAAGACAATCATTAGAAAGAGGGGTAAAACAATGGTTCGACACCTAAATCCAACTGGCACTGGGAAGAATCCCCCATCATCTATCCGATGTGTGATCTCAACAAACCCCTCAAATCCAACTCAGGGTCGGTAAAGTACCCAACGCTTAAGTGATACCATGTTAAACAAGGGACATGGCTTCCAACTCAAAAGCAATTGGCATATTGACTCATGTACCACATAAATTAGGAGAATCCCCATCCTTTATCCATTGTGGGATCTCAACAATTATCATTTAAACAAGATAAATTTACATTAAATTAGCGTGAAGATTAAGAACTATAGCAAAAGAGGAATGTGTTAGCAAATGAATGCATATAAAAAGTTCTAAGACCAAACCTTAGCCTTATGGCAGCAAATGACAGATGCAGAGATGATTTCATTAATACTTTGTTTCTCATTCATGATGGTTTTGATATTGATTGCAGTAACTACTACTGGAGGGACCTCCAAAGTATTCTTTGACGAAGATGAATCTCTGATATTCTTTGGGAAATCAATGGTAACCTCAAACTTACACCAGCTCACCTGTTCAAATGCTAAAAACATAAGATACAACAGGAGCATTGCCAATCTAAATTGCACATGAAACCGCAAGAGCCTCACCCGTTGCGAAGCTGAGCAGGTGGAGAATTTTGAGATTGATAGCCAAGAAGGTCCTTTAATTTTCCTTTTAATCAGGAAAAGCTCCAAGGCACTGCAATCAACATTAATCATTAGAATATCTGATGTAGTTCAAATGGTATGTATTGGTTGGTTGGATTTGTATCCATTTAGCCTTGTTCAAAATAATACACTACGAAACTTCATCAATTATATGCCCGTAGATGCATGTGTGTGAGTGTGAGTGTGGATAGAGAGTTCAAGCAAGAAATGGAGATGTAAACATTCCTGAGAAATGATATCAAAATCCTAAACCAGGACAAGCACAAATATGAAGATGAAAATTATTGCATACAAACCTCCTAAGATTTCAAGAAAAAATCACATTTTCGAATTTTCCTGTTTCTGAAAAAATCAGAAAGGCTATATACATTATGCACCAATAGTTAAGCTTATGGATATTGTGGCATTGCCTATAGGAACTTCAAACTATTGGCATGACCAATGAGGCAATCTTTAACTGGCACCTGTTATGAGTTCCAAGCAACGCACAGAAGTTGTTTCCCTTAAGATCCGAAGGAAGTGGTGGATCCTGTTAAGATCAAAATCAATATAGTAAATTGAAATTGCTTTCAGCCAACTAAGCAGTACACCAAATTCCTAGTGTTCTCATGTGGAGGCGCAACACGCACAGTCACTTGGCTTCACATGAATTAACCATGGAAACAATTGAAAACTTGAGCATATAATAAAGATTTGATGAAATGAAATTCCGCATACCTTGAATGGATAATTAATCTTGAGTGCGTAATATTCCCCATGAGGTATGTCTGTCCTCTCAAATGCATAGCTTCTCTGAAAGTAAAGAGCATGTAATGTACAAATTACAAACTTGATTTGCACGTATTAAAATTTAATTTGATAACTTTGTTTATAAGAATGGCCTGAATCAGTAGAAGCAGTATCAAAAACTCAACAAAATGCTGAAAAGCTGATGCAATGAAAAATGCCATTTCCAACCTTAACAGGTGCCATGCTGAAACTTGAAACGTTCCGTGCTAGAAATTCTTTCGTTATTTCGGCCTTCATTTCTGATGCCAGCTCCTGACAAAGAACACCGGTCCATAAAAAGAAGATGAAGAGAAAGAGATATATGAAATAACATATATATATATATATATATATATATATATATATAAGAATGACTACATGCAGATGGGTGCGTAAAGCTGCTTGAGCATCCTCAAACTCTATCTCTAGCTTTGAAATTCCATCTTTCAAATCTTGCGCTGATATTTGAGATTTCTCACTTTCTTTCCCTTGTTTTACAGTTGGGTCTTTAGATGCCACAAGGGCTTTTCGAGCCTTTTCCACAATTTGTTCAAGCTCCATAATCTTGTTACTGTGCATGAAAGAAACAGATGGGATTGCATATACACATCTCTGCATGTTTTTAACAACCACGCAGCAACTGTGATACATGCCTCCAGCTTTGACCTACACCAAAAAAGCACACTATTAGATTTCAAGTTAAGGAATTCTCAATTGCAACATCTTTGGAAACAAAAAAACGAGAATTTCATGCATTAGTTGTTAGCGGATACATAATAAGTACACAACATGAATTCATTTTATTCTCCATGTAGAATGTAAATGAAATGCAAGTATCAAAAACTACATGGGTGTGTTTTCATAACAAAAACTACATGTCATGAAATGGTAGCCTTGTGTGCTGCTAATGCAGGAAATTCAATTATTCTGCATTCAAAGACTTCAATGGGAAGGCCGAACAATTCCATTTGAGCTGCCACATGACAGTGCAATAACAGCAGTACGCTAAACTACCCCATTACGCAAAAATTGCAAATAATGGAAATGACTGTTTACAGAAGCAACCAAAGATTACCATCCCCAACTAGTAGGAGAGCATAAAGACAAATGAGAAGAAAATTTAAACATTGTATTTATTCTCTTCAAAGGACCAATAATACAAAGTTAACGCACATAATTTCTGTAATGGGGGGGAAAAAACTAAAGACAATTTGTAGTCCAGAGATAACACATTTTGCAGAAACTAAAATTTCTAATTGGGTAAAAATAACCCAAGCATCATCCAAAACTGGCATTTGTTAGGCATACAGAAATTTGCTACCGATACAACTGCAATGAAACAAAATAATCATCAATTAAACCTTAAAAACCCAGATAATGAGCAGCCATTAACTAAAAGTTTACTGAAACCGACAGATAAATAGGTATGCATAACCAGGAAATGCCGGCAAAAAGCAGAGGATACCTTCCCAAATAGATAGAGATTCCCAGCATTAGCACCATAAATCTCCTCATGAGCATCTAGAATGTAGAAAGGCATTGATCCATCAGGCTCCACTTCAAAATCCAGATTTTCCTCATTGCTGCATTGGTTCTGATTCACTTCATGCCCAGAGACATCATTATCAGTTATCACATTCTTCCCTGCACTCCTCACTGCTTGCCACCCTATGGTTGCACTTAAAGCTGGATCTTTTGTCTCTTCAATTTTAGCGTTGAGAGAGAACACCTTTTTCTCCACTTCTTTAGCTTCCTCATGAAGCAGACGTGTTTTATTCTCTGGTTTATTACCCTCGGCACTCTCCTTTATTTCCTCATTTTTTTTAGTTCCGAAGGAACTGGTCCCATTTTCAGCAATAGGCAAACTACAGTGTTCATTTTCGTTTTTTGTAGTTGGTTCCATACCTGAATCATCATTTACATCACCAAAACTATCGTTGATCGTCTCAATTTCCTTCTTAACATCCAAAACAACGCTACTAATAGAGGGCTTCTCAGTTGTCACGTGTAAATTCCCCAATGCTGCTAACATTGTATTTTTACCATTATTCAAACCCAAATTGCTTGAATTGGTTCTCCTTCTCCTCTCCCTATCACTCTCATCAGGGGCAAACTCCGCAATCACATCATCAACAATACTATCACACGACAAATTTTTCTGCTTATCCTTCTTGAATACCGATGAAGTAAACAAGTTCGAAATCGTTTGCTTACCCATCAAGGCGGCTGCAGACGCCAAAGCCGACGGTTTCTTCACAGCTTCCTTCGCCTTCTTCTCCGAGTTCGAATTATTTTTCCTCCTTTTCGGCCTCTCGGATTCTCCATCGGATTCCTCGGAGGACAAAGCAGCGCCAGCAAGCGACCAGTCTTCTTCCTGGCCCTCATCGCCGTACCCTAGACCATTATCGTCGACAATAAAACCTTTGGCCTCTTCGCGACGCTTCGCAACCAGTGCTTCGTACTGATCGTCATCCACCGTGTCATAAATCCGTTCCTCCATCTTGATCTGAAACCCTCCGTCATCCATCTCCCGTCGACCACCGCGACGGATCGCCTTGAGACGCTCCAGTGCTTCCGCACGGGCCGTCGCCGCAACGCCCCGCGTCCGCCGCCTACCCGCCGCCGCCGGCTGCTCGTCTGACATTGCTACAGTTATTATTACCTCTGCTCTCCTCTCCCAGTGTTTCTGGACAAAAGAGGCGCGTTCACAGAGTCTCAGTCTCTCCCTTCCCCAGATCTGATCCGATGTCTATATCACATAAAAATGGCGGGAAGCAAAATGGCGGGAGCTTTGTATATTCACCCTAAATCAATGGGCTTTTCCCTTGCATTACAAGGCCCAATAACCAACACGTTATTTGGGCCTTACCAATTCAACACTTTAATTCTCGGGACCTAGCCCATCCCAATTTGTAATTTTTTTTTTTTTTTTTAGTATTTGATTAAATATTTGATATTTCAGCAAAAATACACCATTACAGTCAATTCATAAACAATTGAAATGACGAAGAAAACGATAGTAATAATAATACATGGGGATACATATCCTAATACTACATAGGATGATCAATATATATAGTAAGGATCTTCTACCTTATAAAAAATCATGTTGGGATCAATTCCTTCTAATTCTCGAAGTATAATGATCAATTGCAGATGCTTCCATGCCTTTTTGATGTTTTGGAAGGACGTTGTGGCGGCCTGGTTCGTCATTGCAAACTTTGTCAGCAATCCCATTATTGCATGCCCGAATTCTCTTGACTCCTTGATTTTTTTCCTATACCATGCATGAATTGTGATGGAATTTTAATTAATAAATTTGGAGGATTTGGGAATCATTTGTAAGCATGCATGGTTCCTTGATTTCGGCTCATTGCTTGCGAATGACTACTTCGTATGGAAGTTTTTTTTGACGGATCTATGTTTCCATAATATTGGTAATTAAGCATGCCAATGTCATGACATGCATGGTTTCCTCCACAAATTATGTTATTCAGTGTTTAATTAAGACATGCATGTTTTTTTGTGTCATATTCAATTAACTATGCAGTATTAAAACCCTGCGAAACATTTTCTTTTGTTTTTATAATCTTCAATGATTCAATCCATATCGGCTACACAAAAGCTATATGAGTTTTGTTGAATGTTTATATGATTTGTACTTTAAAAGTTGAGAGTGGCATTTTGAGTATATACTTATAATTAGAATAAGAAAAATAGAAAAGTCATGTTTTCTTGTCTTTTAAACTTATAAACAATTGTGAATTGTTCACTCTTTTTCTTTTTATGAATTGAGGTTAATAAAACCACTTTTTCCCCATACATTCAAATAATATCCATCCAAATACAACATTTATTATTATTATTATTATTATACATGTATTTCTCCCACTTATTTCATACTCATTTTCAAACAAATCCCTAAATGAAATAAAAGATATTACTTCCTCCGTTTAGAAAAGATATCTACATTGGTAAAATTGATACTATTCATCTAAACACTTTAATTTGAAGTTTTATCATAGATATACAAGTTAAAATATAGCCAAGTGAGATCTTGTTAGATTCGTCTCATTCTGTAGTTTTTAAATACCGAAGTTTTAGAATTTTTACTTCTACCGAATTTGAGTTATTAATAGTTTAAATTGTGCATTGGACTGCGTGCTGGGTTGGTCAGTAGCTATCTTTAAAAAACGGAGGAAGTATTATTTAAATTAATTATAATTGTATTAATTAATTAAACACATCATTTAAAATAAGCACATGGCTTTGCAACATAAGATAATTTCAATAATATATGTTCAATCCACAGTTAAATTGGGTTTATCCTGATCAATATCAAACATTCTAAATTCACTGGTATCTCATTTGAATTGATGTATTTAAGCTTATTGGGATTTTAATTAAATCATTTAAATCTCTCATACTACTCAAATAAACTGTGATTACTGATAATATTAGTGAAGCACATCCTTTAATCCCAAAGACAAATGGCGCTCCTAAATTGCCCTTTACGACTCTATTACTAGCTACCTAGTTAATTTGAGATTAAATTCAAGAGATGTCTAAAAGGGACATTTATGAGGAAATTAAAATATGTGATGCAGGCAATTATAAATTACTTTATTATTAGTTAATAATTAATCTATCACTCGTGTTAGTTTAAAGTAGACACGATCGATTTGGCAAAGGAGTGGAAATCACCTCCGTATTTAGTGGGCAATGCATCATGGCCCCTTTCATGCTACTAACAAATTATTAAGCTAAGCCCTGAAATTCATGAAATCAACTGTGGACTCTCTCAAAATATCACACCTTTCTTGCCTGCCTAATGGTATCTTTTTAATACTAATAAAACTATAATTTTCTTGTTTTTTTTTTTCCTGCTATTAAACAAAACAAACGTCACTAGTACAAATTACACTAGTGTATACTCCCTCCGTCCCATTTAACTTGTCTTGTTTGACTTTTGCACACAATCCAATGCACGTTTTCAACCGTTAATATCTCAAAATATATACAACAAAAAATTATGTGAAATGTATATTCTAAAACTACATGATTACACGATTCTAACAAGATCCAACTCGACTATTTTTTCCAAATGTATACTTGCAAAAAAATCGAGTCAAAATTGAACAATGAACAGTGTCAAAAAGTCAAACAGGACACATTTGGTGGGACAGAGGGAGTACTAACTACTGTATGTCATAACGAACGTAGGCTAGATGTACACTCCAATGGGAATATATCTGGCAATTCCTTCGCGGATCCTACTAGGCTACTACAAGTCTACAATATGTATTCTTCACCTTTTTTTTTTTTTTTTTTTTTTTTTTTATTTTTTATGTACAGTTTGATCGGAATTCAACCAAAAATTGAAACTACACCTGATGTTCTGACTCATCTCATTTACTGTAGCCGGTATATTGACTAACACTCAATTCCCGTCGCCTGACGGTGACCCAATCCTTGGTAACAGACCAATCGGGGGCTTCCTCACCGACCAATCTGCACAGCCGCTCCGCCGCGCCAGAATTCTGACAGCCCATCGGCGACGGGAAAGAAGTAATTGAACACGTCACCGGCGACGCCCAGCCTGAGAAATCAAACGGACACCTTGGAGACACTGATGATGCCTCGCCCGCGCACGTCTCTTCGTCGTCGATATCTTGGCCATTCACAAAGGGGTGACGTAGCAGCATCTCAGCTGTCCATCTTTCCCTCGGATCCTTCACGAAGCACCGCCGCAGAAAATCCTTACCCTCATCCGAAAGGTTTCCGGGAACCTCCGGCGATGCCTCCCCCGCGCCAATTCTCATCAGCAGCGCCGCCACGCCGCCGGAGGAATTCAACGCTGGACGACCTGCGCTCATCTCCGACACCACGCACCCCAGCGCCCAAATATCCGCCGCAGCGCCCTGTTTCCCGCCGGCAACCATCTCCGGCGACATGTACATCGGCGTCCCCCTCACCTCCCCACCTCCACCGCAGAAGCGTCGCGTCAATCCAAAATCCGCGATCTTCGCGCCGCCGCTGGAATCCAACAGAATGTTCTGGAGCTTAATATCACAGTGCACATACCCAAATTCATGAATATACCGAAGCCCTCTCAGCAAATCCCTAGTGTGCCGCCGCACTTCCCCCTCCGGCAGCCCCCCTCCACCACCGCAATTCCTCACCCTCTCCGCCAGATCCCCGCCGGGAGCATACTCCAGCAGCACATTATACAGCTCCTCCCCATCCTCCCGCGAAAATGCATCCCCTAAACACCGTATAATCACCGGGCATCCCTTCAATTCCTCCAGAATCAATTTCTCATTCACCAGAGATGAACACAGCACCGCGCTGCATGTCTTGACCGCCATTAGCGGGGGTAGTGAGTCCCCGCTTTTCGGCGCCGCCAAACTCACGGCGGCGAAGCTGCCGTGCCCCAACCGCTCCCCTCGAATCCAATCCATGAAATTGACAAGTTAGAATGTGAGATTCCTCTCTCGAATAGATCAGGTTTCGATTTTTCTTGAATAAGAAGAAGAAGATGCAAAAGACTGAACATATATATATATATATATATATATATTGGGTTGTATGAAGAGGGTGTATTAAAAGAACAGAGGTAGTATGTATGTATATACGCACGATGATAAATTTGGGGGCACCCGCCCGAAATCGTTGAATTCACAACGTGCGTTAAAAAGATTTGAGTGCTGGAGTAAAAAGCACGTGGAAGGGTAGATAGATATTTAGGGGCGACTAGCCCGAACTCATTGAATGTACAACGTGCGTGAAAAATTAAATACTTATTTGATTGATAGTAGAATAAAAAGCACGTGTGGAAGAAGAGCTATTTGGGAGCTCGCGGTTCTATTGCAAACATGGTCGGAATTCGGAAAAACAATGTAATGAAAATCTCCGAATTTTGAATTTTTGGGTTTTTTTAGAAAAAATAAAACAGAATACCAGTTTGTGGAAATATGGTGTCCACCAATTGCCGACTTAAGATGTACTATTTTAATTAAGGATGCTTTAATCTTGGTTTATACTGTAATAGATATCTGCTTCTTGTCATTGAGCATCGTACAAGTTTGTAGTGTCTTTTAATTTTAACTACAAATTATAAATAAATAGATAAGGAAATATTGCACAATTTTAATTTGCTTAAAAATTCTACCAGGGGATTTGGTTTTGAAATTTCGATAAATAAAAATAAAGGCAGCTGCCCACCTACGTGCAAATTGGCGGCACTCTTTAAATTTTTTTGAATAACTTAGTACATAGTCTGATTTGGCATTGCTCCATTGCATTGTTCAAAATGCAAATTCATACTATATAATAAAAATATTAGATCATGAATGGCATTATGGAAGTAATATAGACCACTACTGCATAGAAAATAAACCGATAGATTAATTAAAATGGATTGAAAATATATTATCATTCAGACATGGAACACACAGAATATGTCCGTAACATGTTTCATGTTCAATCGGCAATAATGAATAATTGCCATCAAATTGCAGTCCGTGTGGGTTGGTAAATTTCAGGACAATACTGCGACATGCAGTCAAACAAAACTCGGAAGTCGGAACACTCTGTTTTTAATTTATGCGCATGTCGGCCATGCTGTATGTGTATTAATATCTTTATTCACGTGCTTGTTCCCAATGACAAGAAAGATGAACAAACATTTTTACTGAAAACATTCGGAAAAGGGGATGGATATTTTTTTTTAAACTTTTTCACGAAAGTTCCTTTTATAAAAAAAAAAAAAAAGTACGACGAGACTTTAGCGAACAAAAACTTTCTCCTTATTCAAATGTATCTTACATACCCACTTTTTACGCAGTCCAATGCATATTATAAACCATTAATAACTCAAGTTATGTACAATTAAAAATTCTAAAAGTTCGAAATTTAAAAACTACTCGACGAGACGAATCTAACAAGATCCCACTTGACTATATTTTAATTTATATAACTATGATAAAACTTTAAATAAAAGTATATGGGTGAATAGTAACACATTATTTAACGTGAAGAACATATGAAAAACAACGGAAAAAAAGATAAAATAGTCCTTTTTCTTTTCAAAAAATTCAAATCAGTCCTTTTTCTATTTTATTACCAAAACAGTCCTCTACAAATGCTAATTATATCCAAATCATTCCTTTTTTCACTAATTATATTCTAATTGCTGACGTGGCAAGGGTTTTAATTTAAACATGACACGTGTGCATAATATTAGTCCTTTTTCTTTTATCTTTTGCCAATTCAGTCATAAACTTTTATTTTGTTCTGTTTAGTCCTCTACCCCAATCACTCATTTTTATATTAATTGGCCTCAAACATTTCAAATTATTTCATTTTAGGCCCAGAACCTTAAATTTTTTATTATTACTAATCCATTTATCAAATAAATGCACAACATACTTCCATAAATAAAATTAAACACAAAACCTCATATATTGGGTTTGACTGCTTTGTTATCGGGTCTTTCAAGTACCGAAATTTTATGGACTCTCTCTAATAACCACTCGACCGCAACCGATTGTTCATTGGTTTTGGTTTCCTTCAGTAACAATCAACAGAATCTTACTTTGCGTCCTACCTTAGGATGTAGCAATATTTGAGTAAATGATTTAACTTGAATTTTTGGAAGGTTATGGATACAGGAAGCCTTGGTTTTATTGAAAAATATTAATATTATTAAAAATATTAAAAAAATAGCCTGAATTTTATTGTCCACAAAGTATGATTGTGCTGATTGTTGCTGAAGGAAACCAGAACCAATGAACCATCGTTACGGTCGGGTGGTTAGAGAGAGTCCGTAAAATTCGGAACTTCGAAGACCCGGTAACAAGGCGGTCAAACCCAATGTATGAGGTTTGGTATTTAATTTTATTTACGGAAGTATGTTGGACATTTATTTGATAAATGTATTAGTAATAATAAAAAATTTAAGATTATGGGCCTAAAATGAAATAATTTGAAAGGTTTGATGCCAATTAATATAAAAATGAGTGATTGGGGTAGATGACTAAATAGAACAAAATAAAAGTTTAGAACTGAATTGGTAAAATATAAAAGAAAAAGGACTAATATTATGCACACGTGTTATGTTTAAATTAAAACCCTTGCCACGTCAGCAATTAGAATATAATTAGTGAAAAAATGACTGATTTGGACATAATTAGCATTTATAGAGGACTGTTTTGATAATAAAATAGAAAAAGGACTGATTTGAATTTTTTGAAAAGAAAAATGACTATTTTATCTTTTTTCCTGAAAACAACGGAGGTAGTAATTAGTAGCACAAAATTATTGAGAGAAATAAATGCAAGCCACGTAAGTATATGCAAGCAGTGTTTTGTTGTGTGTGGACTGTGCATAACCACAGAATCTAGTGGTATTTCGCAAGTACAAGATACACGGTTTTAATTAATTATACAAATTGTAAAAGAGTGTGTACCGTATCCACAATTTCTGCGGGGAAGGGGACAAATAGTAGAAAATCCAAGGGCTGTTGTTGAAATTTCAGAAATAATTCACCTACACCAATATAAAAATCTCAATAATGTGGCATGGATTCATTAATTGCCATCTATTTATTTTTTGACATAGTTAATTAATTAGGTAGACCATGTTTACAACGTTGTTAGTAGTCTGGTTGTGGGGTCGAAGCCACACAAATATAAATGCGGATAAAGGGGAGGGAAAGCGGGCCAAGTGGGGATTGAACACCAATCCATTGGTTGAGAGTCGGGGATTTAACCACTGAGGTAAGTCTCGAACGCCAGCCCTCTTTCAAGTTTCAACCCATGCAAATTATTATTAAAGAATAAAATAAGTTAAATGATGAATGTGGACATGGCCAAGATTAGGCAGTGCAGTGAAGGTTAGGTTCATTTTTGGGCAGATGCGATGAAGAAACAAACAATACAGAACATTCAGTGAGTCATAATGTATAGTATGAAAATTCAAAGTAATGAGGTGCATGCATATATTTATACACCATCAAAGAATATATACTCCATCCGTTTGGAAATAATTGTTACATTTGCATAGTAGTTACTATTCACTGAGTAACTTTGATTCGAATTTTTAACACAATTATACAAGATAAAACATAGCAAAGTGAGATCTTGTTAGATTCGTCTAATCGCGTAGTTTTAAAATATTGAATTTTTTTAATTTTTATCATTAAACAATTTGAGATATTAAGCGTAAAAAATATGCACTGGATAACGTGAAACGCAGGAATGTTAAAATTTTTCAAAAACGGATGGAGTATATAATAAGATGTATAGTATCTGCTTACTTGTTTTTTTGGATGAATTTATCTGCTTACTTGTTGAATACTTAATGTATAAGTGAATTTAATCATCCGGGAACAAGACAGAGTGTCAAAATCAATAAGACATGGGACACTTCCACACACCGGTGGTCAATCCACGTGAGTTTCAACGGTCCGCGTTGTGTCCGAATTACTTGTGGGCACCATTTTTTTAAATTTTTATTTTTGTTTGTATTAGTAATAAAAATTGTATTGAGAAAATATTACTACTCCCTTCGTCCCACCAAACATGTCTTGTTTGACTTCTTGATACTGTTCATTATTCAACTTTGACTCGATTTTATTGGAAGTATATATTAGGAAAAAATAGTTGAGTTGGATCTTGTTAGAATCGTATAATCATGTAGTTTTAGAATATATATTTCACATAGTTTTTTGTTGTATATATTTTGAGATATTAATTGTTGAAAACGTGCATTGGATTGTGTGCAAAAGTCAAACAAGACAAGTTAAATGGGACGGAGGGAGTATATGGTAAGGGACTATGTGCTTAGGAAGAATATTCGAAACGAAAATTAAAGCGAGGGCCCAAATTTGGAGCAAATACAAGCATGTTTTATATGAGTGATTTGTGTGCCCCGAAGGGGTCCGGTTGGAGGTCGATTTCAAAATGGGACACCAAAATATCAGGAATCATAGACATGATTTGATTTTGGAGCTAAGCTAACAAGTTCAGGCCTCAGACAAAAATATTAATTGAAAATGAAATGCAACACAATGTAGGTCGTGGAATTGATGAAGTTTTGTGAAAACTCAGGACGGACTTTGATTTTTTTATGTTAGAATAATCGGTTTGTGTATTTGATCAACTTATATTCTATAAAAACAAAAGGCTGTGTAATTGGTGCAAAGTCAAAATGCTAAGATTGATGAAATAAATTGTTCAATAAATAATAATATATATAAAAAACATGAATGCATCGTGTATTGAAATTTTTATCATAGGTTTAAACCACTACACCCAAAATTCTATTTGGTTCTCATTACTGTATATACTTTAATGCAGTGGATGAATACCAATAATAATTTACTTTTATGGGTACAAGACTTCAGCTGCTTAAACAATGTATGAGATTCGAAAAATTGTAATTTCAGAAACTGAATGTTTTATAAGTGCACAAATTTTCAAACCAAATGCCTTATAAAATAAAAAAAGAAAAAAAGAAAAAAAAAAGAAAAGAAAAAGAATTTGGACAATTGTAGAAAGAAATCAACTGGGCCTTAATTTTTGGACATGGGAAAAGTAAAGAAAATGGCCCCAAATGACAGCGGCCCATTGTAAATGTTGTGAACTGGCCCAACATGTAATTTAAAAAAAATTTTGAAAAAATTGCACGCCCAGTGGGACTCGAACCCACAATCGCTTGATTAGAAGTCAAGCGCCTTATCCATTAGGCCATGGGCGCTCATCTGTTTGTTAGGTTAGAAAAATTTTAATAGTTAATAATTCGCCCAGCGTTATCAATTTTAACAAAATCGCTACCAAATTCCAAATGAGGCGATTTACTGCGAATCCAGAAATTGAGGGGGGCGTGGATGAGCGGAGCGGAGAGAAAAGTCTGCAGCTGAGCGGCGCGACGAGAGGAGAGAGTGAAGCCGAGCGGAGCGATTTAGGGTTTCAAAATACCGAATCGGATCGAAGGTCAGTCGGGCACCGAGGGCCGAAAATTGTGCGCCAATAATTTATCGCATCTTTCGAATTATTCATTTTCATCTTAGGTATATCATTGCGTTAGAATTCCGAGGAAAAAATTATATGGTGGGTTTGCTTTGGTATATGATGATGATGATGATCGCGCTGGTAATTGTTTGTCGTGAGAAAGAGGTGTGGCTGTTGTTGTGTGCAGGAAGAGTGCGTGAGCGATTGAGAGTTGGTGAGAATAGAGAGAGGAGGGAAAGTCGAGTGCGCTGCCGTTATTTGCCTTTTTCGCGAATTTCTGATCTTCTTTCGTCATGTCGGACAGAAAGCTTGTGGTAAGTTTCAATATCTTTTTAGTCTGTTTCAATTAGAAAGAAGATTATTTTTTAAGTGCTCAAATATGTGAATATGGTATGCTTCATTGCATTGCATTTTTCGCTTCTATTTTAGGTTTTGGGTATCCCATGGGATGTGGATACTGAAGGTTTGAGGGAATACATGAGCAAATTTGGGGATTTGGAGGATTGCATTGTAATGAAGGTTAGCAGTTCTCTAATTATGAATGATGCCTATATTTTTTGACTTTAAACATTATAATATATTTTAGATTAGTGTATGAAAATTTTTCTTGAACTCCTTTCTCACCTTTGGTTTTGTACACCATGAGTTTCTATTTGATATTTCTTTATTATTATCTACTACACCTAAAATTTGGAAGAACTGTAAGGGGTTTTCGTTATTGAGTTAAATCTTGGTTGAGTCCGTAGGTGGGGTAAAGGTTTTGACGATGATGATACAACATAATTCTCTCACTATGTTTCGCTTGTTGCTCATCTTCCTTTTTACATGTTATTCTAGGAACGCTCCACTGGCCGTTCTCGTGGTTTCGGATACGTTACGTTTGCCTCAGTGGAGGATGCAAAGGTCATTCTGAAATTATGGCTTCTTGTTCCCTTCTGCTTGTGTGATGTTTCTGTTCTGAATTTAAATTTGAATGGAACAGGCTGCATTATCAAGTGATCATGTTCTAGGCACTCGAATGCTTGAAGTCAAAATAGCTACTCCAAAGGTTAACTTTCTTATCATGTTTTTAAATGTTAATCCATTTGCATGGCCCATTCATTTGTTGTGACTTTTCCTTTACATCTCTCTACATTTTGACCTTATGCATAGAAAATCTGTAAAATAACTACTCTTTGAACTCAAGATTTTTAATCTTTCTCAGGAGGAGATGAGGACATCTTCAAAGAAAGTGACCAGAATTTTTGTAGCTAGGATTCAACCATTGGTGACTGAAGCTGCTTTCAGAAGGTTCCTTTTCCTGTCTTTGTCCTTTTTAAGTTGGTTTTTGCCTTTTAGGATTGCTTAATTTGTTCATCTGCTGTTTGTTAAATGCTTTAATATGTATGGAGCGTTATTTGTGCACTTGTAACATACGAATGCTTTATTTTCTGTTGCAGTCATTTTGAGAAGTACGGTGACATAACAGATCTGTACATGCCTAAGGTATTCCGTCTGGCTTCATCTCACTCATTCTGCTACTTTTGCGCACCATAATTTCAATCACTTTCTCAGGATCCAAGCACCAAAGGCCATCGCGGAATTGGTTTCATCACTTTTGCAAATGCTGGTAATTTTTTTTGACTTTGTTTGACCCATTATTTCTATTGATTCATCTCTTTCTTTCATGTGACATTATTTATGACATCTCAAGTTCTACACAAACTCATTTTGGAGAGTTGCTCGACTCCATAGAAACACCACTTCTGCAAGTATATTGTCAGAAATGATTGTTTATTCTGTTATATTGTTCATTGTTGTCTGTTTGTTTGATCATCTTTGCAAACATCACATACATATGGAGAATTTACAATTATTATTATTATTATTATTATTATTATTATTATTATTATTATTATTATTTCCTGAAACTATTTTGTGCTGTTATTTTTGTGTATTGGTTATTGGCTTTGATTTAAGCTGTTTTGGGTTTTTTGATGTCGTTGGCACACAATTACAAATTACTGTATTTCCAAAGCTGTATTACTATTACTTTTGGGAGCCCACCAGCCACCGCTGCTGTGTCTTTCTGATTCTATGAAGTGTTAAATTATTTAACTAATTAATTTGTTCTTTTTGCTTGCATTATGCATGAATGCAGTAAAGCATGAATGAAGTGCTCTTTTACGTAATTGGAGTTGTGTTTACTAATGCAGTTAATCTTGTCTGATTTGTTTGCAGACGCTGTCGATGATCTGATGAGTGATACTCATGAACTGGGTGGTTCACAAGTGGTAGTTGATAGGGCTACACCAAAGGTAGTTTTCGGTCTTCCACACCATAGATGCCTTTTTTTTTGGGCTAACTATATATTTATCCCTCACTTCTGCCTAGTGTGATAACGGAAATTTACTACTACTATCTATGGCTCTAGTTTTTTTCTGCATTGCTAGCAGCAAATAGAAAAGTGCATGCAGTGATGCAGATTAAAAATATACTAGTATATATCATTTCTTATTTGGAAATGGTCTTTTAGTGCTAGGCTGCCTCCTCGTATACACCATTTTCTATGTGTAATAATTATCTTATTAACTGAGGATTTGATTGAAAAGATCTCTACGGGACCTTTTACAAAGTTATATTTCATCTGATACTCTGGTCAACAGTACTCATAAATCATGATAAATCTATATTGATTGTTTCCCTCACCGCTTTCTCTTTCTTTTGAACTTTTTATTTATTTATTTATATTTTTTTTGAATATATATTTTTTCCTGAGATTCCTGTTAATTTTTATCTGTTCCACTCTAGGAGGAAGATTTCAGGCCAGTTAGTCGAATGTCTCATGGCCATGGTGGAGTTGGGGGTGGAGGTGGTGGTGGTGGTGGTGGTGGTGGGGGTGGGGGTGGGGGTGGATATGGTGCCTATAATGCTTATATCAGTGCTGCTACTAGATATGCTGCATTTGGTGCTCCTACCTTGTATGATCATCCTGGTCCCATGTATGGAAGTAAGTTAGTTTTTGAAATTTTACTCCTGTATTTTTCCCAGTATTAGGTAAATGATCATGGTTTGATAAGATTGTTTTCATTAGGAGGAGAGATTCCTCGAGGAATGGGCAAGAAAATTTTTGTTGGTAGGCTACCTCAGGAGGCAAGCGTAGAAGATCTTCGTCAATATTTTGGGAGATTTGGTCGTATTTTAGATGTTTATGTTCCAAAGGTATGGACACATGTTCATCGCATTAAGAAAGTAAAATTTTCTAAACAGATCAGCACGATACTTTTGCAGGATCCCAAAAGAACTGGTCATCGGGGATTTGGATTTGTAACTTTTGCTGATGATGGTGTTGCAGATCGTGTAGCTCGCAGATCTCATGAAATATGTGGACAAAAGGTTTGAGTTGATCCTTGTTATTTACTACCCATTTGTGAATTTGGAACTCGGTTGCTAACCTTGTGATGCCTTAATACTATGTTTTACTTGGTTAATAATGAATCGGGTGATAAGTTATAGAATAGTATTTACTAGTTGTTTATTTGTGGCTGGAGTAAATAAATGAACTGTATGACAATGGATTTTATCTCAACCGTCTTAAAGGTGGCAATAGACTCAGCTACTCCACTTGATGATGCTGGGCCGAGCAGTAATTTCATGATGAATAATCCTGAACCATTTGGATACGGTCTTGGTGGAGGACCCATGCGTGCATATGGCAGAATGTACGGCAGCCTTGACTTTGATGATGTGAGTATACATGCGTTATTTGTTGCCTGGTGCTGACTGGAGATGGAAGAAGTTTCATAATTTCTTCCCCCTGAATTCAGTAGAATATAATGTTACTCTCTAATATCCCCTGCCAAGTAGGGGAATTTTTGTTCCAGCAAAACAATATCACCATAAATAAACATATTATTACTACTCTCCATGCATCATTCTAATAGCAGCTCTGTATATTACCATTTGGCAGTGGGGCTATGGTGTTGGCGGCAGTATGGGTGGTGGAAGGCCATCGCGCACAGATTTCAGATACAGGCCTTACTGACACCCCCAATGTTCATGTATGCAAGCAGCTGTCTACAATACGGATTCAAGACAATTTGTCAAAGTCGTTTTCAGGGACAGGCTCCTCAACCGCTGAAACATTAGAATACTCAGTTATCCCATTCGCGATGCAAAAACTAAATCCCCGCCTGTTGATTGGGTTTACCATTTGGGATAAAATGTTAGTGTTGCGTGCTTGACTGTGGGGGCTTTGTTGATGACACACACATCCAGTATACACGATCGAACAAATTTCTCATTACATCCTTATTCATGAGTGGTGCATGATTTTCAAATCACGCACCAGGTCAGGTTTCCCTGCGTGTCAAATTACATCATGAACTATCTCAGATATTTCTAATGTCATTGTCATTATTATTCGTTATAAGAGTTATCCTGGCTGTAATTACGTTGATGGTTGGTGATGACAATGTGCTAGTGTTTCATCTAAGAACAGTAGAGTGAAAATCTGGGGCCAGGATGGATTTGGACAATGGCTTGACAAGTGAAGTTGGAACACTGGAAAGATTCGAGAAATGAGAATCAGCTATGGCCACTCTTTATTTGGAATTCTCCCTTCCCTCTTGTTTTTCTGGTTTTCTTTTGGAACACGTTAGGTGTTTTGAAAACAGAGAGCTCTTTGGCTAATTGGACACGCCGTACCCAATTGGCCTGTTTGGATTTTAGACATTTTTGTTTTAATTTAGATTTAGATTTTTTAAAAAAATATTTTTTATTATTGACCAACAGTTTAACTACTTGTGAAGAATCTATTAAAATTCAAACTGAATGCACCTCATAAGGGCGAGTAATCACAAATCAATTTATAATTATCTGTATAAAATCAAAAGAATTTCTTATCTATCCAGATTAACATTTTTTTTCAAAATAGTTCTATAAATTGATAATCAATTTATCAATATTTCATAAATAAAAATTAATAATATAAAATAAAAGGTAGTATCATTACTTACGAACCTTTAATAGATATGAAAAACATGGATTATGCTGGATTTTTTAATCTATAAATTAATTTAAATTCATATAGAACTATAGATTATTTTAAAGTCTACTATTATTGTCTTTATAGTGTCCGATTTCACAAATTATAATTTATACTATTAATTTATTAAAATCCATTATATTATATGATTCGGATAACTTTAAAAATTTTAATAAATACTTCCTCCGTTCTTTTTTAAATGCCACATACCCACATTTCACGCAGTTCAATACAAGTTTTTAATCTCAATAACTTAAATTGCATACAATTATGAAAATTTGATATTCTAAATCTATGAGATTAGATGAATCTAACAAGATCTCACTTGATTATATTTTATCTTATCTTATATAATTGTATTAAAAACTTGAATGAAAGTTACTCAATAAACAGCGACAAACCTCCAATGTGTCACTTATAAAAAAACGGAGGAAGTATTTTATAATATAAATTAATATATAAATGTTTTTTGGGAAGAATTAATATATAAATGTTAAAATATATGTTAAAATTTCAATTAAATATATCTATTAGAATTGAATTTTTTAAATTGTAAAATAATATTTAAAATTTCAAATAAATATATATTTCTTTCATTGAATTACGTAAAATATACCTCTTTTCTTAAATTGTTCAGCAAAAAATTAGGTAAAATATAAAAGGAGTAAATATATTAAAAACATAAGGAATTACAGACTTAAAAAAAATCGACTATTAAATAAATCCACTCATTAATATTATTAATACGCAAAAAATTTACCTAAAATTCTTACTCATTAATACAAGTATGATTTACCTAAAATTCTATTTCTCCGACACAAGTCAAGACGTCAAGTAGTCAACTCCGAACTAAAAACATTAAATTTTTACCGGTATTCTTTTACACGATAACGGATAACCTATCATTTCTCTCGCGCTCTCTTTCTACCTTTCCGGGATTTCTCACGCCACCGAAGATAGATATTTTGCAGGCTGAGCTAATTAACATGGCCAACGTGCAGTTGCCACATGGCAGCTCAATATCCAACATTTCGGTTGCTTCATATGTTTGGATTGGTTCTCATTTCTTGCGTCCCCACACGCACTTGCTATTTCTGTTTATTCATCACAATTAAGAAACCGAGGATTGAGGAGTTGCAGAAGAAGAAGAAAATAGAAGAATCCCTTTTGCTCCATTTGTTGAATAGTCTAGAAGATTTCAAGATTTCCCGACGGTTATTGTAGGGAGTAGTAAAGCAGAATGAGTTCAGCGGTGCTCTACAACGCAATCAATCCCTCAATCGCTCTACACTCCAAGTCCCATTTTCCTTTTCTAATTTGCGGCTCACTCACGCAAAGACCCCTTTTCAGAACCCACGAATTTGGTAATTTGAAGAAACCCATCAGAGCCAAGTCCAGCGTGGGTGAATCTCCAATAGCCGATATTGGGGGGAATTCGAGGACACCGGAAGAGAAGAGTCTGCGAATTCTGGTGGCGGGCGGAGGAATCGGCGGGTTGGTTTTCGCCCTAGCGGCGAAGCGGAAGGGTTTCGAAGTTATCGTCTTCGAGAGGGATTTGAGCGCTATACGAGGGGAGGGCCAATACAGGGGCCCGATCCAAATCCAGAGCAATGCTTTGGCTGCTTTGGAGGCAATTGATATGGACGTCGCCGACGAAATCATGAACGCCGGATGCATCACTGGGGATCGGATTAACGGCTTGGTGGATGGGATTTCCGGTAACTGGTAAGAATAACAATTATAGTCTAAAATCAGTGTTCGTGTAATTTACTCATATTTCAGTACCCGTTTAGTTTCTGAAGAAATTGGAATTCCTGTGTTGGCTATGTGAGTTAGTTCAATAAATTGATCAATCAGGTATGTCAAGTTTGATACATTCACTCCTGCAGCGGAGCGTGGGCTTCCGGTGACTAGAGTCATTAGCCGAATGACCTTACAGGAGATTCTTGCGCGCTCAGTTGGATCGGACTCCATTAGGAATGAGTGTAACGTCGTCGACTTTGAGGATGATGGAGAAAAGGTAGTAATTATTGTATGTGCATAAAGTTGAAGATTCCTGTGGGATTTTTGTGTTAAATTTGATGTTGTTCCCGACCTTTGTACTGTATTTAGGTGACAGTGAAGCTTGAGAATGGAGAGACTTATCAAGGGGATCTTCTTATTGGCGCTGATGGAATACGATCCAAGGTATCTCTTTCTTTTGGGCTATGGGAATTGGCGTTCTCTGATGTTATATATTACTATTGTTTATGTTTTTTTTTTTTTTTTTAAATGTAGGTAAGGACGAATTTGTTTGGACCAACTGAAGCTATATACTCTGGCTATACTTGCTACACTGGAATTGCTGATTTTGTTCCTGCTGACATCGAGACTGTCGGGTGTGTTTGTATATTATTGCATCATCAAAGTATTTCCCTGATTAATGTGAGAGTTCGTTATCTTTCAAGAATAGGCTTATGTATGCAAGTGTTCTTTTTTGTAGGTACCGTGTATTCTTGGGCCACAAACAGTACTTTGTGTCCTCGGACGTTGGTGGAGGAAAGATGCAATGGTATGCATTTTATAACGAATCACCTGGTGGCGTTGATGTTGCCAGAGGTAATCTTGGCATGTTCATGATCCAATGATGCATGATACTAGTATATGGCAGTGTTCACAATTTGGAATTTTCATATCAATGATTCACTCATCTTTTCTAGTTTAATTGGAGAGATTTTGATTGCATATTTGATCATAATGGAACCAGTTGATGAATCCATTAACAGGTCAATATGATGCCATTTCTTTTCTGTTCCTTTAATTTTCAGGTAAAAAGGAGAGACTACTCAAGTTATTTGGTGGTTGGTGTGACAATGTTATTGATCTGATCCTTGCAACCGATGAAGATGCAATTCTTAGGCGTGACATTTATGACCGCTCTCCAATTCTTTCTTGGGGAAAAGGTCTTGTGACATTACTCGGAGATTCAGTCCACGCTATGCAGCCAAACTTGGGTCAAGGAGGATGTATGGCCATTGAGGTTGATTTTTCTCTAGTGGTTCAATTACATCATATTTGCAATAGATTATTCAGTTCATGGATTTCATTCTGGTTTCTGATATATAAAAGATGGTATTATTTTCAACCATATCTGGGGAAATCAGGATGCATATCAATTAGCATTGGAGCTTGAAAAGGCACAAAGATTGAGTGTTGAATCAGGAAGCCCCATTGATATAGTCTCTTCTTTAAGAAGGTATGATGCTATTATCGATTTGTACATTCTCCCAACGAGGCTTCTATTACAGTTAGGAACTAAAATTTCTTTCTATGTGAAACTTTCTTTAGATATGAGAATGCTCGAAAACTACGTGTTGCAGTCATTCATGGGTTAGCAAGAATGGCTGCAATAATGGCGTCAACTTACAAGGCTTATCTTGGTGTTGGACTTGGTCCTTTGTCAGTAAGGATTTATACCTTATCATATAAGAATGAGAAAAATTCCTTCGCATTTGATCAAAGTCTATACCTTATCTTGTAGTTTCTTACAAAATTTAAAATTCCACATCCTGGAAGAGTTGGCGGGCGTGTATTCATCGATATTGGTATGCCCTTGATGCTTAGTTGGGTTCTCGGTGGTAATGGGTGAGATTCACTGTCATATCCCTAATGATGTTCGACTTCTAAAGCATTCATCCCTTTTTTCCCCTGTAATGTTTGTGACCATTCAATTATTACATCCTTTGCAGTTCAAAACTTGAAGGGAGACCACTGCAATGTCGACTTTCAGATAAAGTATGCCACTGATAGTTATAAGTAAAATTGCTCAAGTTTCCATTCACAACGTACAAATCCCGTTTCCTAGTCGATCACTAAATCGTACTTTGTAGGCAAGTGATGAGCTGCGGAGATGGTTTACAGATGATGATGCTCTCGAGCGTGCTCTTGATGCAGAGTGAGCTACTTGATCTCATCTACTTATGTCGTATTCGTCATGCTATCCTTCCTTTTTTATTAGCTGAAACACACTCTGGATCTCCTCAGCTGGTTCCTGTTTCCAATTGGAGACTCAACTGCAGCATCTGAAACTATATTCCTAAGCCGGAATGAGAATACCCCATACGTAGTAGGGTATGTCCTTTCTATTCTTGTGTATAAATCACGTTAACGATGGACAGTCACGGTATCATCTCTTATTAACTTCAGGAGCGAATCACACGGGAACTTCCCTGGAGTGTCGATCGCCATCCCTTCACCTCAGGTGAGTGTGCTTGTCTCATCCCTCAGACTATAAAAACTGGTATCCCCGGAGTTTTTCCTGTTTGCTGAATTCAGCCAGGGGCTGCTGCAAAATTCCTTAGGTTTCCAAAATGCATGCTCGCATAAGCTACAAGGACGGCGCCTTCTTTGTAACCGACTTGAGGAGCGAATACGGGACATGGATCACAGAGTAAGCTCCAGGAAGCATCCACAATCCCTTTTTCCTTTCTTGGTATTTGTTCATAAAAAGGCCAACAATCTGAGTAAGGACAAATTTGCAGCAACGAAGGCAGGCGATACCGGGTTTCCCCGAATGTTCCCACTCGTTTCCGTCCTACTGATGTAGTCGAGTTTGGGTCAGATAGAAAGGTTCGATTTTGCTCTACTACTTATTGCACACATTTTAGACGTATACATTGCCTTGATACTTAGTACTACTACATTGTTGCAACGCTGTTGAGATGTGTTTGGTTGGACAAACTTGTGAGTATTTCCTGCAGGCAGCGTTTCGTGTAAAGGCATTGAAGTTTCCACCAAAGACCACAGCAAAAGAGGATGAAAAGGAGGTTCTGCAGGCAGTGTAGGGTATAGGGAGAAGAAAGAGACTTTGTACAGGATTATTCATTGAGAGGATTATACACCATTAAATGTGGTTTTAATTTTGATTAGCAATGAGGATCTGATAAAAATTGTATATGAAAACAATAATTTTTCTTAATAATTTATAGCAAAAATTTGTAACACATGCAGCATTTGTGTATGCGTGTTGTGTATTGTGGACTAACTTGTTTGTAACGGTCATATTTACAGTTGGGGAAAATATGACCGTTTGGAAAGCATTTGGTAATAATTCTCGAGTCAAATGTATAGTAATGTACATTTTGCAATAATTGGTACTGCCATGTCTTGCTGGCTCTCCCGCTCCCTCTTGATTTTCTCTTGATTCTTTGGGATCGGTGGACCCAGCACCAACTCAAATCTCCACCGTAGATTTCTCGTCCTTTTTGAATCACATAGTAGATTACAAGGTGGAGTAATCTTCTTAGAAATCATCTTCTAAACATAATCTGGGGTTAATTTTAATGAAGAAATGAGCATTTATCAAACACTTATGGGGTGTGTGTCAGTCTGTGCAAGAGCACAAGAACACTGTACAGGATGTGCAGGCTTTATCTAGTTATTACTACCATATTCCTCCTGCCCTTGCTTTTTCTAAACCACCACAAATTTAGGGGGAATTTGCAGAAAACAACAGGAAGAAAAAACTGTGTTGCTACTTTTTAGGATACTACAAAAAGAAAAGGATAGTGATTGCCGAAGATTAAAGAGAACAAATGACTAGGGGAATAAGTGTAACTGGGATGAACTCATAGGCACAAGAGAAAATAGCATCATCATTCAAAAGGAACAGAAACCCATAAAATAAGTCATGGATTAGAAAGAAAACCAAATAGAGAAATGTGTGTGTTGAAGAAATGATTGTTGGGAATGCTTCCCTCGCAAGCAATACACACACACTATGGATGAGATGACTATATAATTATGAGTTTTCTAGCTAGGAGTGTTCTCAAATGATCATCCATCTCAAAAATACCACTCCTAGTAATCTTAGAAGAAAGAATCATATAAACCGCTGCATGAGATAAAGCATTGAATTTAGTGGGGCTTTTAAAAATGTATTATCATCACATATGAAGTATGTCTTATTAATTGTGAAATGGAGATATTTTAATGTATGGACAATTGAAGAGGTAGAAAGCATAAGCTATATTTAAAAGCCTTCACAAAGCACAAAATAGAACATGGTCCTTTGTCCGGCAATTTCCTCTTTTTCGTAAGTTGTATGATTAATTTAAACTTTATAAGATAACACAAGTTTTAGCCATATTATATTAACTCAAATTAAGTATAATATAAAACAAATAAATAAATTTAAGATGATGTTCAAAAATGAGTGGGATAAAGGATTGGATTCATATACACAGCGTCTTAACTCTTAAACCCACTTTTTGACAGCTATATATATTCATTATAGTTGAATCGATGATGGGTTTTCCTTTTCCTGCTTAATGTGGAAAGTGGAAACCCATAAGCATAAATTTTTGGTTTTAATTTGGAATGGGAATAAGAATTGGGAGGGAATATAATGGAGAATCGCTTTCTAGCTCAAAAATTGAAGAGACCTCGTTGTTTTGTCTCTCAAAAGACAAAAGCTGCTGCTGCTGCTGCTGCCGCCTTCACATTTTTTACAACCCTTTCTCCTTTGTCATTTTGCATTTTTAAAATCCAAACCCCCACCCCCATTTGCCCTTATTATGTTACCACCACTTATAATAATGCCCACACATTTATACATATGTTGATGTGGCTTGTCTCTATTTCATCAAATTGAAACCCTGATCTGGAATCAAATCTCACTACACATTACATTAGACAGTGGTAGACCCACCACGTACATATACATGAGATGGACTCACCCTTACCACTGCCAAATTCACATTGTTTGAACTTATTGGATCCCGACAAATTAAATAATTTGGCGTCCGTGATCAATCTTGCACAGAATATAATACTACGAGATCTACAATTGTTTATTTGTATCTCAATTTATGCTGAATTCCGTTGACAACTCTGAGAAAACAATACACAAATTTTACAAAGCTATTAATTCATTACTAACATTAGTAAATAAATTACTACATTTCATCCTTTCCCTTTTCTTCTTTTTCGATATTTTTTGCAGCCATGCTATACAATTTTGAGCCCTTTTTTCCACTTCCAACATTCCTTTTCCCAATTTCTATAACACAGTAAAAGTTTTATTCAAATAAGGCGAGAAAATCAAATGCAAAAATGGCAAACCCGAGGCGGCTTGGAAATAGTACCATACCACCAGCAAAAACATACTAACACGATCCCATCATCACAGGATTCTATGACGGTAACCGGTTCACCGACTCCGCCAGTTTCCCAAACCTCTGTGCCAGCTCCCGCGGCACCTCTTTAGCCGGTTTCCTTCCCTTTTCCGGTAGGAAATTAGTAAAACCGAATACGTCCGACACCTCTTCGGAGCTCCAACCCGCTTTGCGGAGCGTATCCGAATACCGATCCGCTTTTACCAGCAGTGCTTCCAGCACCGCCTCATTGTCCAGAATCACCATTTCCCCATCCAACAGTCCGGATGCTGCCACGTGTATGATCTCCGAGACGTCGGATTCCGCCCACCCGCCCTCCCTCAGAACCGACCCAATTTGTGCTACGTAGTCATCCGCCCATTTCGGCATTCCCAATTTCGCCGGCACGTCAATGTACCGATCCGGCGACGACGAGGAGGAGGATGATGAATTCGAATATCTCCGGCGACGATCAATGGCGGAGGAGGTTGCTTCGCTCCAGAATTCAACCCACCGGGGAGCGCGCCGGCCTACGACGGCGTCCAAGCTCCTCCTAGGGAAGTTATTAATCGACAATCCGGCGGAGGATTTCTCGCCGACGGAGCGTTGCTTGAGGAGCACGGTCGGGTAGGGATTCCGGCTGAACTGAGAGGACTCGCGGTCGAAGAAATCGGACAAATCAAACCCGCAGATGAAAATCCGATTCTCGTCGACGTAGAAGATTGGATTTCCGGCGAGGCAGGGCTTCGACGGGATGTAGCAATGGTCGAAAACGGGGATCAAATGCGGGGCGCGTTTCAGCGCGGTTCGGGCCGTGTTCAGCGCCGTTTCCGGGTCGGGTGGGCGCGGTCCCCACGACTTGGACCAGAGGGCATTCCTGGCCACGTGGAATGGCACGGAGGCGGTGGGAAGGTCCACCACAGCACGGAGGTGGTGCCTGGCGGCGCCGGCGGCGCGCCAGTCGGGGAAGCCAGGTCCCCGCGGCAAACCGGCGGCGAGAACGGCTTTCAAGTCTGGCGGGAAGTAGAATCCGAATTCAGCTTCGGCTAGGTCGAATTCGGATTGGGACAACCCGGAATCAACCCGGATGCCGGAATCCTTTAAATGGGCAATGAGTTTGTGAGCGAGGGAAGCAAAGGAGAGCTGGCCGGTTCGAGGCGGGAGTGGCGTGGAGGGAGCAGAGGCAGAGGCAGCTGCGCGGGCGGAGAAGCGGCGGAGACCAGCCGCGTGGGCGGAATTAAGACCGGCGGACCGGCGGTCGACGTCTACCATTGTGGTACGCCGTTAAAGTAGAGGGAAATTAAAGGAAAGGTACGTGTGTACATTTAGTATATACTCCTCCACTAATAATGTGGATGGATTGTTGATTTGGGTTTGTAATGATATCAACAACTCAACCTTTTGGGAAATTCCTTGCTTTTTAGAGAAAAATGTGTATGAAAACTGAAAAGAGGAGGAGGTTAATGGTTACTGATGATCTGGAAACAGATGAAAATGGTGGATTTATTTATAGGGAATTAGGGATGATAATCTGGGCGCTTGGAAGTTGGGACCCACAACAGTCATCAGATACAGATTTTCAACCTTATTTCCGTTGTCTACTTCTTCTAACTTGTACTCCCTCCGTCTCATATTTATCTTCTTACTTTTCGTTTTTGGACGTCCCACATTTATCTTCCTACCCCAAAAAAGGGAATTTTTTTTACTAAAATGTCTCTACATGTCCATATATTTACAGAAAAACCAATCCTTAATTTTACTAACAATTACATTACAAGACAAAAAGAGATAAATTTGCCCCTAAAAAAGTACACATGAAAATAATAAAATACAACTTTCTTAAACTTCTACTTGCATTGTATGTACTCAACATTAATGCTTACATGCATTTTGAGCGTGACACCCTAAGCTAACTTAATAATTTTATCATTTTAGGACGAATGAGTTTGTATCTATACTATGGATTTCCAGACATGTTTTTTTTTTTTTTTAATGTATACGGTGTGATGTTTTTTGAGTTTTGCCTAATATGGCAGTGAATTTTATTATATCATTTCTTTTCTAAAATTTTATTAATTGATGGTTATTTGGAGATTACAAATAAAATATTACTGAAATCGTGGAAAGTAATGGGATGAATTGTGGGAGATGTTACAAATTGAATATTCCTGAAATCGTGGAAAGTAATGGGAGGAATTGTGGGAGGTTACAAATTTGAGCCTGCTTCCGAACACTGCACATTAACTGGATTGACATCGTCCATAACTGGAAGTTACAAATCATTCCCACAATTACACCATTAATGAGGGTTTTTGACAGATCCACTTTCCTTTTTATTTGATTGCATTTAATTGGTATGATTGACACATATATCACAATCTGCTCTTTCTTGAAACACCTATGGATATCCATATTATGAAGAGTATGGATAGTAACTCTATTGATTGTAGGATAAATGTCTTGCAAGTAATCACTCATCTTGGTTCAATGAATGTTATTGCAAAATATATTTCGAAAAAAATAGTCAAGTTGAATTTTGTTAGATTTGTGTATTTTACATAATTTTTAGTGATATATATTATAAGATATTAACGATTAAAAAATTGTATTAAATTGTATGCAGAAGTCAAATAAAATATATTAATTGGGACAAATTGTTTAGTATTTTTTTTGTTCATTACATTAGACTTTAGGGGACGCAATATGGAGTTTGGGAAAGGTGAAGATTATCTAGCACCATTTTACTTTGTTACGTTGTGTATAAAACGAAATTTCTTACTCAATCAAATTCTTTAATACTTGTATAATTTTGATAGAATAATTCCTCAATATATCAATCCTTGAAAATTAAACTTACCGTTGCACACATGGAATTTTCTGACATTTGCTAGTTACTGTACTTGTATTCATATGACACGTGATATGTCTGTCCGAGCTGAGCACACCATTATTCCATTAATGAGAATGCTTTCTCCAACACTCACACAGGCATCCATTTTCACAGCCCCGTTCAATTATTTCAAGAATTTAATTTACAAATTTGTTTAACAGTAAGAGCACTAATTTTTATTCTTGGAGTTTTCCGAAACCGTTTTGGATAGGGATTGAGCATTATTAACTAGTCTTTAATCATGCATGTGTGTGTTGTGTTATTACATCATTAGAATTAGACATATATGTCCAATTCCATATATAGGATCGGATCGCCAAGGCTGCAGGATACTAAAATGGCTTTTCCAATAATGGACACGCACGTCACACATTCGTTCCCCCTTGCAAATATTGCCCACATCCCATTAATTAGTTGATAGTATTACATATCAATATTCATATCACCCCCATTATGAAAAATTCATGTAAGAAAGGGACAAGGGTCTTCCCTATTCATCCCAAAATAGGACATAAAAAATTATTAGATTTTCATGTAGGGGGGTGAGGAGAAAGTAATGAAAAATGGGCCTATCAGTATTCCTACTAACCCTACAGTCTACACAGGGCATTGGAAACAAGGCCAACACCGCCACCGCAGCAGGGGCGGCGCAGCCACAGAACCACCGGATACCGTGGGCCTGGGGCTGTATGCACTACAGACACATACATCTGCATGACTTCATGGAATTTTATATTTGAGCAAATTAATAATGTTGAGAAGATTATATGTGAACATTCATGAACCCAATTTGAGGACCAATAATAAATCAACTATCAAACCGTGCATGTGTTCTTATTTATTTGCATGCAATTCAGCAATTGCTCGTTTTGTTTTATTATAATGGTACTACTGTTTCAAATTAAATTGTTTTGATTTATGAGACGACAAATTAATTGAATGGCATGCATGGTGTATATATTTATTTATTATATTAGACTTATTAGTATGTGCAAGAAACTCTATCTATCTGTTAGTTTAAGAAAATACTACTCCATTATATAGTACTTCTGTGGACTTTCTCTATCTATCAAACTGTCACAAAGTCTTGAAGCTAAACATACAACAAGGCCAAAAAATATTTTATGATTACATTGAATTTTTCAAATAAACCACAAAATGAGGATTTGCCCAAGCGACAAGTCCATGCATTCCAACCTTAGGGTTGAGGGTTTCATTCCCCACTCGCCCCCTATCCCTCTCTTTTATTATCCCTTTGTAATTTATATGGCATGACTCCTACAACCCTTTCTCTGGCTTCGGCTTCTCCAAAAAATAAACCAAATAAGCTTAAAGGAAAAGGACTATAATAATTAGGATTTGATTATAACAGGAATTTTCCTTCCTCAAATCTCGCCTGCTTTTAATCCTTATATGGTTTTATTTTCAGCTTAGGAAATTCAGTCGAAGAGATGGGCTCAAAATTATTGGGCTCAAAAGTCAGTTTTGGAAATTAGTTTGTTGTGTTAAACTATGACTGCGATAACCTAATGTATTTAAGATAACTGTACAATCTCATTACTATATTCATTATTCATTTAATTATTCCACAATCCTGTGACAAGAATAAATAAGACTAAGGGCATGTTTGTTTTGGCTTGTGTAAAAGTGAGAAGTCAGTAGAAAAAGGAGAAGGAGGGAGAAAGGAGAATTTAAAAGCAAAAACAGCTCAAATAATTGTTTGGATAGATATTATTAAAATTGCTTTTCAACGGAAACATGTTTGGATGAATTGTACGTAGAAGGACTTTTGATATATTAAAATTACTAAAATGGACATAAATATTACAAGGATATTCACAATTAATTTTATTTTCTTTTTAAATAGGGTTATTTTTGTATTTTTATTACTAAATGACTTCTCCTTTTAAAATAAGTAACCCCCTATCTACTTTGAAAAAAAAGTAGAATTTTAACTTTTGCTTCTCCTTTTATTTTTAAAAAAAGTCAAAACAAACAGCTAAAAAATTCAAAAACACTTTTGGAAGAAGCAAAAGTAAAAAAGGAGAATAATTAAGGCAAAACAAACAAGACTCTAAGAAAACGAAGGTTGATTGTTGAATCAGAAAATTAGTGACTCAAAATATGATGGCAGAATTTGAATAATAAAGACATAAATGGTCGATGATTGGACAACTAGTTGAGATCAGTTGGGGCAACGATATCATTCAAAAGTTAAATAATTTCAGAGCTGATAAATTTTCAAAGCACAAGTAAAGTAGATGATCAAACTAGTGGACATATTAAATTTCTGTACCATTAATCACCATTGATGAGGAGTGGTATTTCAATTATTTGAGAACATAGAATTATTTGACCATAGAAAATGAAATATCCTCCTAACCCTCGTCTATATCGGTTGGTGTGAGATAAAAAAAAATTAGAAATAAGAAAATTTGCCAGATTATGTTGGACTCTTGCTCTTTATAATATCATTTTCATATTACTTCCAAATTTCCATCTCTTTACACCATAAATTCTTCTTCCCACCCACCATTGCGACCTTGTCAATTTCACACTTCGCTCAATTGTCAACCCCAATTTATGTATTTAACATTTTTTTTTATAAAAAAAAACTTTGTTCTTAAAATTTTGTTATTAAAACTACATGGAAAAAAAAAGAAACACGTACACACAGAAAAAGAAAGACCATTAACACTATAAAGACTTTCAAACACGGTCGTTCAATACCATCACAAATTAACAAAACAAAACATTAATAAATGTAATTAGTTAAGATATGATTTATGTAAATAATAATCCTTTTGCCGTGAATGGCAAAATGGAAAATGTTAGATGAGCACTAAGAAACTCTTAGAAATTTTTATAAAAAAAAAAGTGATGGGCCGTGTGTCGTTTTATTATAAGCCCCAATCTTTTCAAGAAGCCACGACTCTGAATCTAATTAGGGCCCGTTTGGATTGACTTTTGAAAAAAACAGAACTCAAAAGTAGAAGCAGAAGCAAAAGTCAAAAGCAAAAGGATGTAATTTTTGTATTTGGATTGAATGTTTGAAAAGCGGCTTTTCTAAAAAATATGTTTGATGAATAAAAATGAAAAGTGCTTTTAGAGTGTGGTAATTACCAAAAAGGACATACTACTTAATATGATAATAAGATATATTTATAGTGTTCCCCCGAAAAAAAAATATATATTTATAGTGTAATTTATATTAAGTAGTGGGGGTATTTAAGTCCTTGCACATTTTACGAGGTACTTTTGGCTTCTGCCTTTGGGAGAAGCAGCCCAGAGGTGCTTCTCCCAAAGGCAGAAGCACTTTTTTCGCTTTTCGAGGTGTTTTGTTTTTTCTTAAAAGCCAAAACAAACACCTAATTTCTACTAGAAGTGCTTTTGACAGAAGCAAAAGTCAAAAACACCTCCCTAGAAGCGAATCCAAACGGGCTCTTAATTTTCATGGGATAATATAATTTTGGCAAAGACTAAAGTTAATACACATATGATCAAACATTTAATTAGAGAAAAGAAAGCCTAAATCCCCAATTTTATCTCTATGTCAAATAATAAATGCACAAAAGAATTGAATTCTACGTTACTACTAAAGGACCCCATAATATTTAATTTAATTTATTAAGAAAAGAATTATGATCCTATAGAAAAAGTTGCACCATTTCTTGGGTTAGTTGTTAGTAGAAAAGTTTGAAAGTGTGGTAAAAGTGGATGGCGTTTGGTTTTCTAAATATTTCTAGAAAACTTAGTTCTAGAAAAATCCTTATCTTTGGGCCGCCCCATTTGCATGAATTTCTTATTTAAATTCACTCCCAAACACGTCCCTACCAAAAGGGGAATAAGGAAGCCTGAACGAAGAAGTTATGGTGCATTTCTTCTTCAGCAGATCTAATGAAGAAATCAATGGAAGCCGCTAAAGTGCATCGTGTTTTCCTAATCGGATTCTACTGCTGGGGCTGGGAATTCCTCACGGCGCTATTGCTTTTTAGTTGGTGATCGAAATATAGGCTGATAAGCACAAGATTGAGTATTTGGAGTTTAATTTATCGAATAGGTTTTCAGTATTGATTGTTTTGCATTTTGCTTGATTTTGGTGGAGAAAATGGCGCAAAGGTCTGTTCCGGCGCCATTTTTGACGAAAACGTACCTGTTGGTGGACGATCCGGCGACGGACGATATTGTCTCGTGGAATGAGGCGGGGACGGCGTTCGTCGTCTGGAAGACGGCGGAGTTCGCGCAGGAGTTGCTGCCTAGCTATTTCAAGCACAACAATTTCTCCAGCTTTGTTCGGCAGCTTAATACCTATGTAAGCCTGTGATTTGCGAAATTAGCAATTGGTTTTAGTTGTTGAGGGATTGATTTAATTATTTTGCTGATTTGAATTGGTGATGGTTTGATTAGGGTTTCCGAAAGATGGTACCTGATAAATGGGAATTCTCGAACGAGAGCTTCAAGCGCGGGGAAAAGGAGCTTCTCACCGGAATTCGTCGCCGGAAAACTTCTTCCGCGCAAAAATCAATTGCTGCGAAGCGCGTACCCGCGGATCACTCGCCTGAGACGTCAGGGGAAGACTTAGGATCGAGCTCCACCTCGTCTCCTGATTCCAAAAACCCTAGCTCTTCGGAGACCGACGCGTCGGCGCAGCTCGCCGACCTTTCCGGCGAGAACGAGAAGCTGAGAAAGGATAATCAGATGCTGAGCTCAGAACTCGCGCAAACCCGAAGACAATGCGACGAGTTGATCGCGTTTCTGAATCGATGCGCGAATGTGGCTCCTGATGACATCCATCGTATCATGCAGTCGGACGACGGAGGGGAGGCGTGTGGCGGCGGAATTCCGAATCCCGACGATGGTGAGAAGGGGAATTGTGTGAAATTGTTTGGGGTCATTGTGAAAAGGAAGAGAGGCTGTAGTGAGAATTCTGAAAATTCTGGGGTGCAGGAGGAGAAAATGAAAAGAAGCGTTCCTTGTTGGATGAAGATTTCTGCGTCACCTGGGGAGCACAGCAAGGTTTGTAACTGACCACACGTCTCCCGCCACGTGTTTATAGAAGATGGTGATACAATAATAATGGAATTCGGTTAATAGTACTCTGCTTAAGGCTGGTATTCTTGATTACAGGCGATGATTAAAGTTTTGTCTCATTAAAAGAAAAAAATTTAAACATTAAGTATTAATACGAAACGGCATGATCCTATGTAAGTCTAAGAATACTAGCCTTAGACCATCTCCAATGGTCCCCTAAAACCCAAAATGTGGTGGCATCTTCTCTCCAACAATACCCTAAAACCAAACCTATTTTAAGTTTTTTGAGTTTTATGAATAGTAAATACTCAAATTTGAGTATTTACTATTCATAAACCTATATCACTTTTTGCAATTAAATTAATTGCAATTTCATCCCTCCAATTATTGCAAGTTAAATATTGATCTAATTTTGTATTATGCTTGATAATTTTATTCTTCATACAAATTTTTTATTAATTTATTTTATAGTTAATTAGATTAAAGGTTTCTTTATAAAATAAATTTTAAACATAAAGATAACTAAATTTTTAAAGTTTTGGCACAATCTTAGCAATCATTAGAAAAATTTTATTAGCATACGAAAATATAATTAAACATAACACATCTCAAATACTTAAAAAGGTACAATATTAAACAATCAAATAACTATGCGAACGGCACATATTTTTAATTTAATATGTATATTCCGCCATTTAGTGTAATTCTTATTCTAATTATGTAATTCTTTCTTAATTAATTAGTATTGAATTGTATGTGGGGGTTAATGTATAATCTATAAGAAATGAAGGGTATGATTGAAAAGATAAATAAGTTTGTATGGGAAATAATATATAGAGAATATTCTTTTGAGTTTGAGTTTAGTGTAAATGGTTGGAGATGAATTACTGTTTGATGTGACATTTACTGTAAAATAGGTTTGGGTTTAGTGTGGACCATTGGAGATGGTCTTAAGACGCCAACATGAGATCCTCCAATTCCTTTGCAATTTCTTTTTATTTGTAATCGACACAGCAATTTTAAAAATGTTCATATTCTGTCTACAATCATTTTTTTGGTTTGTGCATGCATTGAGCTAACCTAGTACGATTTGACCATACTTTTTTTTTTTTTTTTTTTATATAGATAATTTTAGGATGTGGATCATGTTAAAAATGTCAACCCGCCGGATTAGTTTCTAATTTGAATGAACTAAAATAAGTTTGAACCGGAAACTTGAGTACAAGAGAAAGAAGAGATGTGAAATGGCAAGATCGAGCCAATTATTATAAAATACTCCATCTGTCCCAACTCAAGTGTCTTACTTACTATTTCTGGATGTCCCATCACAAATATCTTCTTTCTATAAATAAAAATAATTTTTCCCTCTAACAACTATGTGGACCCCATCATATATTCACAAATAAATTCTACCTCAATTCCCGTGTTCAACAGTAACAGGACATAATGAATGGGACGGATGGAGTACTTAATAGTAAAATATAACAAATGATAAAACTATCTCAGAACCTACTACCAAGATACTTCATCCGTTCTTTAATATCTATTCCATTTGCATATATGAAAAACATAGTCAAGTGAGATGTTGTTAGATTCGTCTAATCACGTAGTTTTTTAAATATTATTTTTTATAATTTTTATTTATATAAAATTTGAGTTATTAATGATTTAAAATGTGCATTGGATTACGTGAAATGCATAAGTGGTGTATATATTAAAAAACGGAGGAAGTACTCAGTTGGACATACACCTTCTTTAGGAGCTATTTGAGGCAACACCTTCAGGGCCGTCTAATAATTTTCCTGTTCTAATAAAAAAATTAGGCCCTCTATCATATCTAATAGATTAATTACAAATTGTTATAATAACCTAGTCAACATTGGACAAATGCATGATAAATGTGGATGCTTTAGAAATTCAATTTGATTTTGGCTACGCATGACACTTATCTTTGCCTATATATATAGGCCTCTATATATACCATGTAATGATGCACAATTCATTGAGAAAAGAATTGCTCCCACCTCTGCCTTATTCATCTTCGTTATATATTCATTACTTAATATATACCTATATATTATATTTTATATTTCATAATATATAGGTATTTTTATAACACAAATTATATATATATATATATATTTTTTGTGGCCGAAGCCAAAGAAATTTGTGGTGCGAGCTCATCTCACACAAGTTAGAAATGGATAAAGAGAATGAATAGCGCGCAGGTCAAGAGAGGCATCGAATCCCTAACCATAAAATTGGAAAATATGGATTTAGCCAATCGAACAAGTCCTCATCCAACTTTTAAAAATTAGTTTTAAAACTAACAACATATTTAAAAAAAAATAAAACATAAAAAATGATAAATTTCTAGCTACATCATTTACCAAATTTCTGGGCCCAAATAATAATACTACCTCCATCTCATAATGATTCTTACAAACCTATTTTTCACGCAGTCCAATGCACATTTTAAACAATTAATAACTCATGTTCGGTATAGGAAAAAATTCTAAAAGTTTGATATTAAAAACTATACGATGAGACGAACCTAACAAGATCTCGTTTGACTATATTTTAACTTGTATAACAATGATAGAACTTTAAATAAACATCCGTGTGTGTATAGTAATACAAAACCAAATGTCAATATCATTATGAGACGGAGGAAGTATTAAGAATTCACTTTGCTTTAATCATTTATCAAATTCTAAACCAAAATGGGTAAAAACAAAAATAATTACCTAATTAATAAAATAAATATAAATATATATATATATATATTTAAATTAGGGCCTGTGCAATAGGCCGCCTGGAAGTACGGGCCATTAGCCGGCCTTGAACACCTTACATATCGACCTCTCTTTTATGTCAGGGCTGCTTTCTCTCCAAAAGCAATTTTAGTGACCATTGATGTGAGAGACAGTGCAACCACAAGTATAGATGATATAACTGAAGAACATGAAAATGTCCTTCCATTGTGTTGAAGGCCGCGCAGTTGCGGGGCCAGACGCGCTGTGCGGTAGGCCATCTTTTGCTACTTGTTACTTGTATTTTGCGCTATGTACTTTACTTTCAGCAAGTATCCTTATATTTCTGATGTAATGTAGGCTGGACGGTCCCAGGGACCGTTAAGTGTAGATGTACAGTTTCCTAGTATCTACTCGTGTAACTTTGGAATTTTTCTCCAGACCTATTATAGGGGAGTAGTGGTATTCGATAGTCAGTGGACATCATCATCGTGTACTCAGCGTAGGCTCCCTCATCCGGGTTGGCTTGTTATTGTGTAATCAAATATCAACGATTAATACAATGACGTTTTTACTACGCATGTTGCCTTTCGTTATTTCCTTCGGAATGTGTCGGTGTGCTGGTGTGTGCTAGTCTTCGGTGGGCCCTCTAAAGCCTTCTGTGGAAGGGGATTGCGACGTCCCATCCGAAGCTAGCTGGTGATTCGCGAGGTGGTTGTCGTTTTCGGGTAAACGACCGGACAATTGGTTTCGTTGACAGAACGGGTTGGTGCACCCCGTGACAGTTGGTATCAGAGCCTCGTTGCAGATTGGCAAATTGAAATGGCTACGGAGGAAGCATCGGTTCATGGGGGGCAAGAGGGGAATGAGGATACCCCAGCTATGCGAGCCCCTGCGGCACCGCAGAAAAAGGGCACCAAAGCTCGGTGCGATGATTTGGAGGCTGAGACCTCCCGATTGGGTTACGTAGTATCCACTTTGGAGGAGAAAGTCGAGATACTGGAGGTCGAGAATCAGGAACTGAAATGCTTGTGTCGCGAGTTAATGGATCGGGGGGCTCCCGGAACAGGGTTGGAAGATCTAGTACGGTGGAAAGAGGAGGCGAGCCTCCAAATTGGGTTGCTACAGAAGGCAGTGTTGGGCGTGACGGCACAAACGACTGATGCCGGCCCAAGAATCCGAATACCCGAGCCAGAGCCCTACGGGGGCGCGCGTGATGCGAAACAAGTAGATAATTTCTTGTTTGATATGGAGCAGTTCCTCGATAATTCGAAGATTGAGGACGACGCTCGGAGAATCTCTACTACGACCATGTACTTGACTGGTGATGCCAAGCTTTGGTGGCGAACGAAATACATTGAGATTCAAGCGGGTCGCCTCAGGATGGAGATATGGACACAACTTCGGGATGCTATCCGAGAGCAATTCTTCCCGGAAAATGTCGAATATAATGCACGGAGAGCCTTGAGAGATCTGAGGCAGACGGGCAGTATTAGAGACTACGTGAAAGCATTCTCGGCATTGATGCTGGACATAAGGGACATGTCCGAGAAAGACAAGCTCTTCACCTTCGTGGAAGGGCTGAAACCATACGCCAGAGCGGAGGTACAGAGCCAGAGGCCAACTGAGCTGTGCTCGGCTATTTGCGCTGCAGAGCGCATCATTGATTATCAGGATGATCGGAGAGACCGCCAGACGCAGGGAAACCCACCCACACAAAAATGGAACAATCAAAAGACACAAAAACAACCACCGACTCGGGATCGAACGGATCGTCAGTCCTCGAACTCGAGTCGGAGTAATGGTGATTGGAGGAGTAGGAATATAGGCGGCAAAGGTTCCAGCAATATTCGGTGTTTTTTGTGTGATGGGCCACATGTTGTTCGAGATTGCCCGAGGCGTCAGGTGGTGAATGCGATCGTCGAAGCCGAGAAGTCGGCACTCTCTAAAGATAAGGAAGTCACGCAGTCGACTAAAGACGATAGTTCCTCCTCATCTGAGGGGGAGAATTTGGGAGCCATCTTTCAGCGGTGTGCGGCTTTAACTAAACAAAAGGGGGCGAAATCTAAGAAAGTGGCTAGGAAAGGCCTGATGTATGCCGAGGTGCGTCTGAATGGGAAGCATATTCGGGCAATGATTGACTCGGGAGCAACTCATAACTACTTGTCCAAGGGAGAAGTAGAGCGGTTGGGGCTCCGAATCGAAGAGGGAAAAGGTCGTGTCAAAGCAGTTAATTCGGCAGCGCAGAAGATTGCCGGCGTGGTGAAGGATGTGTGCCTGAAAGTGGCGAAATTCGAGGGGGAAATTGACATATCGGTGATTGACATGGATGATTTCCCCCTTATCCTGGGTCTGGAATTTTTACGAAAGTATGATGGTGCAGTGTTTCCCCATGTAGATTCCGTAATTCTAATGGGGGACAAACCATGTGTGATCCCAACGACATCGAGTGAAATTGGGAGTCGGAATCTATCGGCGATACAATTCAAGAAGGGGTGCAAACGCAACGAACCTTCATTCCTATGCACCCTTCGATTTGACGAGCTCGAGCAATCTGGACCAATTCCGGTAGTGGTGAAGAAGCTCCTCTTGGAATTTGAGGACATTATGCCTGATCATTTGCCACGCAAACTGCCACCCCGACGAGAAGTTGACCATGAGATTGAATTGCTGCCTGGTTCAAAACCACCGGCAAAGGCTCCATATCGAATGAGCCAACCAGAGTTAGCGGAGTTGAGAACGCAACTGAAGGATATGCTCGATAGCGGGATCATCCGACCGGCGAAGTCTCCCTTCGGGGCGCCTGTCTTGTTTCAAAAGAAGTCAGATGGATCAATGCGGATGTGTTGTGACTACCGGGCGTTGAATAAGATCACGGTTAAAAATAAATATCCGATCCCGTTGGTGGCTGATTGTTTCGACAGATTGAGCCGAGCTAAGTACTTTTCTAAAATTGACTTACGCTCTGGATATTGGCAGGTCAGAATTAGAGAAGGTGATGAATCGAAAACGACGGTGGTCACGAGATATGGAGCATACGATTTCCTAGTCATGCCCTTTGGCTTGACGAACGCTCCCGCGACCTTTTGTACCTTGATGAACCAGGTACTGCAGGATTTCCTGGATGAATTCGTGGTCGTGTACTTGGATGATATTGTGGTGTATAGCGAATCACTGAACGAACACCTGGAGCATTTAAGGAGGGTATTGACTCGATTACGGGAGCACGAGCTGTACGCCAAGGCCTCTAAGTGTTCATTTGCTCAAGGGACTATCAGCTTCTTGGGTCACATTATCGAACATGGCAAAATTCGGATGGATCCAAGGAAGGTGAAAGCGATCGAAGAGTGGCAACCGCCGAAGAATGTCCACGAGATACGATCATTCTTGGGGCTTACCAATTATTACCGGAAGTTTGTGAAGGGGTATTCTGCAATTGCGAAGCCCTTAACTGATCTCACAAAGAAATCGCAGAAATGGGAATGGGCACCAAGGTGCCAAGAGGCATTCGAAGAGCTGAAGAAGGCCATGTCTACCGCCCCAGTACTAGCACTACCAGACATGTCAAAACCATTTGAAGTTGATACTGATGCTTCAGATTATGCAATCGGTGGGGTCCTTCTACAGGACGGGCATCCGGTTGCATATGAGAGCCGGAAGTTAAAGGAGGCAGAGAAGCGCTATGCAGCCCATGAAAAAGAGCTCTTAGCGGTCGTGCATTGTTTGAGACTATGGAGGCACTACCTCTTGGGTGCTCCATTCCACGTCAAGACGGATAATAGGGCAGTGAGCCATTTCTTGACCCAGAAGAAGTTGACGGGCCGACAGGCCAGATGGCAGGAACTACTAGCAGAATTCCATCTGGAGCTAGAGTTCCGTGCCGGTTCCAGCAACCATGTGGCGGATGCCCTGAGCAGAAAAAGCGAAGAAGTCGAGGTGGTGGCATCCCTTTCCTCGAGCAGGGTGGGTACTGATATGAAGGAAAAGATCCGGGGATTCCTACCCCAGGATCCGGTGGCACAACAACTGATAGATCTAGCCGGACAAGGGAGAACAAGGCGGTTCTGGGTGCAGGATGGGATGTTGTGGACTAAAGGGAGGCGTGCATACGTTCCCAAGGGTGGCGATCTCCGTAAATTGTTGATTGCGGAATGTCATGATACCTTGTGGGCTGGACACCCTGGAGGAGAGAGAACGTTGGCCTTGGTACAACGTGCATACTACTGGCCTCATATGGCGACGGATGTCGAAGCCTATGTTCATTCTTGTCTTATCTGCCAGCAGGACAAGGCCGACCACCTAAAGAAAAAGGGACTCCTACAGCCACTAATCATCCCAACGAGACCGTGGGAGAGTGTCTCGATGGACTACATTTCTGGGCTGCCGAAAGTAGGAGATCTGGGGAGCATTATCGTGATCGTGGATCGGTTCTCAAAATATGCGACCTTCATTCCGGCCCCGAAATGTGTTACGGCTGAAGGAACGGCACGCCTATTCTTTTCACATGTTGTGAAGTACTGGGGTCTACCCAAAGATATTGTGAGTGACCGAGATGCCCGGTTCACGAGTCTTTTCTGGACTGAATTGTTTAAACTTATGGGGTCCTCGTTAAGCATGAGTTCAAGTTACCACCCTCAGTCTGATGGACAGACGGAACGCTTCAATGCTATGCTGGAGGAATATTTGCGACACTTTGTGAGTGAAAATCAGAAGAATTGGGCGAAGTTGTTGGATGCTGCTCAGTTGTGTTTCAACTCGCAAAGGAGTTCGTCTACGCATCGAAGTGCTTTCGAGATTGTCACGGGGCAGCAACCGCTTCTCCCGCATACTATTGATTCGGCTCCTAGTGGGAATATTACCCCGGCAAAGCGGTTTTCGTTGGAATGGTCCCAGAATATAGACATTGCTCGTGGATATCTTGAAAAGGCGCAGAAAAGGATGAAGAAACAGGCGGATCAGAATCGGTGATTTGTGGAATTTCAGGAAGGGGACTTAGTGATGGTGAAAGTCCCTGACCCGACTTTGACAAAATGTGTGCGAGGGCGAGACCCCCGATTCTTGCCGAAATATGTTGGTCCCTGCCGGATAAGAAAGAGGATTGGTAAGGTGGCGTACAAACTGGAGCTGCCGACATGGTGGAAGCAACATAATGTGTTCCATGTGAGTTGCCTGAAACCTTATCAGGGAACAGAGGAGGACGTGAGACGCTGCCGTTCTCAACGACCAGACGTGACCTTTGGGAAGATGAAGCGAAAGTACCTGAAGCCATCATCGACCATCGCGTGGCTCCAACCAAGAAACGGCAGATTATGGAGTACTTGGTCAAATGGGAAGGATGTACGGAAGAAGACAACACCTGAGAGCGTGCCAAGGAGAACTTGAAGGCCCTCATTGCTGAATATTGGGCATCTCGGGGCGCCGGGGTCGTCGCCAATTCAGGTGGGGGAGAATGTTGAAGGCCGCGCAGTTGCGGGGCCAGACGCGCTGTGCGGTAGGCCATCTTTTGCTACTTGTTACTTGTATTTTGCGCTATGTACTTTACTTTCAGCAAGTATCCTTATATTTCTGATGTAATGTAGGCTGGACGGTCCCAGGGACCGTTAAGTGTAGATGTACAGTTTCCTAGTATCTACTCGTGTAACTTTGGAATTTTTCTCCAGACCTATTATAGGGGAGTAGTGGTATTCGATAGTCAGTGGACATCATCATCGTGTACTCAGCGTAGGCTCCCTCATCCGGGTTGGCTTGTTATTGTGTAATCAAATATCAACGATTAATACAATGACGTTTTTACTACGCATGTTGCCTTTCGTTATTTCCTTCGGAATGTGTCGGTGTGCTGGTGTGTGCTAGTCTTCGATGGGCCCTCTAAAGCCTTCTGTGGAAGGGGATTGCGACGTCCCATCCGAAGCTAGCTGGTGATTCGCGAGGTGGTTGTCGTTTTCGGGTAAACGACCGGACAATTGGTTTCGTTGACAGAACGGGTTGGTGCACCCCGTGACACATTGCAAAGGAGTTGCTGCAATTTTGGACTATTTGATTGAAAGGGATCGAGCAATGAAGAACTAGACAATTGAGGCCGATCTTGCGACGAGTTTCCCAGTGATAGATGTTTGGGGAAGATGTGGCTGATAGGGCATTGGGTGTGATATAAAGGAAATTTACAACATATGATATCATCTTGATTCTTGAATTACATGAATTTCAATATGTTCTTCGTTCCTTTTAGTTTTGCATTTTGCAACCAAAGTACTAGTATCAATTTTTGAGCTTAATCCTGGCTTGATGGAGCTGCAGTTTGTGTAGGATTATCTAAATCTGCCATTGAATTCGATAACCTAAATTTGATTATAAATACTTATATTGGGACTTTACCTTGTTGAAGAGAAAGCCAGCCATTCATGTTAAGCACAAGTGCAAAAGGTAAATACACTTGGCACCAATTAAGCGTTTTTACCATGTTTGAAAACATTGAACCATAAATTCCAAATGCTAATAAGAGTTGCCAAATGTTCCTCATGGATTTGGAAGCAGGATTTTAATGGGAGGAGTCAATGAATCTTGGAGGATCCTACCCAACGTTCCAGCAAAATTGTACTACTACTTTTTTCTAGATGAAAACTTGACCCAAGGATATAAGGGTAATTTCATAAAAATATTTTATTTTTATTTTATTAAAAAAAACATGGAACCATAGTTGTTACGATCACACATCTCTAAAATGATTCTAATCCTTGTAGGGTCTTAAAAATTAGTAAGATGTAGAATATTACGATTTTATGGTCATACTCCCTTAAACGATTCTACGATCTTACGATCATACCCTCTTAAACGTATAAAATTTTTATAGGATTTTATGATTTTAGATCAAAGTAACTTCTTTTCTTTAATTTTAAACTTAAGAACTTGTATTCCTTATGTATAATGTGTAAAAAAAATATAATATGCATGTCTGTGAAAATATTTTATGTTTAATTGTGTTTTTGTACCGTATTGTATTAATTAACTTATAAAATTCATAAACATACGAAATAATATTTTTACTTATTAGTATACATAATTGAGTTTATCCATTATTGCAATTTATAAGATCTTAAGATCCCATTGGATGATGAAACATATGTTCCCATTGGATGATGAAGCATATGGATCCCAATGTTAACAAGCTTGCTTGGAACTATTCCAATTGAAATCCCATTTGGGCTTGTTTGTGTGTCACTCGTGCCTAGCTTCTTACAACGTGGCATGGAACTACTTGAGGATCATGTGGACTGTGGTAAAACTCCATTTTGGTTTGGCTACTTACAACGTCTAACGTTTTTCCACACCAAAAGGTATTGGGTGTCCTCCAATTTCATTCCACAATTTCAAGGGTTTTCTATTCATTCTCTTCTTATTATCGACGTTTCTATCTCAATTCTTCATGGATGTTTATGAGATGGGCAAAAATGGAAAGCTCCCGACGACGTGGATGGCTCAATCGAAGTCACTGGGGATTATTTGGGATTCTTGGCTCGCTGGCTTCAATCCATACAGGTACTAGGTTTTCGGTTTTCAATTTGGTTTCATCACCCCCGCACACACGTTTTTCATTGTAGCAAATCGGTTTGCTTATTTTTCCCGATTCTGTTGGGAAAATTGTCAATTATGCTACACTGTTTTAGCTGGGCGGCGTTTGGCAGTATATAGTGCACAGGCTCTTGTAAATAGGCTAAAATTTTTCATTGCAGAGGGAATGGGTCTGAAGAAATACTATGAATTTTGCTATTCTTCGTGAATGCCTTCTGGAGAAATAATGGCAGTTTTGTGCGAGTGCTGAGTTTACTGAATGCTATTAGCATATAGTATTTCAGGATCTATGCATGCTGTCTGTGTTGTACTCCCTCCGTCCCTGGGACAAGATGTCTGGTTTGATTTTTTGGCACTGTTCATTGTTTAACTTTGACTCAATATTATTCTAAGTATATTTTTGAGAAAAAATAATCGAGCTTGATCTTGTTAGAATCGTATAATCATGTAGTTTTATAAAATATATTTTACATAATTTTTTGTTGTATATATTTTGAAATATTAACGATTGAAAAAGTGCATTGGATTGTGTGCAGAAATGAAACAAGACATCTACAGAGGGAGTATTACAAAAGGCGAATTCAAAACGTTATTAGATAGATTTGCAATTGAACGCACACAATCATTGAACGTTTCGAGTGACCACAATGTACTTATTTATATTTTTATTATTTTAAAATTATTTTTTAACATTGGTTGATTGTATCCAGATTCTTAGGCATGGAGTTCCTTTGCATACCAAAAAGAGACACCTTATGAACTGGTGAGGCCTGCTAAATAATTTTATTTTGAAAATGTTGGTTTATTATTGATGTATATGGATCATTTAATGAACAGAAAACAGTGCGCAGCCAGGAAGGAAAAAGATCTAATTGTGAAAATTTGATTAACATTCTACGATTCGGGAGCAATGAAGATAAAAAAAATGAATGAAGATTGTTTACATCATTCTGTTCAATTCTTTAAATGGGAATTGCCCATATGAAATGGAAATGGGCATTAATTGAATTTTGGAGTCCATGTGAAATTCAGAATACAGCAAGCACCTGTCCAATGAATCCAATCAAAACATGATCTTTGGGGCTGAGGTACGATATAAGAAACTTTAGGCAGCAAAAAGGTCCATATTCGACAATATGCAAGCTTGCATTTCTTTTTATTACATCCATAATAAAGAACTGGCCCAAGGTGAAAAGCTTATGCGTGTAAGTTTTTGTTTTTATTTTATGCATTCTTTATCCAGTTGTATTGCTATGTTTATTTCGAAAACAAAACGTCAAGCCTTGGGCATGATCACATGTAGTTGAGTTTTCTTTTGGATATATATGATTGGGTATGTTTGATAAACCCCTTAATCTTAATAGGTGATTATTTATTAAGTAGGATTGATGAAAAACTGGTTTTAATAACAATAAATCTGCCCACTTAATTTTATAAAACGTTGTCCCAGATTAAGTAATTTAATTTTTATGTAGTACTACTTAATGAAAAGTTGCTTTTAAATATACTTCCTTCGTTTTATAACAGTGCCAGATGTGACTTGTGGGTGCTATTCATTATCTAATATTGACAACTTTTTATCCCAATCACATAAGAAAAAATATAGTCAAATTTTTATGTGTTTAGTTTAAATTTGCTTAATGATTAAAATGAAGTTGTTTCTTTTTGTTCTGCTTGGCACGTTGCGTGACAGATCTATTGAATTTCAGTTTGCCGAAGTACAGGTATTAAATTACTGTAAGTTTTAAACTCGAACTGTTATCAGGTGGAATATCTTGATGAACTCTGTCATATGTAGCACTTCTCTTTATAGACGACTAGACTGGAAAGCATAAAATTATTTAAGCTAACCTATCCTGTAAATAGGATAAATTTTCTTTTAGATTCCAGGAGTCTTTCCATCAGACAATGTCTGAACCTGCTGGAAAAGAATGCAATTCCCTCCATATTTGCCTTGTTTCTATCAGCATAGAAAGAGCTGGGGAGGATGAATACATAGGCGGATCTACTCATACAAATATTTTGGCACATGACATCACTTCAATTGATGAAATTGCTATTTTAAGCTAGAATTTTTTGTTATTTATTATTATTATTATTATTATTATTATTATTATTATTATTATTATTATTATTTTACATTTGGCTCTATTTGGCTTGATGCAACCACTCAGTTTTGTACTAACACCACTATCATCAATTCCACCCAGCTTTTGTTAATGTGTTTTGTGTTGACTACTAACCCTAACCCTAATTTCAACATAGCTTCCATCACTTTTGTAATACCACTCACAAAATTTTTGGATCCGCCACTGATGGGATACATATTTAGAATGATGTATATTTTGTGATGGATGTTCCAAAAAATGCTTTTCAGAGTAAAGGAGAATGATTTGTCTGGAACTCAGTTTTAATTGGATACTAGAATAGTCAGATGTTTTCATATTTCTGTGCTCAATGTATTGTTGTCAATCCAGTTATTTATGCGAACATCCTAGCTAGATACGAAGTACTATATATTCTAGATGGCAATTGACTACAAGGTGTGCCAACGGAAAGGTTCCATCACCACCAAATGCTTGACAGTTCAAGATTTCAAGAGGTTTGTGCATGTGATGTTATATGCTTGGAGCCTGATCTTATGGATTTATGGCCAACATATTTACTGCTCACCTTGATTTAGAATTATGGATTTACGGCCAACAGATTATCTCCTGCTGTTACTATTTATTTATTATTATTTTTTCCTTTGGCATGCCTTAAATTAGCTTTATATTTTTCTGTTGCAGCAAAATGATGTGAACGGTGGTGGTTAGGTAGTCAAGAGTACTTACCAAGAAGGTCTCTTTACATGGCTGCGTTTTGGTTTCTACAACACAAAATGAGGTTGAGCGTTCCTGATGATACTCAAAAGTAGTTTTCAATATTGAGATTTTGGAACTATTTGTGAACATGTAAGATAAGAATCAGCGAAGGATACAATGATCAAATTAAGCAATACGTTCACTCTGTGTGCTATGTCAATCCTTTTCACCATATGTATACTTCCTTAATTGTTTTTATGCCAAGCTTTTTGGCAACATAGAAACATGCCAAGCCAAAGAGAAACAACTTAAATCCGTTGTGGAAAAAAAAGTTCATATATTCTGTTACAGTTGACAGAAAAATCACTCGCAATCCACATTAGGTATAAGATTGACAACAGAAAGAGCTATAGATTTCATGGCATCAATACTGTCATGTTCTTCCAGCAATAACATCCGGATTTGAGGATATGCGAACCTATTTTCGTAAAACTATACCGATATTTATTGACGTGATATGGTACCAATGCGGTCATCTTTTTACTGAACAATTTTTTATTTTCTCCAAGGTGGTTCCATTAAGGAAGCAGGCAAATGATGCATCCCAATTTTTGGTTACCTCTAGCTTTCAACTGTGCAGCCCTGAACATTGTGCTGGATGGAAAGGTATGTGTTCCAAAGATTTTGCTTTATGCATATCTATCTACTGCAAGTGAGGTGTCATTTGATTCCTTTAGCAATTCAATTCAATCATTTAGTGAATCTATTGGGATGCTTCCCGCATACATTGTGTTGTGTTCTTAGTCTTAACAACATAAATTTAAAATTTGAATTCATAGATTTTCCCTCTTATTGTCCCTCCAAAGAAACACTTTCATTTTTATAGATTATATGAAAATATAGATATAGATGAGGATACTCTGGATACAATATCTCATGATCATTTGATTCTGTACTTTTTATATAAAAAAATTGTTAAATCATTAGATGATATGATAGGATTTATAGTTCTCGGGGTAGGATTAAACTTAACATTTGAATTAGTATTTAATAGGACTAAGATGGCTTAATAATTATAAAGCTGTTAAATTTTCTCTCTTTTTTTTTGTAGAAATTTATTTATTCATTTATTTTTTCTTGAATTATTATATTTGGTAGGCATTTGAAACTCATATTGCCATGTATAAGATTAAACCATTTATAAGAATTGGTTGGGTTGGTTTAGATTGAATCATATTTTTATGTATACAATATTATATAGTAAATGTATGATGTGATTTTATATAAGAATTTAAAATTTTAAAAGTGAAATACCAATTGGAATATTATTATTTTGTACTCCCTCCATCCCATTTATTGTGTCCCATTTCGAATTTTTATACTATTCATTGTATAAGTTTGACCTAACTTTTTATTGCAATTATATAAAAAAATAGTCGAGTTGGATCTTGTTAGATTCGTTTTTTCGCATAGTTTTAGAATATATATTTTATAAATTTTTACTTCTATATATTAAGATATAACCATTAAACAAGTGCATTGGACGGTGCGTCCAAAAGTTTTGAGACATAATTAATGAGACAAAGGGCTATTTTTATGTCAAATTATTTAGCTAATACTTCCTCCGTTTTTTATTTGCCCCATTTTGGTTTTGGCTACTATTCACACACACTTTGACTTAAAGTTTTATCATAATTATATAAGTTAAAATATAGCCAAGTGGGACCTTGTTAGATTTGTCTCGTCTTGTGTAAATATCGAATTTTTAGAATTTTGACCTATACCGACCTTGAGTTATTAATGGTTAAAAATGTGCATTGGACTGCGCGCTGGGTGGGTCCGTAGCAATAAAAAAAGACAGAGGAAGTATATGAATATATTATTGAAAATGTTGTGCGTGAAAAAAATCTATGTAATATTGAGTCAAACCAAAGCAAAGCATATTTAGGAATACATCCAAATTAAGCTAACAATCTTTTTAACCATGAATTATTTCCTGTATTTTCAACATAGTTTAATGTTTTCCTTTTCTAGGTTTTTTTGAAAATAGTTTAAATTACTAAATATAGTAAGTTTTATTAATTTTTAAATTAGTTTTATTTCCCCTATATTAAAACTATTTTTGAAAACGGAGGAAGTGATTTTATTTAAAAACGTGTAAAAAAATTATCATTTAAGAACCTGCAGCTACAGCTCTGAATTGTTAAAGCATTGATGTATAAGAGAAATAAATAAAAATATTAAATAAAAATAGTTATTAGTTGGGAATATGGGTAGTAAATGAAGATTCCTATCATCAATTTCTTTTTTTTTTTCCTATTCATTTCAGTCAGCGTTTAAATTTGCATAAGCAACTTCTTGTTATATTGTACTCTAGTTTTATCAAATTCTATGGGTTGTAGCTAGGGCTGCGTGTAAGGTTGAGATAACACAAATGTATTGGCTGTGATAGGACGTATTCAGGGATATGAGGACAATTTTGTTTATTTCTCTCATGCATGAATGCTAAAATACTCATAATTTGAGGTGAATAGTATCAACGCTTACAAACCCAATCAAAACATTTAAAGTAATTAGTTGTCAATTCTTTTTATATAAATTAACAAGTTTTTAGATTTGAATAATGATTGAGTTGAAATGAATATATTCTTCCTATATCATGGGTACTTTAACATCCTGGCTGATATGGAGGTGGGGGTGGTTACTTCTTTGTAGGACTGATGAAAATTTGCCCCACAAAGGAAATTGGATTCTTTTTAGTGTGTTAAACCTCTTTTGTGCACTCATAAGTTCTTCTGTGATGGCTATTAGAAAAGAAGTGCATTCCTCAATTGGAATAATCTTTTATTCGTCAGACCATTCTTCATCATCCCATCTTGCGTATCATACTAATGGATGTATTACAACTTGAGATAAAGATGGAAAGTATGGTAAATATTAAAATGAAAATAAGACTCAGCTTCCAATTTAGAACATACCAAACGAAAAAGTAAAAAATCAATTCAAATACCATATAAACATCAGTGTCAATACCAACCAAAATTTCAATTCAATATTCAGTACAACTATAAATTTCTATTTCATCATAGTTTAATCTTGTATAAAGGCACCCTTTTTGAAGCATTTATAAATAGTTTTCTCTCCCTCGACTTCCCTCTGTGCGTGAATGTCATTGAGTCCTTTTGGACACTTAACATTTATTTTTTGCAATTAGCGTTGAACTCATTTAATTAATTAGGCCTGAAATTCAACCGGGGATAGGCTTGGTTTATTGCCATCCTTGGATGTTTCGCCTTCTCATTCCTGCAACTGTTTCCACCACCACCAAACGCCCGAGGAAAAAACAAATCTTTCACCTAAAGTGCAGCATTCTGCAGACTTTGAGAAGAAAAAGGGCTCTATAAAGATAGTAGACGTAGCTGTCACTTCTCATCTCAAAGCTATTGCCTTCCGTCTGGTTTTCTTTCATATTTTTTTTGTTGCAGAGGCTGTAAAATTAATTTTTTGAAGTAGAATTCATCGTATCAGAATATGGCTTCTGCTCCTCTCTTGGTGGGCCCTAATTGTCAACTATTCAAGGGCAATGGTGAAGTGCCTGAGCTTGGTCGCTCTCGGCTGGGCTTCTCTTTGTCACAGGTTAATTAACGTTATCTTGATTCTATTCATGTTTGTCGTTCATTGGTTTGTCTCTAATCCAGTGATTGAATTCCTTTTCTTTTGTCATTTGGTAGTCTCAGGTGGTTCTAGAAATCAAATTGCTATACATGATAGCACTTCCAGTAATTATTTCTGGACTTCTCAACTATGGTAAATCCTTCATTTCAATGCTATTTCTAGGAATGCTGGGGAAGGATGCCCTAGCCGGTGGATCACTAGCCATAGGCATCGCCAATATAACTGGATATTCGGTCATCTCAGGCCTAGCCCAAGGGATGGATGCAATATCCTCCCAAGCGTTTGGTGCCAACAGGTGCCCCTTGATGGCTCAGACCTTATTCCGCACTATTATTATCCTTATATTTGCATGTGTTCCCATTTCTGTCCTGTGGTTGAATATTGAACCGGTTCTCATCTTTTTTAAACAAGATCCAACCATTTCCTCTATTGCTGCCACTTACCTAACCTTCTGCCTCCCGGATCTCTTGTTCCAATCTTTGATAAACCCCATCAGAATTTTTCTTAGATCCCAAAACATAACTTCCCCTATAATGACCAGTGCTGCTATTGGCCTCATTTTTCATGCCCCGGTTAATTACCTATTCATCAACTGCTTGCACCTTAGTGTTCCCGGGGTTGCTATTGTTGCTGCTTTGACAGATTTGATTTTGATCGTGGTGTTAGCACTCTATTTGTACATTTGGGGCATTGATCTCTCTCTTGCAGGCAGCTTGGGCCCATTCCAAGAGTGGAAATCCATCATTGGGCTTGCATTACCAAGCTGTTGCGCAGTTTGCCTGGAATGGTGGTGGTACGAGCTGATGATCCTCCTGTGTGGGGTCTTGGATAACGGACCTGTGGCTGTGGCCACCATGGGCATCATCATCCAGGCAACTTCTCTGGCCTACATTTTCCCATCTTCTTTGAGCCAGGGTGTGTCTACACGCGTGGGGAATGAGTTGGGGGCCAACCGACCCAACCAGGCGAGGATCTCTTCCTGGGTATCACTGTTGTGTGCTGCCTTCACAGGTGTGATTGCCATGTCATTCATGGTGGGGTTTGCGAGCGCATGGGGTCGGGCCTTCACTGATGATGGGGCCATTGTTAGGTTGACAGCAACGGTGCTACCCGTGGTGGGGCTGTGTGAGCTCGGGAATTGCCCACAGACCACCGGATGTGGCGCCCTCAGGGGCAGTGCCAGGCCGGATCTCGGCCTGCGCATTAATTTGGGGGCGTTCTATGGTGTAGGCCTGCCGGTGGCCTTGTTGTTGGGTTTTTGGATGGAAATGGGTCTCTTGGGCTTTATGATTGGACTACTTAGTGCCCAGGCCGTGTGTTCGGTTGTCATGATTTGGGCATTGTTTAGTACGGATTGGGTGGAGCAAGTGGGCAGGGCTAGGGATCTGATTGGAGTGGAAGGCAGTGATTATGATGGTACTGCTGTCAATGGTGATGGTGATAATTATAATGGCTATGAATGATAATGAAGGTGAGTAGGCTGATCCGGAAGAGCAACAAGAAGACTATAAAGACCAAGACGAATTTGAGCCGAGGAGGAGGAGTCTTATAAGTTTTCTTGTTACCATAAAAAAAAAGGTATCATCTGATAGGCAGGTGCTTATGACTTTGGTGTCTTGCTCAGAAATCAGAATGGATTAATAATGAATGAATTAGATTATTAATGTGAGGAGGGACATTTCGGTAATAACTAACAAATTGGGTGTGTTTGTTTACAATTTCTTTTCTTGTGTTTTGTCTTTGGGCTAAATTTCTACACCAACATGTCACAATCATTTAAGGCAACACACAGAGACATGTCGTCATGACTCGCGTCCCCCATTATCCAAAATTCCAAATGCAAAATTGAATATGGGAAAATATATATATATATATATATATATATTAAATCAAGTTACCTTATTGAAAATTAAGTTACCTTACACACAAAATTTATCTATGGAAAGTATGATCATTCTGGTTGGAAAAAAAACCACACCGTTCATTAACCAAAAATTGCACACATATCTTGTGATGTCAGAGGTCGGTCCATCGTGTCAATGGATTCTATTGAGCAACATCTTTGTCCGGCCAGACTCCCTTCACCCTTCTCGCGTGTTTGGACCGAAGAATAATTATTATACTATGTTAAAACTTATCTACATGATTTTGAGAGTAAATTCCCTAACTCTATCAGAAGAGAAATAATTTGAAATTTAAAAGAAAGGATTTTTCTACGAATCCAAATGATACCAAATACTACTATAATATAAAATCTCAAATGATTTGGTTGTTTAGTTGGAAAAGTCCAAAAGTAGCACTTTCAAATAATTCCATTCTTTTTTATTTTATTGTATCATATTTCCCCTTGTTAAATTCTAACAGTTGCGCCGTTTATAAGCTACTACTTACTATATAGTGGTTTTATTTTTATTTTGGACCACCAGTTAACAAAAATGAAATACTATATGACAGGGAATGTATGAAGTGGCTGGTGGTGTTTTTATGAATTTGTATAAAAGTAGTGGTGATCGGTAAGCTAGATTCTTTTGACGATTTTTATGCAACCTCACACAAGTGCAATTTTAAAAGCCTGCACATTTTATAATCTTAAATACGTCAAATTCTTGCTGAAATAACCCCACGTGCAAGAAAGATATACGTGTGTCATTTTCATTTCTTAATCGTGTGAAATACTGTTAAATTAGATGGTATCAACTAGGGATGACAATGGGTTGAGTTTGGGTCGGATCTGTCAAGTCCCAAGGCCCAACCCGATGTTCGGGGTTCGGTTCGGTTCCGGATCTGACTCAGACCCATGTCATTCTTAGGGATGACAACGGGTAAGTTGTGGGTCCACTTTTATCAGAATCAAGACTTGACCCAAGTCCAGGTCTTACTCGGTGTTGTTTTTGACCCAGATTCATTGTCATCCCTAATATTAAATACTATTAAACTGTGAAATAATGGCGTGCTTTATTATAAAGTGTTTATTTTTTCTTTTATCAAAGTAAGTTTTTAAACCTATTGTAATTCATAAACGCTCGAATCCAATAGCTTAAGTAGGCTAAATTAATATTGAATAGTGGATTTGGAATAAAAACTTTACACCCGTAATTGTAAGTTTGTCCACTAAATGTAATTTGAAGCGTATGTAGAATAGATATAATTAATTTAATAGAAGTAAAGCCATAGATAAATAAGATTGGGAAACACGAGTGATTGTCATTCAAAGTTCAAACGGAATCTATTCCCTTCAACTGTGTCCTATCCTACTCACAAAGATTCTATTTTTCCACACATGCTCCAGGACTTCCCGGGACCATACAATCCACCCATCCCTCGGGCGTCCAACTCCCGAATCTGCTCATCCGCACCCTAAGATTCCCTCCCATCTTCATAAATACACACAGAATGAAGCAGCACATACAGGACGAATCCAATTCCCAAATTCGCAATAAAAATCAATTACGACGAGAAGTGCAAATCGATCTATCATAATTCATCATATATACATCCATATATAGTGTACATACCGGCTTGTTTTAATTTGTGGAGTGGATCGATCTCGATGGCAATCACGAGCTACGACACCGCACGCAGCGTTTCGATCGGCGGCGGCGGACGGCAGCAGATGACGGTAGAAGACTTCAGGAAGTGGCTGATGAAGTTCGACGTGGACAAGGACGGGCGGATCAGCCAGAAGGAGCTGCGGCGGGCGATCCGGAGCTGCGGCGGGTGGTTCATGAGCTCGTGGAAGAGCGGGCGGGGGATGGACGAAGCTGATATCAACGAGAGCGGTTACATCGACGAGAACGAAATCGATTCTCTTCTGGATTTCGCAGAGGCTAATATGGGCTTTAAATTTTATTATTAGCATTAATAATATTAATAATAATATTAATAAAAATAATACACACATGACTCATGATCTTTACTCATGAGTATGTATGTATTTCTATGTCTTCGTCTTCACGATCCCATTTCATTCCTTATAATATTTTAAGGTGTAATATTTATATATATATATATATATATATATATGAAGTATATGTTTGTGTGTGTGTGATTTGTAATGCATGGAAGTTTGTAGTTAATTTGCAACAGTGTTCAATATAATTGGGTGATTTTATTTTTATTTATCTAAATTAGGTGAATGGAAGATGATTTGTCGTTGGAACAAGTTAAATTTGTAGTTAAGTTTTTCCATGAGCATCGTCCATCTCAATAATTATCTTATCTTTTCTAGTACAATTTATTAATAAACTATTTTAGTCCTTTAAATTCATCCACTTATCGAATCTTATAGTAGTATTTCTTATTTAAAATTATAAGATTATTTGTTTTTTAAAACAACATTTTAAAACCATCTCTATTTTTGTATGCAAAATATTGCTTTGGAGAGATGCGCCCTTAATTAATTGCCCATGCAGATTCTCGAGGGATTACTCTTGGGTTCAATGTGGACTGGGGATATCGGTTATTCAACAAAAAAACCATCTATATCCTTTTATTTTTTTAAAACCATATTATATATATATTCTTTAATTTTGTTTTTGAGATAAGTTAGTTTAAATATAAACTGAGTGAGAAGAGGTATACTACAAGAAAAATATAATATGGTTTAGTTATCGAATTTAGTAGCTAAAGAAAGATCTGGGAGCTAACGAGTTACCAAATTGGATAGTTAAATAATTTATTTCTGGTAGAAACCAGTGGCGAAGGCATGCATGCATATGAATGGAGAGGCTCAAGCGTCTCCATAATTTGTGATGTGTATTTTTTTTGGTAAGAGTGATGATGTGTAATTTCATTAGGGGAAAATAAAGAATGTGGTATCCCTTTTTTTTAAAATTTTCAACCTTTTCACAACCTAAATATTGACATTTAGCCCTAATGAATTCATCGCCCGAATCACCATAAATACAAATCAATTAAAAATTAAAGGAAATTAAATCCAATAGTTTGGATTTATATTGGTAACAAATCTTAGTTGAAATGTGCCCTCTTTTAGAGGTAGGTATCGTGGTTTCTTCACCGGTGGAAATTAATTAAACCATATTAGTAGCGCCATATATATCATTGAATAGGGAACGGCTTAGGTGCAGAATGTTATATATGTACCATGATGTTTCAAACCATAAAAATCATGGATAAAATCTGCAATCACTTTTAAATTATTAGGCATCATGTTATGAATTCATATTTGTAGGGATTATTTAGTTCTATATTTAGGGGATTTGAGATAATAAAAAAAATATAAATACCATCACTTTTAGATTATTACGTATCATGTTGCATATATTGCATATGCAGATAATTAATAATTCTGTACAGAAACCGAATTGCATTGAATAGTAGTAATATAATGACGTGGCATATGTTCCATCTCATCTAAATGCGTCAATATATGTCACCGACCGTCATATCCTTATCACTAATTCACTTGTCTCCTCCATTTCATCTTTCTATACACCTTTATCACTAATTAATTAATTCAAGTCTCGATCTCTTTGTAGGCCGGCTTTACTCATCTATCGTGGTTTCATTGTACTAGTAATTAATTCATGTTTTCAACCTAGCTAGCTTAGCTTATATACTTCCTCCGTCTCACTATTTTTATTACGAATCCATCCAGCACGTATGCCGATACACATTTTTAACGGTTAATAACTTAAATTATTTGTAACGAAAAGTTATAAAAAGTTAATTATCTAAAACTATAAGATTAGACGAATCTAACAAAATCTTACTTGACTATGTTTTTTCTTACACATAACTATACTAAAAATTTGAATCAAAATTAAACAGTGAATAGCGCCAAAAGATCATTCGAAACAAAAACACCGAGACCGAGGTAGTATTTCTCGTGCAAATGCATGCGTTTGATTTTGATGTAACACTACAATGCATTTTGGGTTTTAATTTATCTGCAAACTAAACTCCGAGCTGCAGGTGGATGCCATCATCAGTATCACCAAGTGGAATCTATCTGCAGCAAACTTAATTCATCCTTGAGTAAAGTACAAATGTACTACAATGGAGGGTCAGGTAATTATATTGAATCTGGCGGCGTTATACGTTGGGTTCCATTCCATGCATGGATCCCCTCCGGATCGGAATGTCGTTGTGCATACTAATTAACCTAAATGAGTGTAATATTGTAATATTGGTTTTAGGTGTGAGCCTCCCATCCATGAATTTCTAGATGGTATCAGAGCCAGTACCCAGGCCGACGTGCCAGTGTGGACTCTGGGCCCTAGGGGGTGGATTGTAACATCCCACATCGGTTGTAGATGGAAACGAAACATGCCTTAGATAAGGGTGTGAACATCTCTCCCTTGTACACGCGTTTTAAAGCCGTGAGGGTGGGTTGGCCTAAAACGGACAATATTTATAAGTGAGTGTAACCGGGACGTTACAACTATAATATGACGACGACATGAGCTGTTAGAAATTGGGAAACTTGCTTATTATTGTAAAATTATTAGTATAAAGAAATTACTACTCTACTATTTGTTTGGAATTTATTATTTGGGATATAACCAACAGTACAGACCAAGGTTGTTAAGATCGAGATCCTATATGGGATCGTTTTTCTCTTTGCAAGATCGGGATCGTAGGATCGAATCGGGATCTTAAGATCTTATGAAATTGCAATAATGAATAAACTCAGTTATGCATACTAATAAGTAAATGCATTATTTTGTGTCTTTATGAATCTTGCAAGTTAATTAATATAATACAACACAAAAACATCACAATCAAACATAAAATATTTCCACATACATACATATTATGTTTTTTTACACAACATACATAAGGAATACAAGCTCTTAAGTTTAAAATTAAAGAAGAAAGTTATTTTGATCTCAAATTATAAAATACTACAAAAATTTTATGCATTTAAGAGGGTAAGATCGTAAGATCGTAGAAGTGTTTGAGGGAGTATGACCATAAGATCGTAACATTCTACTATCAAGATCGGGATCTTACAAATTTTAAGATCCTACAAGGATCGGGATCGTGTTAGAGATGTGTGATCGTAAAATCGTAAGATCCTAAGATGAGGATCGGGATCTTAACAACTATGGTACAGACAGTAGTACCCAATCTGTTCTTGTCCGATGTGATTGGCATAAACATACACTTTAAAAGCACTGTAGTAATTTGGTAGCAACTTTTTAGTATTTTTTATAAAGAAAAACAGTCAAAAACAGCTAGCTAGCTCATTGGAAATTGAGTAGCATGCATGATTTTCCCTTGGTCGGTGAGGATCGGAGTGATGATTCTTCTTCTCAACCTGATGAAAGTAGTAATATCCAAAAGAGTAGTAGTACTAGTACTCTCACAACTTGTAAAATGAATGTTTTCTACTAGTCAAGAGTATCTAGTTAGCCCACAGCCCACAGCTCGCAGCCCATAGCGCCATATTAAAGACAAAACCCTAAAAGAAATAAATAAGCAATTAAGCAATACACCAAATTAAAATGTGCAGCAGCAAACAACACCAAGCACCAGGCCGACTGATGAGTGAAGTGACACAAATTGTCTTCATTACATATTGTGGGATTCGAGGTCGATAGCTTCAAGGACTTCTACCACCAGTAGATGATTAATCTGTACTGCTGTTGGATCCATATGGTGTTGAGCTCCCAGGAGCTTCCAACAACCACCACAAACCAACCCCCCTCAGGGTTGGGGCTGGGGGGTCAAATATGGCAATATCCAAATTCTATCCAATATTTGGTCATCACATATTACTGCAAGGTCGTATGGACAAAGTCATCATATCATTATGGTCAAACTGAAATACTAAATAATACAGAAATACTATATTATATACATATGATAATATGAAGTATATAAAAAAGAAAAGCAAGTGGATCTTATATGAAGTACTACTTCATTAGTGTATGTATTGTACTCATACACCAATGTAAGTATTTACATCAAAGGTACAATGAGATGAGGAGAATTAATACTGCCAATGTCTGACTGTCTCAAAGCTTTCAAACCCCAAACATAACACGCTATATAATAATGTTATTCAATTGATTTGTCTAACAAGATTGAATACGTCCAGGAAGAGATTAATTTGTACAGGAAAGGTCCCCCCACTCATCTGATATAAATACAAAACATCACCTGCTGCCATTGCCACAGTAATATTTAGAAAGAAAATTATTATTAAAAGCGCCCCCTAAAATAATACAACAATGCAATCAAGTCCTCAATTTTCCCATCCCATACCTATAATACCCCCAATAGCAGTTAAGTCCCTTTTCTTGATAGGCACAAAAAAAGAACCCAAATCTGATATGTGCCCACAGTAGGGGTGGGAATAGGTCAGGCCAGACCAGGCTTGACCTTGTACGACCTAGGCCTACTTAAAATTTGTAAGACCTGAGCCTGGCCTATGGCCTTATATAGGCCTAAGCCTGGCATTTTTGGTTAAATAGGCCAGGTTTTAGCCTCTAAAAGGTCTATTTAAGCCTATTTAATTATTAAATAAATAATAAATACAAATATTAATAAATATATTAATAAATTATATATAAATATATATACAAATATAAAATTTTCACAGGCCGGCATGGTAGGCTTAATAGACTTTTGTATGAAGCCCGGCGTAGGCCTATATAACTAAATAGGCTTTGAAATTTATCCGGGTCTGACCTATTTTGTAAAAAGGCCTGGCTAGGCCTTAAATAGGCCAAGCCGTAAGCCCCTGTCGAATGGCCTGACCTATTTCCACCCCTAGCCCACAGGGACCCCCAACTCTTGAATACAAATAATATTCTTGTAAGGACCAAAGTGCAATTTTAGCAACAAAAAAGGGGGGATGCAGAAAGTTTCAATCTTGAGGGATCCCTCCCTCTATTATTTCCACCATATGTTAATTTGTTGGCACCCCTTGTGAGTGTTCCATGGCATGTTTTGGAAATGTACAATCAAAATCCAGAGCACAAAGGGGTTGGGGCAGCAGCTCCTCCCATGAGCCCTAGAATTTCCTTCTCCAATGACTTTGTTGAGTCTTCCCATTCCCATTCCCATTCCCATTCTCACTACCAGCAGGCAAGGCCTCCTCCTTACAGGGATGCACCAGTCTCCTCAGACTTTGAGTTCTCAGTCAGCAATTACTCCATGATGTCTGCAGATGAGCTCTTCTTCAAGGGAAGGCTACTCCCATTGAAGGAATCTTGCAGCAGCAGCAGCAGCAGATTCCAGAAGGGGGGCCCCACCACCACCACCACCACCACAACCCTCAGGGATGAGCTCCAGAACAGTAGTGAGGAAGATGGGTGCGATGATTTCTCAGGGAGGCCCCCCAAGAACCCCACCAGGTGGAGGGGCTTTCTTGGCCTCAGGAAATCACACATTGGGTCCAAGAAATCTGAAAGACCTAATGTGGATCAGATCAAAAGGTCTTCTTCAGGGTTTAATAACCACCATGATAATGATAATGTCCATTGTACCACCACCAAGAATTCACAGGTACTTTTAATTTCTTGATTTTGTTTACAATTATGTAACTTTAATAAACCCTAATTTGCCTTCTTAGGGTTTTATCTGATTTTTTTTTTCTTTGTTATTTGTGCTTGTGTAGAATTTTGTGGATTGACTAATTGACAACCATATTAGCAAGAAATTGGAGGTGGATTGGAGACCAATACAGCGGTGGCAAATTTTTGAGGGACATGGAGAATATGGGAGAAAGGTGAATTAAATGAGAAAGTGAAGATTAATTAGTGGTTTTTCAATTTGGGTAATTAAATCTAATTTGTATTAGTGAGTTTGGAAGGTTTTGTAGTTTCAATTTTATTGTAGCCTGTTTGAAGTTTTAATCTTCTCTTCTAGTCTTTGTAGTAGAAGCTAAGTTAATTACTTGCATTCCTCAAAAAAATCACAACTCAACTTTTTTTGCTCTTTTTTGTTTTGTTGTGTGTATTGGGCATTTGATTCTATACTATTTTCAACACTCCTCATGTCACAATCTTTACTTGAAGATAATTATTGAGTTCAGAAATAAAAAGTAGCCAAATTTTATACATAACCCACAGCATATTGTAACTAGCAAATATCCTTTTCCACAGACACAGAGCAACTGAAGTCACTATTCTGCTTGATTGAATTAAGATGACATATGATTGGCAATAATAATTTTACATATCTTTTTTACACAGTATATACATACATAGTGATATATAGTATCATAACACAACAAACATTGGCAAAGAAGTAATTCAATAATTTTTTGTATTGAAGCTAGGAGAATTAATAGTACATACAGACAGTATTATATTTATGCGCGGAAAGAGAGTCAACGGTCAACATGACAGCTAAGAACACAGCTGGTGCGTGTGGCAGAGCATCACGTTGTGGAAAAAAACAAAATACTACCAAGTAATTATAATAAAATAAAAATTGAATCCAAATTATTGTTTTCTTTGGAGGGAAAAAAAAAAAAGAAAAGAAAAGGGAAAAAAAAAAGGATGAGATCAGGAAATTGTTAAAGAAAAGGGATAAGAAATCTGACAAATAGCAAATGGGTATTCTTACATGACTGTGTAGTGATAGCTCCGTGGCAGTGAAAGTACTCTACGGAATCCAGTTTCTCCATTTCGTCAGGAATTCCATCAAATTCAGACAACCTAACTTGATGCTCTTATTTTATTTTCCTTTTTCTTTTTCTTCAAATAATAACGGTGCCTTTTTAGGCTTTTAGCAACTAATTATGGTAATGTTCCCATTCTACTTCATTTGATAAAATAAACTGCAACTAATAATAAGTGTGGAGTACTAGTATTATTTTTCAAAAATTGATTAGCTCCAATTTTATTTCTATATATAAAAAATGCTCATGACTCATCAGTTCTTTATGTAAAATTATAAAAACCTTTAATTTTTATATTCTATTCAAAATTATACTACTATTTATAGAATCAAATACATAAATTACTTATTTACTTTTAAAATAAGATACATGAGGTTGCCATGTTTTATTAATTGCTCATATAAACACCCAATGCTAATTAAGCTTATAAACCTTCTAAAAAAAGTTTATAGATAATTGAGTTGTTTGATAAAATAAAGTATGAATAAACAGCATATCAAAGACATTAAAACAAGTCTTTTCTTTGTATTTCTGGCCTGTATTGGCTCTAAGCAAAAGAAAGTCTTTGTAAGCTTGCTTTCTTCTTCAAGTGCTACAAAATAAAATATAAGATTGATAATGAATTTCATATTGAATGCTAGGTATTTTTATATCCCAACAACTAAAAGAAAACATACATACTGTACATAACTAGAAGAACAAAAAAAGAGTGAATGCCCATTATTTGAATTTTTACAATTATTTTGATATACCCCTGAATTATGAAGTACACATGCATGCCTGTAAATCTGTAACAGCACCAAAATGGAGGGACGATTAAAATGAGCTTTAACTATGCTTGATATATATAGTGCAGACAGCGGATCAGAAATTCCAAGAGGTTTTGGGTTTGAAATGCACAGGCATGCGTTATCCACAAAAAAAGTGAAATCACCTTTCGAAGACGGGCAAAATGTATATACAACTAGATGGTAATCACCATCTAGTCTAGTCCAGCTGGACAACATCGAATTTGTCGAGATTATGGAAAGAGGACAAAAAATAAAATTAAAAAAAAAAAAAAATCAATCAAACACACTAGTTGGTGGGTCATTTCATCGAACATGTTGTCAACATCGGTTGTTGCCTGGGCCTCTTTTTCAGGTATCCTATCCTACAGGCTACAGCTACTTGCCAAATAACCCTTTTTCTTTTTGGGTCAAGTTCCAGTTTCAAATAGACATATCTGAATTCAAAGAATGTACAGACAAATACAGTACAGTAGAGTATGTTTCAAGATCAACTAGAGGATTAATTGGTTATATAAAAACACATGTCAATCACTTCCAAGATGATCACGAGAAGACAAATTCCAACAGAAACTTGGCTAATTGTATAAGTTGATGATGTCCCTATTTAACAAAGAACAAACTATGATAGATAGAAGATTGTCTTACCATGGTGCATCAGCCTCTTCTTGGAACTTTAACTCATAGCTTTCTGCAATACCCTTTAAGTTATCGATGGCACGAAGACATCTTGCGGATTTTTCTCTCAGTTCCGATAGTTTTGCTTCGACCTTTTGAATCTCATCTTCTGTTTGAGTGAGTTCTTTCTGGGCTTCCCTGTATCTTCTTACTTCTGCGGCATAGGATGAGTCATACGCAAGATTCGTCATCAGGCTCAGACGGGTGCGTAAAAATCCCACATTTAAGCCCAACAGTTCGAAAGACCTTAGGGATTTTTCCCAGACTTCAAAATCCTTCCTAGGGGTGGTGGGTCTACAGCAACGTATGGCATCAGCAATGTTGATGGTTTCGACAAGTATGCTCGCTGCCAGCTTGCTGTGGAGGCTTGGGAGAAGACAGTCATGAAGAAACGCATTCTGGCTGCAGCAAAGCTCATAGTATTTCAGATGAACATCTTCAGGGAGCTCAGAGTCAATACATACTCCATTAACGATAATTTGGAATTCCTCGTAGTTTTTAACATCACTAAACTGAGAAGAGGATCCTAAAAATTTGGTGCCTTCCAACACTTCAGAAGCAACCTCATCGCTGTCATTTCCAGAGTGTTCTTCTAGCTGACTGCGGTGGGGCACTAATAGGTCTTCTGTTTGTTGCTTCTCCTGCACAACCGCCAAGGCAAGAGACTTTGGGTGTTTTTTTCTCTTGCCTTCTGCATCAACATTTCCCTCTGGTACCGTCCAGTAATTAGATTAATCATCCAATCAAAATGAACAAGACAAACATAGGATTGCTAACTAAAGGAAAGAAGCAAGTCCATGTGTTAAACTAACCAGCATCAATTTGCTTAGGTTGAGAATCCAAAATTAGAAGGCTTAGAGCGCCATCAACCTCGGTTAAGCCATTTGCCCGTATTGTGTATACCTACAGAATCCCCAAACAATGTTAGGAAGCTAATACTGCAAGACAATGAACATTGACCACACAGAGGAAAATGGTTTAATATGCCTAACTAGGTCTAGGACTCAATGATGCATAACTACGGATCAATTATATTTCCTGCAAAAAAAAAAAAAACTACAGTTTGATACCAGTAACTAAGATGAGAGGATTGAAGGCCGAAAAGAAATTAGTCATCCATACATTAACTTTCCTTCATGCAAACAAATCTTATACAGATTGGTTGGGATTGGGGCAACATGTGAAATCCAATATAGGTTTTTCAGAGTTTATGCTGTCTAAGAACAGTAATTGAGAAATTGAGAAAAACATTAATCAGTTTATTGGCAAGAACCATAGACGATGGGAAAGAGGAGGGTTCTACAACAGACCCCTTTGTTGCTGTCAGTACAAATACTGCTGCAGGTTTAGAAAGCAGAAGCAGCACAATGGAAGGACTTAAACTTGGTGAAGAGTAGAATCAGTGTTGATTTAGGGAACAGGAATTATTAAGTGATGGTAGATATGTGTAATCACGTTATGAGTTAGAGTAGTGGAGCGGCGCTGCTGGTTGGGAATTGGGATGTTGAGCCTGAATCCAAAACAGGAGAAGGAAGAACCATAGTGGACGTAATGTGATTACTCGAAAGGTAAGGTCAAGGCAGTGGGAGTGACCTGAGGAAATATTTTCAGATGGCCTTTTCGGAAACAAAGTTAAACCAATAATAGATGCATCACCTTAAATCTGCAAGGCCCAATTAGTTGGTAGATCAAAACATCTCCTTCAAGCAATTTGTTTCCAGCAACAAACCTCCTCCATCCAGCACTTAGTCCTGTCTTGTGCGCAATATATTTAATAGGAAACTCTTCACCGTTTTCATTTTCAAGAAACACTATAGCATCCCTGCTGGGTAAGTGCATCTTGCAGAAGGGCACAGGAAGACCCTGAAGACAAACACTTCTTAAATGGATGGTAAAATAAAATGTGCCAACACAGGTCTAGATAAAATTTTAAGATGGAATAACACCCCACAAAACATACCATCCAGAAACAACTGCCAACATGTGATCTGACTAACAATTTCATAAAGGATGGACGCTCATTGCCCAAACTTGCTAGAAATTCCTCTGCTCGAATCACGGTGGGAGACTTCAAGTGTTCAGGGGTGTTTGACCCACCAAAACTGGCATCACCTTTACTGCTTGAGACAAATAGATCATTATCAGAACTGTGAAAATAAGTGCTTTCCAAAATTGAGTAACATACTATTTCATGTTTAACTAACCTTGTGCACACCCTTCCACCATCAGGTGTCCCCTGTTCAAGAAATTTGTACATACATTTATTAATGTACAATTAAAAAATAGATACAGAAAGCAAATAAGTAATTGCATCCAAACAACAAAGGAGGATGTCATACTAAAAGCAAGAAACTCATGACTTAATGCATTGCTCAACAAACTTCAGGAAATATTAGAGGAAAGTGAAAACAAAGAATTAAGAGTACAGTACATTTACTACCTATACATGCATATATATAGTTTCTTTTTCCTTCCAAAACTATAATTTGTTATTTACAAACGGATGGAATAAACACATATAATATCTTGATCACACGAAGAATAAATTTTCACCAGTTAAAAAGAATGAATTCATCGAAGGAAGTTTTCTGGCTCTTAAAAAAAGAAGAAATTCACAGTAGGGTAAGGTTCCTTCACGTTTGGCTCTCCTAAAGTTAACAATGGTCAATAGAGTTTGTAAAAAGAAATATTCACATACCTGTTTGTTGCCCTCTCACTGTTAACTCAAGCAAATTCGAATATACAAAATTTGTACTAATCCTACCACACTTGAACAAAAAAGCAATCTGGAGTTCAAGCAGACAACTGCTATGCAACCTAAATGAGAATGGCAGGAGAAAGATTGTGCAGAACCCAGTTAGCTATGATTAATCTAACCATGAGTGGAAATCTATAATTCATTGGAGATTGATAAAAGTATTACGTGGAAATTCAATGGACGGCAAAACAATAGAATCAGTGGTTTTGATGTTTTCTGCACAAGATGGGTAAACTTGGAGACGGTGTAACAAAAATCACCACTGCGGTTTACCAGGCCCGAACGTGTACGCACCATGATGAATTCAAGATGCGACATTGATGAAGACCAATACCAATGAGAAGAGAGGCCGTAACCAGGCATCAATGTCGACAATGATTTTAGACTAATCCCCAAAATAAAACCCTAATAGAATCAAATCCCGAACCCTCCTTCGGTTCCAGCGAAATGGAAACATGTACCGTGTGAAGAATAGCCTGGGGCGGGAATCGAAAACGATTTCGCAACAATCAAGAAAGGGGAAACTCACATCTTTAGATTTGGAAGCAGACGGCTTCGTCCTCCTCCTGATCACAATCGGGGAAATCTCGTCGAACATCTCCTTCGGCTTCCGCTTCCGCTTGCCCTAGAAAATCAACAAACCAGATCTGATGTGAATTGAGTTCACCTAAATACAAATCATCGAAATCATACAGTCCAGGCCGGAAAAGCTCACGGAAACCAGCATTGGGTCGAAATAGGAAACAGGGGCAGCCTCCAGGGGCGCGGAATTCTCCTTGGTGGAGTCCTCTTCAGGCAAATCACGAGACGGGGGCTCCTCCATCGGCTCAAACTCGACCTGTTCCTCCTTTTTCACGACGTGTTCGTCGCTGGGGCAGTTGATGCCCTGATTCTGGTGCACAATTCGGAGTTTCATGGTTCCAGGAATTGAGGCAGGGCCCGCGAAGCCCGAAGGACAAAAAACCTGGAATCTAGTAGTAGGTGGGAAATAGGAGCCTGGAACGGGAGGAAAGGGGAATTGGAAGGGATGAAGAAGAGGCAGGAGAGGGGAATCAGGGATGGAAGTGAAGGGTGAAGGAAGGCCCGTCGGGACGGGTGCGGGAGAAAGAGCCGAGGTGAAGGATTTTTCCAGGGGGTCACAGTTATCCAGCGTTTTAACGGCGGAATGGCGACGGGGCCTGGAGACTTGTAAACATTTTCTAGTGTAATGAATTGGGGCAAGCCAAGTGTGGTGGTAAATGGTAATGACAATATAACATGCCTGCCATGGGATTGGAATTTTGGAAAGTATTTTTTTTCTTATCTTAATTAAATTTAATAAATTTTGTGCTTTTTAATTTCTAATTAAGTAGTATTTTGTGGATGATGTTTATGAAATATTGACATTAGATAAGGTTATTATATTATCTTTTTATCCATCTATGCCAAATTTTCTAATAATGCATATATTAATGCATATTATAATTTTGTTGATTATCATACATACAAAAAAATGTCTTATTTATTAGGTATTATTATTGGTGAATTATGATATATTCTTATATATTAGTATTGTTTTTCTGATGTATATGTAATGATAATTTGGTAAGTGGTAACTAAGGTAATGTGTGTTGTCTATTTCTTAGGGTATTGGATGATAAATGTGATAATTTAAAAAAATATTTATCATTTTCAAATTTTAGTATTTTGGCTTCGGCTTTTTTTAAAAAAAAAAATAGTAAATTTTATGAAGGAGGAATATAATTAACTTTTTTTTTCTTTCTTAAAAACTCATTTGAATAAATTGATTTGATAAAGAAAAAAATGGGGAATATTAAGGGTGATATGTTGATCTTTTATAAAGGAAGAAACTTTTGTAGAAAAATGAGGAAGAACTTTTTCGCAAAAGTTTCTAAAAACTTGGATGTTCATTTCCCCATCACAATAGGTAAAAATGGCAAGAAAATTTATAGTCTTTTCTTTTCGCTTAACCATATTATTATACTCTTAAGTCGCCAAAAAAACAAAAAGAACAATAATAATAGGAAAAATAAATTTACATAATTCACCTACCTAATAAGTAAATTATATAGGTAATTATTGTCTATTAATTTAATTAATTAATTCATTAAAACCATCCTATGTGATGCAAGTTCACATGCTCCCCATGGGAGTTTGCAATCATATTGATAAGCTTGTAAGACGGTGGATCTGGAAAGGAGCTGACGGGCGAGGGTTGCACTTGGTTAACTGGGAGGTTGTCACTCGCCCGCGTAGTCAAGGAGGGTTAGGAATTAAAAAATGCAGGGAGATGAATCTAGCATTGCTTGGGAAACAACTATGGCAATTCCTTTTCAATCCTGGTAAGCTATGGGTGGCTGTATTGAGGGCGAAATATGGGATGGACAATGGGATTTTTCCAAGCGTTCACTACCGAGGCACTAAGGTATGGAAAACTTTGGTTAAGCTAGTTAACACCTTTCAGCTAGCTTATGGAGTTCGAGTGGGCGATGGCAAAAGCTCGCTATGGTATGCACCTTGGTGGGAAGGCCAATGCTTGGCTCAACAAGTCCCATTTGTTGATATTCATGATATTAATCTTTGCATTAAGGATGTTATTGTTCATGGTAAATGGAACTTAGATAAAGTCTATTCCTGGATTCCGCTAGATTTGAAGAAAGCTATTGAAGACACACCTGCCCCATTTTTGAACTCTGATGCTCCGGACTTGATTCACTGGCGTGTTGATTCTTCTGGCATTTATAGTGTTCGTTCGGGCTACACATGGCTGTGTTCATTGAATGATCAGGAGAGGGGATGGAAACGGATTTGGAAGGCTCAAATCCCTGAGAAAATTGGTGTATTACTGTGGTTGATTGGGCGTGGCGCTCTCCCTTGCAACTATCTACGCTACTCCCGCGGCCTTGCATTATCACCTCTCTGTTCTATTTGTGGCGATCACTTGGACGACTGGCGCCATGCGCTATTTGATTGTACTTGGACGGATCAAATCTGGAAAGCGGCAGGCTTCAACTTCAGTAATATGCTCGTTCATCTTGAAACGGATGAATGTCGTCATTGGTTGGAATGGGCTTGGCGTGTTTGGGGACCGAGGTTCATTGCTCTTCTATGGATTGTTTGGTGTGAACGGAATAGAAGAATCTTTACAGGCAAATGCATGGGTCAGGATAAGGTGTTATCTAAGGCTCGAGCTTTGCATGATCACATCTTGAAGAAACTTGCCAGGAGTCGCGCCCCTCGTCCCCCTCGTCCGGTCCGCTGGATAGAGGAAAATGTTGATGGTCATGTGCTACACTCGGACGGCTGTGTTTTGGAGTCAAAGATTTCTGGCTTTGGTGCAGTCATTAGATCGGCCAATGGTGTATGGGCTGCGGCTTGTGGTGGCAATCTAGGGACACGTTCGATATTAGAGGTGGAGCTGCTTGGTCTTCGGTTTGGCCTCCTCCTTGCGGTTCAATTGGGGATTCATCTTGCAGTCTGTTACTGTGACTCTGTGGAGGTTGTTCACTTGGTTATGGGTGTAGTGCAGCCTTATCACTTCTTGTGGCCTTCTATCAAGGAGATCCGGGGTCTGCTTCAGCGCTTGACAGGGTGTTCTCTCCGCCATGTATATAGGGAGGGTAACCAAGTTGCGGATTGGTTAGCACGACGGGCGGCACTTGCAGAGGAGTTCTACACTACATGGGCCTTCCCTCCGGATGGTGTTTTGGATTTAGTTCAAAAGGATGCTGATGGTTTTGTTCATCTTCGTGTTTAGCTTCTGATTTTTTGTTTTTTCTTTTCTCTTCGCTCGCCTTTTCAGGCTGTTTCACCAAAAAAAAAAAAAAAACCATCAAATTATGTAAACAAAGTCAAGCTTATGATGTATCAAATACATGTTTCCCCTCCAGCCAATGATTCTACGCATAGCCTTGTGGAAATTACTTTAAATGCTTTGTGTTGATATTATGATGATCCATTGTTGCTTTAATTGCCTGGTAAAAAAAACTTCCATAGTACTTATGCTTCCACAGAGCTTTAAAAGGATGACAGCCTAGTTTCAAATAAGAAAATTGGGCTACAGGAAGTTCTGATGTAGTAAAACAAAAGTTCCAAACTTATCAAGATTATTAAGTTAAAAAATCCAGTTGGTTCCCAAATCATGAATCCACGAACTTATGTTGTTTGAACCGAATGTATTAGAAGCATTCGTGGGGTGAGAAAAGTAAAGACTTTAGATGGATGAATCATTTGAAAAGTAAAACATTGAGAAAGAAAATATAGAGTGGACTCTCAATTTTCGAGCCGGCATTACCTTTATTTTTCCATAGTTAATGTTGTTATCTATACCCACTCTATGCACAGCTAGTTTGGAGCCATAGTGCCTAGTTGAAGTTGAAATAAAATAAAGAAACAAAATAGAAAATGATTCAACAAGGAAAATCCTTGTTGAATTCAAGAAAAGGCAAAACCCCTGGTTGGTTATAAGAACTGTGAAATCTACACTCACGCGGAATGGGAGGACAAAATGAATGTTTCTTCTGAATGGCGTCCTGTTCTTTGCTTGTAATAGGGTTTTGGGTCGTCAATTTTCGTCGTCTTCAGAACCTTCTTTCTGAAATACTTCCTCCTACACAGTATTCAAACATCTGGACAATTTTTTTTTTTATTCCTATATGTATATATACATATGATTGTGCATGCTCGACACTTCCAGAATCTTAAGCTTTTCGTCTTCAAAAAGAATAGTACATGATTGATGATAGTTTGATCGATCGGATGAAATCCCTCTACGTTCTGTTCGCCTTTTTCTCGGCTCTTTGCTTTGGCTTCCTCAAAAGTCGGTTTTAATTAATACAGTATTCCTTCCTCTTGGGATTCGTTTCGTATGGGTTTACCAAGCTTCCTGTTTTCTTCTTGCAGGTTTGTTAATCGGCCCAATTGCTGGTTTGGTCCTCATTGTGGGGAATTCGGCGGTGATTTTAGGGCTTTTTCCTGCCCACGTTGCCTGGACAGTCTACGCCATTTATAAGTAATTATTATTACTATTCCCACACATACGAATTCAATGGTTATTAATTTCATTGTTAAAGCTTCTTCTTTTTTTCATTTTTATTTTTTGGGATATTGGCAGAACAAATAGATTCGATGCAGCGATGAAGGTTGGGATTTTATTGGGGTTGCCTGCTCTGTTTGGTCTGTGGTTGGTTCTAAGCCTAGCCGGGAGTGTTCTTGTTGGGGTGGGATACGGATTCTTCAGCCCATGGGTTTCTTCTTTTGAGGCATTCAGACAGGATGATGAATCCAAGAAATTCTACCACAGCATCGTGGTATTCCACCGTGGCTCAACATCTCTGTCTGAGTACTTGATTATCTTATAACCATTTGTTGTAATAATGCTCTTGTAGTTTCGTTGTTTACTTTATAGGATGGCACGTGGGGGACGATCAAGGGCAGCTGCACGGTTGTTCGGGATTTTGCTGACTTGTGCTACCATTCTTACCCCATTTACTTGAAGGAATTGAGGCTCAACTCATCCGCGGATGAGCCTCACCGTCTTAGGTGAAGAATTGTCATTGATACTGTGTACATTGTTTGAGTTGTCGTTGGACTGAGATTTCAGTATGGTTTATGTGTTTCTGGTACTGTCTAATTTGGCTTTTTTGTAAAAGCGGTGTCCAGGTTAATTTATGTGCCCGCGTGCATCCTCGTTGGATTGATAGGCCTGATTGTTGAATTTCCTCTGTATACGTTTATTGCCATAGTGAAGAGTCCTTACATGATGTTGAGGGGATGGCAGAGGCTCATAGAGGATCTGATCAGCCGGGAGGGTCCGTTTTCGGAAACTGCCTGCATCCCAATTGCCGGCTTGGCGATCCTTCTGTGGCCGCTTGTTGTTATTGGCAGCGTCATGATGGCAATGTTAGCGAGCTGCTTTATTGGATTGTACGGTTCTGTTATAGTTCATCAGGTATTCATTCCATCGAGATTTGCTACATTACATTCATCCCATGATGAAGTTACTGTAAATTTTAACTGAACATTTGATGTCCATTTCGATGCAGGAAAGGTCGTTTAGATGTGGCGTTGCCTATGTGATCGCAATGGCAGCAGAATTCGATGAGTATACCAACGACTTGCTCTATCTTCGTGAGGGCACGGTTCTGCCGAAGTAATTATCCAACCTTTGTTCATTTCATGTGTGCGTGGATGATTGAGTGATATAATCTTTATCAAGTTCGAGTGTCTGAAACAGGCCACGGTACAGGCGGAGAAAGCCATCCGATTCATTCGATCCTCCCACCATCAGGCGAAATCAATCTTTACACGACAGATATGGTGCGGATTTTCCTGAAGCTCGTGAAGCCCTCGTCCCAAACCTGACAGCAGCAATGTCTGTTAGGGAGGTGATAAAAGAAGTGAAAATGGTGCAGGTATGAATGACGCCTTTCAGATTCAAGGATGCTGCTTAAACTATAATGAATTGCTCGAAAAAAGAAAACCAAATTCTCATGCCATCTGAAAATTTGGAGTTCGGAGTTTGGAGTTTGGAAGTATAACTAATATGGTGGAAATGGAACAGATTTGGGAGAGTGTGATGAAGCAATGTTTAGCAAGGGGAAAGGTATTATTGGAGGCGGGAGTGATAAAGCCAGCTGATCTATCCGACTGGTTGAAAGCCAAGAATTCAGACAATGCAGCCATTATTGATGTCGGGTTGCCCTGCTTTTCTTTTCTGCACAATCTTCTGGACTCGATCGCGGCTGGATCAGACGGGCTGGTGCTTCTAGACGGCACTGAGGTCACGCGCATGAACAGGCCCCGGGACAGATTGATGGACTGGTTCTTCAACCCCATTCTGGTCCTCAAGGAGCAGATCAGAGTCCTCCGTTTGGAAGAAGGCGAGGTACATTACCTGGAAAAAATGCTGCTTTGTGGAAACGATAAGGAACGGGCCAAATCTTGGGACAACGCCAGTTTTATCCCCGAAGGCGCCCTTAGAGCTGCTCAAATTGAGGGAATCAGCCGCAGGTAAGACAAGAGCATCTTCGTGTTTTACATTTTCCTAGTAATTTGAATTTGAGTATTTTAATGTAGTATAGTACTATACATTATCGATCATTCATTCCATGTGTGGTTTTTTGAAGGATGATGGGAATGAGTAGGAGCGTATCGAAGTTCCCAACGTACCGAAGGAGATACCAGCAGGTTGTGAAGGATCTTGTTGTACATTCAATGGGAATGGAAGGTTCGTTTCCAGAGGTAGGATCGATGCCATCTATTGCTCCTATGGAGATGGTGTAAGTGTAGAACTATTCTTTGAGTTGAGTTTTGTTTCTGTACATCTGATGTTTTTTGATAGATAGATATGCACATAATGTAGGAAATGTTTTCTTGTAAATGACTCATGAGGGCGGTACACTGGTGGACCAGTAGTATCTCAAATTCTCAGTGTTATGTTGTGGGTTGTAAATAATATACAGATTGAAATTAGTAGTATTTGTGTAGTGAATTTGATTGAGTAAAAAGGGGATGGAAATGCGAAATGTCAATGTGCTCTCCTCTGCTCTATCTTCTTGGGATAAAATCAAAGTTTGAATTCAAATTGGCAGCCATAGAATAGAATAAATTGTCCGAAATGTTGGCCATTGAAAAATCAACTTCGGCGCTACGATTTTATACGCCGCCCACCCCCTTAAGTCCGCCGGAGTACTAATACTACTATTATTCAATCAATTATTGTATTGTATACGAATAGTCTAGTACTACAGTATTATTGTCTTTGTGAACACAGTAACTATAATAACGAATTCTTCCCGAATGAAGCACAATTCGATTGGAGTCACCTAACAGGTTAAATAGGATAAAGTAAAATTATTTAATCTAGAGTTTGGTTAAGGGCTTAATGTGGTCAGCCCACATGATGTGGGCTACACAGCCTACACTCGGTGGTCCAATCAGCGCACACAACATAGTACTTCCTCTGTTTTTGTGATAGTGCAACAAACACTAGTCCAATGCATATTTCGAACCATTAATTACTTAAGTTCGGTATATGTAAAAATTTTAAAAGTTTGATATTTAAAAACTACATGACGAGACGAATCCAACAAAATCTCACTTGACTATGTTTTCTTGGTATAACTATGATAAAAATTAGAGTCAAACTCGAACAATAAATAATAACAAATAATGCTTTGTTGCACTATAAAACGGAGGTAGTATTATCCAAGACTTCGTGGCCGGAATTTCAGCTTCGGTGTTGGTAAGGACGAAGGACTGATTCCGCTACAAACAAAAAGATACCGTACGAACTAGTTCTCAAAAGTAATAGTACTAATTTCATAAATATATAAAAGGACCAATCTTGCAGTTAGTCCACATCTGCTTGCTTGAGTTTGGATCATGACAATGAAATAATTAGATCTTAGAATTTGGAATTAACAGTGAAATATAGTTTTAGACCGAGATAATTTTGAATTTTGTTGTTTAGCATTACACATTTTATCTTTGCAATTAGGCATTCTCTTTCTTCATTAGGCATTCTCTCTTGTTTCGTTACTCGTAGGTATCCTTTCTTTCTCAATTGTATACCTCTTGGCATTATCTCTTTCTTCATTAGACACTCTTTCACTACAAGAAAAAACTCATTTAGCGATCGCAATTACCGACCGAAAAAATTCCGTCGCTGTTAGCGACCGAAATAACGACCGCATTTTCCGTTGGTAATTACCGACCGAATTAGCGACCACATTTTTTCTGTCGCTAATTTGCGACCGAAATGGCGACCGATATGAAATCGGTCCCGATTAGCGACCGAATTACCGACCGAACTTTCGGTCGCAAGTTTTTTTTTCCAATTTTTTTTATTTGTTATTATTTTTATAAAAAACATAATTTAGCGACCGAATTACCGACCGAACTTTCGGTCGCAAGTTTTTTTTCCAATTTTTTTTATTTGTTATTATTTTTATAAAAAACATAATTTAGCGACCGATTTACCGACCGAATTTGCGGTCCCTAATTTTTTTCCATTATTTTATTTTTAAATTTCCTTATTATATATTTTTTATTAAATATTTTTAATATAATTTAATTTTTGCATGTTATTTCTTTTAATTATTTTATTTATTTTTAATTTATGCTATAATTTAATTATTAAATTATATTTTCTTAATATTAAATATTTATTTAATTAATTACTGATTTTACATAATATTAATTTAATTTTATTAAATTAACTACTTTTAGTTTTCATTAATATTATTTCCTTTTTTGAATATTTTTACATTAACTTTAAATTGTCTTTAATTTATTTTATATTTATATATTATTTAAATATTTAATTAATTAATTTTATATTTATTATGTTATTTTTTTAATTTTAATTATTGAATTTAATATTTTTAAAATGAAATTTTTTAGTTTAATTAATATTTAATAATATTAATTTCAGGTTTCTTAAATTTAATTAGTGATTTAATTAATTTACCCTTTTAAATTTAATTTTATATTTTATTTAATTAATTAATTATTCAATTATTTATTTAACTAATATAATTTTTTATTTTATTATTTAAGTTATTCATTTACATTTATACATACATATATTATATATAACACATTGCATAAGATGACATGAAATGGTGAGTAGCCGGATGGTATGCGCGCGTGGGGGTGTTTAGCAGGTTCTTGGTTCGAATCCTCTCTTCAACATACTTGGGGAGGAATTAAAATATATAATACGTGGCAAGCTTCCATTGGTTGTTCAGATGGCTGGCATCGGTGGTTAGGGATGGGGATGGTGATGTTGAGGGCATGGGTTCGAGCCCTTCTGAGAACTTTTTTTCTCAAATCTTGGGGTTATTCAGAGACCGAAATTTTCGGTCGCTAATTCGGTCGCTATATTTCGCGACCGCAAATTCGGTCGCGAATTCGGTCGCTAATATAAAAATTGTGAAAAATAAAAAATTAAAATTTTCGGTCGGGGGAGCTTAGCGACCGAAAAATGCGGTCGCAGTTTCGGTCGCGAAAATCCGACCGAAAAATTTTTTAGTCGGTAGAAGTTTTTCGACAAAGCTTTTACCGACCGAAAAAATTCGGTCGGGAATTCGGTCGCTAACCCTGTTAGCGACCGAATTTTGAGGCTTAGCGACCGAATTTTTCGGTCGCTAAACAGAATTTTTCTTGTAGTGTTTTACTTTTCTTTTTTTTTTTTTTTGCTTTTTAGGCATTCTTTCTTCCTTAATTAGACATTTTGTTTAATTTGTGTGCATAGGTTCCCACCACCCATTTCTCAAGCCTTTAATAACTCTTTTAAAAAAAATTAGACATTTTGTTTTCTTCACTATTTGTTTAGTGATTCAAATTCTCTGAATTACAATATTTTAAATTTCAATGAAAAAAGTAATAATTATCTTAAATCCTAAACTTGAGTACACTGAAAGAAGTAATTAATTTCAAATTGTTGGGTTAACTTCAAATAATGAATTAATTAACATTAATATCAACCGATATAGTAGTAATGAGTGATCTAATGACCATAATTGCAAGCAGCACATGCCGCCCTCACAAGAACCGAAAATAAATATAGTGGGACCTCATAGTCTAATCATCAATTAATAGGATTCAGCATCTTTCTCCCGATCCAAAAAGAATGCTTGCGTAACAAAGTGAAAAAATGCTATCCAAAGTCCAAATTTCCACTATTGGATCGAATCTAATGGCGCAAACCATTGTTTATTTAGAGTGTGTGTACCAGTTGAGGATTTAATTTTAAAATAACAAAAAATAGTAAAAGAAACCTCATCATTGGGATCCCAAAAGGATTACAAATTAAGTAATGAGCAGCATATCTCTTCTCTGTCAACATATATCTTTTTGTTCAAATCTTTAAATTTTAAGTAAATGGAATGAAATAAATTAAATTGGGTGTGCATGCTACTCATGTCAATCGTATAGTTACATGCAACTAGTTTACTTTAGAAAATCGGCATAGTTCTATTCTTCTAGATGTCCTCGCAAGCTTTTTATCCCCACAGTAAGCAAGCTCGAATCTGTATGGGCATATCACTACAACGTAACTCACTAACACTTATTTTTTACTATTTTATTTTTATTATTATTATTATTATTATTATTATTATTATTATTATTATTATTATTATTATTGCATAGACAGCCAAAAGAGGCCAAGACGACATCGGAAAAAGAAAAATAACAGAGAAAACCACAAGTCGACACTAGATATGGGGAACCAAGTCCCCGCTGCATTCACGGTCAGTAGGTAGGGGCTTCACCGCATCGGGACGAAATGCCAAGTAGTGAAGAACGCCTCATTATCAGCACCCAGTTTCTTTATTTTCACAGGTACTCACAAGAATTAATCTTTATTCGATTTTCTTCTTTTATAAAGATTTTCCACTTTAATAAAATTTAGACCGGCCTTAAGATATTTATTAAAAGTAATAAAATATGGAGTATATATCATCAGTAAAGTAATTTTCCTGTTAAAAATGACATTTCGTATATGACACTTATATCTAAACAGAATATATGGAGGCTGGAGGAGTAACAGAATAAAATAGAAATGTCATTATTATAACAAATCAAGTAGGAAGATGGGCAGAATCAACATGCATGTGGCAACTCTTTTCTTTCTCTTACCTTTCCTAATCATTATTCCTCACATTACCCCTCACCCCACCAAGAGACAATAGTTCTTTCACAAATCCCTATGTAGTTCAAGTCAAATTTACATTTCTAATAACATAAAATAATAAAATTCACCTCTGAGGATTGGAATCAGAAGTATAGAAGATGTTTGGGCTGACTTATAGTACTATTATGCTACTAAAAATATAATTATGAAAATGGAGTAATTGTTAGGTCTTGGGTCACCATTACTTTTAAATTAATTCACGAGGAATTGAAAAACTAGGGACCACATTTTTCTACATACTACCTGTGGCCTATGTGCCAAAATAAAAGCCAGACCCGCTTTCCCTCTGTAAAGTGTTGACAATAACTGATACCATGGAGGTCAATGTGCAGTATAGTACTTCGTGCATATATTTACATGCACAGAATGCAGTTAAAAAAAAAAAAAAGAAAGAAAGAAAGAACAAAAGAGAATGCAAGGAGTATAATCTATGCATATTATATACCCAGCTATATCCTTGTACTTTAATTTGCACTCCAAACTCCCGAGTGGGGTTATTAAAGATCATGAAGATCCATGAAGTGTACATGAAAGTTTCACATTCATATACTCTATTAGCTAGTAATACTGACCACAACGTAGGCACATGGGGTCAGATCAGCTTTCCCAAACCACACCACGTGTCCGTAGCTTACACGGCAAGGCCTGTTCTATTTGTTCTTCTCTCTAGATTTTGTACTAACCCATCAAGGGCAAGTTTTTTTTAGATGAGCACCCATCAAGGGCAAGTTAATTTCAATTTCATTACTGGTACCAGTTAGAACTCGGGATGAGATAAATCTGCTTGCAGGATAGGGGTACAAAATTGGGAGGATGGAGAAAAATGGAAATTTTTTGAATAACTGGGACTGCGGTGAGTGATTGAGGATAGTAGTATATGGTACAACAATGCATCAGAGAATAGCAGTGCATATAGGGAAGAAAAAGAGAAAAGGGTGCCCAAGAAAAAATAAATCATTAAAGTGCATTTATTGAGAGATCTTTACCCCAGAAGGATTCTGAATTTTATTTTTATATTTATATTTATTTCCAACATAATTCAGAATAGTACGAATTTTTCTCTCACATAAAACCAAACAACTGAGAAATGATTTACTAAGCTTCTTCAATTTTTGATCCTCTCTACAGTAGGATGACTACTTGCAGAATATACATGCAGAAGCTTGGAACACAGAAAGAGAGGAAGATGCCGCAGCTAGCTAGCTATACAGATTAGGTAATTAAAGCCAGAATTGTACCCTACGAAGAACATAGACTCCCTAATGAATTAAAGCATAGATTGTAGTAAAAATTAGTGGCAAGGGTGATTTGAAGTACCAGTTTGATCGGAGTTTTTTTTATGACGGGTGGTGTTGCTTAAATGGTGTGGGCTTTCTTTTTCTTCTTCTTCATGTTACATGTCTTGCGCTGAATTGGAACCCACTCGTAGCGCCCCTCCATTGGCTCATCCTTCGCTATATCGTAATTGTACCTGCATTGTTGAATTATTTAGGAACTTGTTGAGTTCATCCAGAAAATTCTGATGAGAAGGGAGGGTAGGTAGTTACTTGTCAATGAATTGTTTCTGCACATTCTTCTCAGCTGTGGCGAAGAATTCTTGTAGTTCAGACTCGGATGGCATTTTCTTCGCCATGGAACGATTGCGCGAATTTGAGTCACGACGCATTGCTGGCTCGCCGCCGCCTGACTGAGCTTCTTCAACCTGCAGATCCGATGAGTCCTTCTCTCTCCTGGAAATATACGAGGGTTTAACGAATCTTCGAGGAGGATGGGAATCTCTGCCAGCGTTCATAAGCATGAAAGTGAAGAAGAAAAGCTAAGGCGTAGTGGAGGAAGAAGAATTTATACAAACTTGCACATGGAAAGTGGAGCAAAATTTTCTGACTGTTGGAGATTTGAAATTCGAATTGAAGAGTGGTGCTGCGGAGAATCATCACATTTATTCTCCAGAAAATATTATAATATACATATTTACCTGAATGTGAAATCCACCGAACGGCCAGCCGATACTGCGAAAAACTCCACTGTCACCTCATTCTCTTGCTGTATCCGAGAAAAAGGGAATTCAAAATTCAAAATTCTCATCATCAATTTTTGTATCGCACAAAAACGATAGCTCTGGACACGATATTCATTCTGCTGTATTGTAAATTCCATGGAAATGAATGGAATGATATTGACATCGAAAATAGTAATCTATAAATAATTATTTACATATATACCTTCAGATCTGTGAATTTCGTACTATTCTTGGCGAGCGAGCTCAATTTACTACTCGAGCAACAAGACACCAAGGCATCTCCAGAATTAACGCTCTCGCACGTCGAATTTCCCGAATTCACCGACGAAGCTGAATTCTCCGCCAAACGACGCGATTTGGACGCAACGGATGACGTCGACAGCTCCGAGTTTTCCTCAGCATTTTTCCTCTTTCTCACTTCCACCTCCGCCGCCGCCGCCGCCGCCTTTTCCATGAGGCGCACCTCTCCTCGTTCCTCGCACTGACCTATTCACCTCACCGCAACCGAATTTTCGGAAATTCAAGCCAAAATCACACTGTCAGAAGCTACAAAATCAGAGATCATTGATGCGAAAAGACAGCTATCACTAGGTATATATTGATGATTCCGCACTAATTTTAATTCCTCTCTGCACGTACAACTCCCGTGCGTTGTTGGAGATCGGCGTATTACCTATCCGTTTTTTTGGCTGCGCTTTTCCTGTGAGCAAAAGTTTTTATATCGAGGAAAAAGAGAGTGTGTGTGTGTGTGTGAAAAAGAGTGCGTGAAAGCGAGTGTTTTTTGGTGATGGCGTTGATGATGATGATAAATTGATAATGATGGCGATGCTTGTGAAAGCCCCCATTCCAACGGTCCGGATTTGATCAGCTCACACTGTTAACGATAACGGCGTTTTTACTCCTCCGTTACACAGATCTAAGCGCCAGACTTGGGTACGCAACAACAATCCACTAAGCCTCTGCCACGTGTTCATTCAATTTTATCGAATTACCATGTAGTCCCAAGATCGTGAGTTTGGCCCTGGAATTTTTTCTACAGTATATAAATAGGATGCTAGACAAATTTCTTGTGTCCCATACTGGAAATCCCATTTTTGGTGAAACTGGCCCTTCAGCATTAACGTGTGTATCAGTGTATGCGTATTACAAAAAATGAGAAATTTTAAATAATTATGATACATATTAATGAAAATTAGGTAGAATAAGATTGCTAATAAGACTAGGGCTGTTGATTCGTGATATTTTTAACTTATCTCACACATGATCCACTGGCCTATTATTCACATATACACCTCGTGAAAATTAACCGGACCGCCGATGCAATGTTAGATAATATTTGCCCACGAAATCGAGCGGCTTCATTATCCACCTGATAGTCTTACAGGCAACCTTAATAGATAGGGAAGGCATATCTTATATGTATGCCATTACCAACTGTTGTAATAGATTTATTTTATTTTTGTCTTTTTCCTTCAGAGAAGCATAATTCCAAATTTTTCTAAGAAGAAATTTGCAGTTGATGAAATCAATACATGAATAGGGTGGGATTGCGTTTTAGGATGTTCGGTATAAAGTTGATATTAAGTGTAACTCTCACCTAAAAATGTAGGTGAGAGTCAAATTATAGGGAGGGTTTATCGTCCTTGAAAATGAGATTCACCAATTAATTTATGAGGGCCATAATGGCACCGCTTCATTGTCAAAACGAAGACTTCAGAATTTCAGGGAGAAATAGTTTGGTAAATTTGTTGTTTTAGGTTTATTTGGATGGATACATGTAATAAGAGGGAGTTAAAGATTTATGTGTGTGGCAAACTCCCACGATTCATTTCCTAACATGTATAGAGTATAGACTATTCTTAAAAATAAAAAATAAAAAAAATAATAATCTCTTCTTTAATTTGAAATCACTCTTTAAAAACATTTTGGCAGTAACAAATTAAAAATTTTACTTGGGGGACGGGTTATGATATGAATTTGAAAAGATGACCGACAGTGAAGGTCGTCCCTACATGCATTGGTCTGCCGGTGCTTCCTCCTCCTCCTCCTGTTAGGTGGGTGATTCAACATTCAAGTGATGCTGCCTTAATGGGCCTATGCTCTTTCACACGTGGGGCTGTGTTTGACGTTTTGCCATCCAGCATCAACATGCAATGCTTTTAATTATTTATCCCCCGACAAATAATAATATCATCAATTCATCAATTTTATGAATTAATTTCAAGACTATACATACATACATACATGCTCCTATTTTGTGACCCAAAGAAAATTCTCAAATGGCTTTATTTAGTACTCCCTCCATTCATATTTAGTAGACGTTTTAGGTAAAATTTAGTATACCAAGAAAATGTAATGATTAGTCCCCTAATTTCCATATTTGCCCCTATCTATAAAAAGTTAAAATTAAAGTGGAGAAAGAGTGCACAATATTCTAGGAGTAATATTTATGAAAAAGTAAGGATAATATTGGAAAAATATGATATATATAGATAAAATGACAACTATTTTGGAATGCTTTTTGGTTTCTGAAAAGACAACTAAAATGGAACGGAGGGAGTAGATTAGTAGTACTGGTATGACGATGAATAATAATGATGATCATTAAATTGGATTGTCATGTTGTGTCTTTTACTCTCAATTGATGATGTGTGTGTTACTGGTGAGACAGTGATGATACAATTGGGATATCGAACCACATGCGCTATTGAATGTTATTGTTTTTTCAGTGGAGCTTTGCACTGCATTGTATGCAACCTCAGATTGAGAATGGATCATGGTTAGTATCAAATATAAGTTTTAATTATATTGCATAGTTGTTCGAGAACTTGACTCGGTTAGAATGTAATAAGTTGTTTTATCAAGAAAAAATGGGGCAAGGTTGTAGACACACTAGGTGAAGAAAAGGAAGACAAGTGGGTCGAATTCACTTGGCTTATTTGTTATAGAGATATAGGGATATGACTGCACTGCAAGGTGCCTGTAGGTGCAGGCACCATTTTATGTGATGTGTGAAATGCTTTTATGATAGATGCAGTACATTCATGTGATGTCTAAGGTGGTTTCATGTGATGCATACGTAATACAATGTGATGGGATGCACAACTGTGATGCGGTATATGGTGTATGGGAAGCGTGGCTTCATGTGATGTCTCAGAGTATTTTATGTGATGTATACGTAACATGGTGTGATGAGAGACATTTCTTTATATGATACAAGTATATTATACTACCTCCGTTCTTGTGAAATTACAACATTTCACTTTTTGTTACTATTCATTGTTTAACTTTAACTCGAATTTTTATCATAGTTATATAAGGGGAAATATAGTCAAGTGAGATCTTGTTGGAATCGTCTTTTCTTGTAGTTTTATAATATCAACTTTTTATAATTTTTACTTATACACAATTTAAGTTATTAATCATTGAAAATGTGCATTGGATTGCGTGAAATAAGTGAGTGTTGCAATTTCATAGAAACGGAGGAAGTAGATTGTAATGTCTGTTCGAGGTGGTCTGATGATAGAATTCATCGTTCATTCTTGTGATATCAGAGCTCCTCGGTACACTAGCATATTCATCATGAATTTTGTACACTACAAGAAAAATCAGCTATAGCGACCGCAACCCGCGACCGTCCCTATTCGGTCGCTGACTGCGACCGCACTAACGACCGGCTGTGTCTATCGCCATTTTAGCGACCGTCAACACGACCGGCTATGTTTATCGCCATTTTAACGACCGTTTCTACGACCGCGTAGACCCGGTCGTTAGTTTACGACCGTCTCAGCGACCGCATTTGACGGTCGCAATACTTAGGTTTTAATTCCTTCCCCAATTCGCTGTAATTCAGAATCACAGACGCCCAATTCGCAAATTTCACTTGCGATTAATTCCATTCACCCGTTCCCCACTCCGACCGTCTCTCCGACCGTCTCTCCGACCTCTACACCGCGACCACCCGAGCCACCCCCCTTCGTCCAAGCCCGTGGTTGGATATTCAAACTTCCCGCCGCCCCTATTTGAAGAAACGCCGACGCTTCCGTCGGCGCAAGGCACGGCGTCGGAGCACCTTCCAGAAACCGGCGACGAATTGGAGAGGGTTGGGCATCGCCGGCGTATTCATTCTTCCCCGGTTTTGTGCTCGCCGGTGAACACTCAAGGAGGAGCAACGGTAATATTTTTTTTTTGTTCTTACTGTTTCAGTTTTGCAATCCTCCAAAAATCATATTGCCATTTTGTTCTTAATGATTCAGTTGTGGCGAATTTGTGAGCAATTTCATATCGGTTTGAGTTGTTGGCTTTTTTTTAATTTTTTTTTTTGTGGACGGACCAGTGAAGTCGGATGATGCGGTGATAATCTTGTTCTTGGTCTCTTCAGTGATAATCCAGTTCATAATGGTTCATATTGAGTTCTGTCGAATTTGTGCAGCACCAGTTTATTATGTTTCCTTCTTGTGATTATGCAGTAGTACTCCAATTTGTGTTTCTGTTGTGTCCAAATTGTGTTTTGCAGTAGTGTTTTCCTTTTTTTGGTTTGCTTGGATATACTGTAGGGTTCTTGCAGTAGTGTTAATTGGAAATGGAATTGCTAGTTCTAATATATATGGTTAATATATATTGAGAATCATATATGAAAAAATTGATTGGTAGGAGAATAATGGACATGAACTTAGTTTTAAAAATAAAATTCAGTCAAAAGGTTGAAATTCATGTCCCTGTAGAATGTAGACCTTGTAGCACACTATTTCCCTAAGTCAAGCACTTTCCTTGTAGGTTAAAAAAATCCATATTTTCGTTTAAGCATTTTACCGCTATCTTAAAATTCAGTTAGATAATGGATCGCACTTGGATGTACCGGCCACGCGGTGGGGAGCTAACACATGAATTCAAGGAGGGCGTTAGATCTTTTATTCGTCTTTGTCGTGCAAACCCCGATTGTGATATAGTAGAAGGGATGATACGTTGTCCTTGTGCAAGATGTAAGAATAGATATTATTTATCAGATAAGGAAATACTAGGACACCTGTACAGGAAAGGATTTGTAGCTAATTACGAGCGATGGACTTGTCATGGAGAGCCACACAACTTTCGCCCTCTTTATGATGATGAAGCACCTTCGGTCAGAGATTCACATTCAAGCGACTATAGACAGATGATAATTGATGGAATGGGGTATGGATTTCCCACTGACTTTCCAAATAACGTAGATGATGAGCCTTTGCCCCCTGAGGAACCCAATCCACAAGATAAATTATTTTATGACATGTTGGATGCAGCGGACAAGGATTTGTGGCCTGGATGTAAGAAAATGACATTATTGTCAACAGTTGCAAGGTTGTTAAACATTAAATCGGAGCACAATCTATCTGAAAGATGCTTCGATACCTTATGTCAGCTCATGATTGATACACTGCCAGAGGAGCACTCAATGGTTAAGAGTTTCTACGAGGCAAAGAAACTTCTCGAGGGCCTTGGATTACCCGTTAAGAAAATTGATTGTTGTGATAAAGGTTGTATGCTGTATTGGAGGGACGATGTGGCCTTACAGAATTGCAAGTTTTGCCATAGGCCGAGATTTAAAGATTCTAACAATGGATCACAAGTTGCAGTGAGTTACATGTTCTATTTCCCTTTAAAGAACAGATTGAAACGTTTGTATTCATCGGAGGCGACTGCTAAATACATGACATGGCATGTAGGGCATGACCATGGGGGTACTGGTGAGATGTGTCATCCATGCGACTTCAAAGCATGGAAACACTTTGACAACATTCATCCCGATTTCGGTTCGGAGGGACGAAATGTGAGGTTAGGGCTGTGCACCGATGGATTCCAACCGTTCGGTCAATCAGGGGCCCAATACTCTTGTTGGCCCGTTCTATTGACACCGTACAACCTCCCCCCAGGTATGTGTATGAAAGATGAGTATATGTTCTTGACAGCCATAATACCTGGCAAATCGAGTCCAAAACAAAGGATAGACGTGTACCTACAACCGTTGATTGAAGAGCTACTGGAGTTGTGGGACGTGGGGATCACCACATACGATGCATATAGTAAGCAAAACTTTCAGATGAAGGCGGCACTAATGTGGACAATTGGAGATTTTCCAGCGTATGCGATGTTGTCTGGTTGGAGTACCTACGGGAAAACTGCATGCCCGGTCTGTATGGAAAGAACTGAGTCTATACGACTGAAGGAGGGTGGGAAACAGTCGTGGTTTGATTCGCACCGGAAGTTCCTGCCTATAGACCATCCATTTAGATCAGATAAGGCCAGATTTATAAAGGATCGGGTAGAGCAAGGGCTTCCGCCAACCATTAGAAGTGGGGAAGATGTGTTGGTGGATATAGAGACACATGGTCTGAGGCGTGTCTTTGAAGTAGGTAGTGAGGAAGCAAACACAACCATCAGCAAGACTTGTGGTTGGAAAAAGAGGAGTATATTCTGGGATCTACCATATTGGAAGTCAAATTTGGTCCGTCACAACCTGGATGTGATGCATATCGAGAAAAATGTGTTTGAGAATGTCTTCAACACTGTGATGGATGTACAAGGGAAAACAAAGGACAATGCTAAAGCACGTGAGGACATCGTTACTCTGTGTAATAGGCCCGAATTGCATAGGGATGCCCGAACTGGAAGATATCCAAAGGCTGTGTACACAATGGACAAGGATAAGAGAGACGCATTTCTGAAGTGGGTGGCAGGCTTGAAGTTTCCCGATGGGTGTGTTTCAAACTTGGGTAGATGTGTGGATACAAATAAACACAGGATGTTTGGTATGAAGAGCCACGATTGTCATGTCTTCTTGCAACGTCTCCTTCCCATCGGATGGAGAGAATTACTACCAGTGACCGTGTGGGAGGCAATAACAGAATTGAGTAATGTGTTTCGTGCGTTGACTGCAAAAACCATTAAGGTACATGAAATGGAGAGATTGGGGTTAGACATTCCAGTAGTTCTTTGCAAACTAGAAACCATTTTCCCACCATCATTCTTCGATTGTATGGAGCATCTTCCTGTCCATCTGCCTTATGAAGCTAGTGTCGCTGGTCCAGTTCAGTTCAGATGGATGTATCCCTATGAAAGGTACGAATTCAATGGCATTTTCAATTGCAATGGCATTTTCAATATGACTAATATATTATTTTGTACTGATTATTTATTCAAGGTACCTAAACCGATTAAAGCGTACAGTGCGCAATAAGGCACACGTTGAAGGGTCTATCTGCAACGCTTATCTGGTGCGAGAGGCATCATTTTTTTGTTCTCATTACTTTGAGAAGCATGTGTTCACACGTGAGAGAAATGTGCCAAGGAATGACGATGGTGGTTGCCCGTTCGATGATGATAGACTTATTAGTGTTTTCAAATTAGGAGGACGTGCACAGGGTAGGTCCAAAAGAAGGTGGATGACCGAGCAAGAGTTAAAGACCGCCCACAATTACGTGCTCCTAAATTGCACAGAAACAGAACCGTATATCGAGTAAGTACTTTGTATTTCTAGCATATGCCATTCATTTATGTTATATTATAATTTAAACATCTTTATGAATTATAGGTTGTTCCACCAATATATGCGTTCTATTAATCCTCGGATTACAATTCCTGAGCTCTCAGCTGCCATGTCTAACCACTTTCCGAAATGGTTTGAGGAGTACTTAGTGGAACACCCGCCCGATATACCGTGTTTGTTCGAACTTGCACAAGGACCACTTCCCACAGCTCAATCATTTCCCATGTATTTTGTAAATGGGATGAAATTTCATACCGAAAACCATGGTTGCCGTCGAACCACTTACAATAGTGGAGTGTGCATTACGGGGGAATCTCGTGATTTCTACGGTATCATCGAAGAGATTTTAGTGCTCGAGTACCCTGCTTTGCCTTTGAAGCAAATTGCATTCTTTAAATGTAAATGGTTTGACACTCGCGAGGGAATTGGAACGCGTACTCATGAGAATTACAAGATAGTAGAGGTGAATCAGACCAAAAATTTGCCCTACTATGACCCATTCATATTTGCCACCCAAGCTGAACAAGTGTGTTATGTACAATTTCCAACGAACAGACCAAATGCTAGGACTCGTGATTGGTTGGCTGTATGTAAGATTAAGCCTAGGGGTGTGATTACTGTAAAGATGGGCGAAGAAGCTGAGGCATTCCAAGTAGATGTTGCAGAACAACTTGGTATTGAAACTGCAACCATAACGTCTCGTCGGGAGCGGTTAACAGACGATATAGTCCAACTTGTAGATCTAAATCAAGATGAGGATAGTGATTCTGAAACATCCCCGGATCATTTGTCTACATCAGATGACACTGACATGGATGAATCATCAGAAGAGACCTCTGATGAGGATTTCGAAATTTGAATATGAACATGTAACACACACATGCCTTTTACTTGTTGCATAAAGTCCATAAATTTTTCAACATATATGATTTTGTCACTTATATTCCATCTTGTTTTGTTAACAGATGTCTGAACAGGGGGGTGGCTCGGCCTCAGGCACTCCAAGCCGAGAGGGATCGGGTTCAGGATCTACGCCACGACTGCCTACGCCCGCCGAGACTGCAAGGATGGTACGAGAGGCACGCGAGCGATGGGCTCTAGACGTGGCAGGTTAGTGTAATTCAACGTCTTTATTTATTCTATATATGTAATTGTCTTTGAATCTATGTTATGGAGCAGCACAATCCTCAAGCCCTGAAGATCCAGCCGTCCATACACCAGGATCCGACTCTCCGATACCAGAGACACCCCCATCACAGACTCCAGGTAAGTTAGAATTCCATATATGTTAAAATTAAATTTAATTCCATCTATATAGTCGAACGTGTATATATAATTCTAGGATCTAACTTACGCACCGTTATATATTAAATTAAATTCCATATATGTTCAAATTTAGGATCAGCCTCTGAGGCACGTGGTACACTATCTGCACAAGCCCCACAACCCCCACAGCCCATAGAGAACAGGACAGAGCTTAAGCCAAAAAATGGCGTGTAAGTATCACAATTTTCATAACAGTTTTCATAACAGTTTCCCATTTAGTGACTAATTAATTTAAATGTTAAGTATCACAATCCCGGGTGCACTGGTGAAAAAGATGTGGGATTGTTATCCCATGCGGGCAGATAAGGAAGGAATCTCGTGGATGAAAGTCACGAAAAGGACAAAGGACTTTTACTGGGGTGAATTTCAAGTACGTAATGAATTGAAGTCAATTACATATATAAATATTCGGTCCTTTTACTTATTACTAACGGTCTGACATGACTTTGAAATATGTTAATCAGAAAGTTGCTCGATGGGATCCTTCTCTCGAAGTGCAAGTAAAGAAAGAGTGGGAGAGGAAGAACGTGCAAAGGTAAAATAGTAACGGCACTTTTTATAAATATACTAAGTAGATAGTTAATTAAAATGAATTATTATTTAACGGTATACTTGACACTAATGATGTTTTAGGTACAAAGACTACACGCTGGACATCAGGAGTGGTAAGAAACCTTATCCACTTGAGAGAGAAATTGTTGAGGCCTGGCGTAATTATTGGAACTCCGCTGCGTTCAAGGAAAAGCAACAGAGGAACAAGGTGAACAGGCGGCGAGGTCAGGCAGACGCTCCAGCTCTTCCGACGCACACAGCAGGGTCTAGATCACATGATGCGACACTGGATCACTTGGTAAGCGTTGCATTGTTATATATATTCGAAATCCATTCACATTTACCTATTACTTCATAATTTAGTAAACCTTTTATTTGAATGTAGATAGAAGAACAGGGTAGGGAAATCGACTTGGATGAGTTGCACGAGCATACGCACACAAGGAAACATAAGAAGGATGCCTGGGTTGATGACAAATCAAAGACGGTCCATGTAAAAGATCAAAATTTTACTTCTTTTACAAATATTAACTGCTGACATTATAATTAATTAGTACATTGACTTTTGCTTAATTGTTGTCACTTCAAACAGGAGGAGTACCATGCTATCAAACAGATTCTTACACAGACTCAAGCCCCTTTCGTTTGTCAGTACTTTTTGGGTTTATGTTGATTGTCAGATATTAGTTAACACTTGGTGATATTTTGTGTAGTTTTTGGCATTTGAATACTGTTGGTTTGAATGTTGATTTTAATGTACGTAATGTAGTTGATTGCACTTATGATTTTGTTGGTTTGAATGTACATAATATAGTTGCTATGTTAACTTCAATGGAGAAGTCTAAATTCGAAGGTTTTAATGAGGTTCTATTGTGTATTGGATGGTGTATGGTGTTTTGGATGGTATTGTTTGATTGAGTTTGTTTGGAATGGTTTGAGAATGTATTAGTGCAGGTTGGAATGAGGTTGTGCAGGTTGGAATTGGTTTGTTTGTTTGGAATGGATTGCTGCCATTTAAACTGTTCTGGTGACAGTACCAGAATCCGCGACCGTCAAACCCGGTCGCTAAGACGGTCGCTGGTCCAGCGACCGTCAGAGGCGGTCGTTAGAACGGTCGCTATAGCGAACCGGTTCATGATCCGGGTTGGGCTTTAACGACCGTTTTATACGGTCGTTACGACGGTCGCGGATTATAGCGACCGCAATGAGCGGTCGGTAGGGCGGTCGTTAAATCGACGACCGCGTCGGATGTTCGTCGCCACCGAGTTACTTACGAGCACTTTAGCGACCGTCACTATGCGGTCGCTAAGACGGTCGCTAAACAATTTTAGCGACCCGTCTCTCTGTTTAGCGACCGCAAGTGACGGTCGCTATGTTGTTTTTTTCTTGTAGTGGTAACATTTTGGAAGTAGTTATGTGAGTGATAATGTAGTTTGTAAAATTTGATCCCGAAATTTCTATCAATGTTGTTGTATGTTGATCGGAAGTGTTATTTGAGTTTACGGTTGTAATGAATAGATGGTTTTGATTGAAATCGATATAATGCTCGCTGAAATCGGTGAAGAAACGACTTTCAGCTAAGAGTAACCATTTTTCCGGCCAAGTTTTGTTAAATTCCGGCCAACTTTCGTCATCTTGAGCTACGGTTAGTGTTTCTAAAATCCGAGCACATATTTGTGATCCTCATGTCGAAAGGAGTCGAATGCACATAAGCTTCACTATTTTTTAAAGAGTTTGGAGGATTGTTGGTTCACTATTCACCTTTCTTCTACGGTGAGCCTATTCCTTTCCGGCGACGGTTTTGGATTATGAAAACGGTTAAGAGATCCTTGGGAGGTGTAGATTCATCTTCAAGACTGATTTGTTGATTGAATCGAGTTTACACCAAATTTGGAACGATCACTGTTGAGATTTGGGGTGATTGAGATTTGATTTTCATCATCGCACAAAATTACTCCACCACATGAATTGCTTTATCACTCAAATATAAATTTTCATTATACCTGGGTCTGTACGCTATCTCTACTGGAGATGTAGTATATGTGATCAAAGTTGAGAAAATTTTATTAACAACTTTTTCTTGTTACTGTCATAACTAGGATAGAAAATTATACTCGTAATAGCTTGTTAATAATTCAAATATTGCACTATTTATCAATTAATTTTTTTTTAAAAAAAAAGGAAGAAAAAGTGACACTGCAAGAAAATATTAATCTAGTGATCGAAATTCACGACCGAATAAAAACATAGGCTGGTAGTGACTAAAAGCGAAATATACCTTATTATTAGCATAAAATAAGACACTATTCGTTCCATTAGAAGTGTTAAAATTTACATTTAACACTACAAATTATTCAACTTCAACTTATTTTTTTTATTATAAGTATGTAATTGTAATTAAAAAAAAAAAGATGAGATGAGTGTTGTTAAATTTGTCCAATTGCATATTTTTAGAATTTATATTTTATTAAAAAAATTACTTTTATACTACATTTTAAATAGTTAAACAAATACTTATATTGGATTAGGTACTAAAAAAAGAAATGGAGTATAAATGCAACAAGGGAGGGAGTACTTAAAATTCAGCTAAGAGACTTGGAATCAAGAATACAATATACTCCTTCCGTCCCAACTAACGTATCCTGATTGACTTTTTGACAATATTCATTGTTCTACTTTGACTCAATTTTAATGCATGTATATATTTGGAAAAAATAGTCGAGTTGGGTCTTGTTAGAAACGTATAATCATGTAGTTTTAGAATATATATTTTACATAAATTTTTGTTGTACACATTTTAATATATTAGCGGTTGAAAAAGTACCTTGGATTGTGTGCAAAAGTGAAACAAGACAAGTTAAGTGGGACGGATACAGTACTTCATTTGGGCCAACTTGGAACTATAGAATAAAACTTAAAACCTCTTATAATTTAGTTAATAAGCCAGTAAAACTTTTTTTTTCTGAACAATGGCCATTAAAATTTAAGTCTATACAAAATATATATCCGGCCACATGGACCCAAAACTAATCCTCATATATCTGGGCAATAAATAGTTTTACTGTAAAACTTCTTATTCACAAAGTAATAAAATGACCATAAGAATTCTCATAATATGGGGCCTTAGACCATCTCCAATGGTCCCCTAAAACCCAAAATGGGGTGGCATCTTCTCTCCAACAATACCCTAAAACCAAACCTATTTTAAGTTTTTTGAGTTTTATGAATAGTAAATACTCAAATTTGAGTATTTACTATTCATAAATCTATATCACTTTTTGCAATTAAATTAATTGCAATTTCATCCCTCCAATTGTTGCAAGTTAAATATTGATCTAATTTTGTATTATGCTTGATAATTTTATTCTTCATACAAATTTTTTATTAATTTATTTTATAGTTAATTAGATTAAAGGTTTCTTTATAAAATAAATTTTAAACATAAAGATAACTAAATTTTTAAAGTTTTGGCACAATCTTAGCAATCATTAGAAAAATTTTATTAGCATACGAAAATATAATTAAACATAACACATCTCAAATACTTAAAAAGGTACAATATTAAACAATCAAATAACTATGCGAACGGCACATATTTTTAATTTAATATGTATATTCCGCCATTTAGTGTAATTCTTATTCTAATTATGTAATTCTTTCTTAATTAATTAGTATTGAATTGTATGTGGGGGTTAATGTATAATCTATAAGAAATGAAGGGTATGATTGAAAAGATAAATAAGTTTGTATGGGAAAGAATATATAGAGAATATTCTTTTGAGTTTGAGTTTAATGTAAATGGTTGGAGATGAATTACTGTTTGATGTGACATTTACTGTAAAATGGGTTTGGGTTTAGTGTGGACCAATTGGAGATGGTCTTATAATATACTACTAGTACGGAGTAATAATTAAGAAGAATGGAGTAATTAATAAGTTTGGCCTACCAATTCTTGTGAATTAAATTCAGGGGTAAAGGGAAGGGAAATGATATGATCATATGAGAAAGGAAAAATCAGGGACCACAATAGTTTTCTCCATGCCAGCATTGCCACCTGTGCGGTTGAGATCACGCGGATCTGGTGGAATTATGTGGATTAGGCCATTTGGTGTAAAGCTGGTATTAAGCATAATCTGTGTGATTTCATATTTATGGAGTACTACTTATTTTTCTCTCTTAATTTAAAGAATAAAATCGCAATTTTTCATTATTAATAACGGATTTGGTTTGGAAGATGCTCCTGTTGAAGTGCTGAATGAGTGTTATATACTCCCTCCGTCCCAGGCAAGATGTCTGGTTTGACTTTTTGGCATTGTTCATTATTTAACTTTGACTCAATATTATTTCAAGTATATGTTTGAAAAAAAATAGTCGAGTTGGATCTTGTTAGAATCGTATAATAATCTAGTTTTATAATATATATTTTACATAATTTTGTGTTGTATATATTTTGAGATATTAACGATTGAAAAAGTGCATTGGATTGTGTGCAGAAATGAAACAAGACAACTTAAATGGGACATAGGAAGTATTTGCTAAATGAGTGTTTTGTATGTGTTACTGTTGAGTGTTTTTATACAGCCGAGACACCATTAAATACCCAGCACACACCTCATTAGCACCCGACACACACAATTCACCGGGTTGGCATATGTTGAATGTCATTCATTCAGCACCCTATCAAACCGGATGAAGGCTTTTATCAAGAAAATATAATTTGTCTTTTTCTGTTAAAAAAAAAAAGAAAGAAAAGAAATCTGCTTTGCATCAATAACAATTTTTGTCGTCGATAATGATAAACTTTTAACTAAAAAGTTTATTTTCACCCAATAGAAAAATGAATTTCAAAAAAGAATAGATGAAAAAATAAAAATTAAATATTGTTTTACATATATAAAGAAAAAAAAAATCTTTTTAGAGATAGCAAGAAAACCGCGAGTCCTATATTTAAAAAGTGACGTGGGTCAAAATATCTGGCGCAATATTTACTTCAGGCTTGTTTGTTTTTAACAGAAATATTTATGGAATGGGGGACAATAAAATGTTTGCTTTTTCCTCTCCACTGCCGTCTGCGGTCTGACGTAGAAAGTTATTGTTTCGAATTTATTGCTGGATTTGGAAAGCAAATAGAATTTCCTAAATTTCCATGTACGCTATTTTTCGCAATTAATTAATTTTATTTTTTTTTGAAATTTGTATAATTCCTAAATACTTCCTCCTTTTTTTAAAGATAGCTACTAACCAACCCAGCACGCAGTCCAATGCACAATTTAAACCATTAATAACTCAAATTCGGTAGAAGTAAAAATTCTAAAACTTCGGTATTTAAAAACTACAAGATGAGACGAATCTAACAAGATCTCACTTGGCTATATTTTAACTTGTATATCTATGATAAAACTTCAAATCAAAGTGTTTAGGTGAATAGTGTCAATTTTACCAATGTAGCTATCTTTTCTAAACGGAGGGAGTACAATTTACTAACATACGTAAAACTTGTGCGGTTGAGACCACGCGAATACGGTGGAATTCTGGTGATTATTATGAGTCTAATAATAATGTAGGTGACCTAAAATGACGAGATTGGCAGATGTTTAGGACGATAACGGCATTGTTTCTGTTAGGTGGGTGATTCATGTGGTGCCTAAAAAATACTACTCCCTCCGTCCCACGAAGTTTGAACCCTATTCCTTTTTGGGGTGTCCCACGAAGTTTGAACCCTTTCCGTTTTTAGAAAAATTAAATTAATATAAGTTTGATTAGAATCTTAATTATTGTCAAATCCCATTAAAAATACTTACTTTTACTATTCTGCACAAATTCCAATGCATTATTACTTTCCTATACAAAGTCCCTTATATTTCTTTAACTCTTAATATTACAAAATTGATACAAATAAAAATTGTATAAATTATATATTCTAAAACTACACGATTAGACGATTCTAACAAGACCACACTTGAATATTTTTCTCAAATTACATCACTACAATAATATTAAGTCAAAGTTAAACAATAAACAATATCAAAATTCATTATAATCTTAAACACAAATACCCACACCACTTTAACTACTAAACTCCACTACCTAAATTACCGTGCCCAAAAGAAAGGCTTCAATCTTCGCGGGACGGAGGGAGTACTACATAGAACATCTTTAGGTGAACATCAGGGTATCCCCGGGCCTTGGACCCAAGACTAATCACTCGAGAATCTGCAAGGGCAATTAAGGACGCCTCTCCCAAAACAGTTTTTTGCATACACAAGGTTCGAACCCGAGACATTGCTTAAGCGACTAGAGCCCCATCCACTCAAGCTAACTTGTAACAAAATACTAGTAGTAAGTACTACTGTATTCCATGTTTTAGAATAAATTTTCACATAATGTCAAGAATATATTTAAATAAATTAAGTTGGAACGGGAAAGAACACTGCAAAAACCTTTCTCTTTGGAATTTGCTACTTATTTCATTAGTTTAGACCATAGTTGTTAAGATCCCGATCCTGATCTTAAGATCTTACTATTTTACGATCACACCTCGCTAAAACGATCCCGATCCTTGTAAGATCTTAAAATTAGTAAGATCCCGATCCTGATAATAGAATGTTACGATCTTATGGTCATACTCCCTTAAACGCTTCTACGATCTTACGATCTTATCCTTTTAAACGCATAAAATTTTTGTAGTATTTTATGTTTTGGAATCAAAATAATTCTTTTTCCTTCAATTTTAAACTTAAGAGCTTGTATACTTGATGTATGATGTGTAAAAAAATATAATATGTATGTATGTGGAAATATTTTATATTTGATTGTGATGTTTTTGTAGTGTATTGTATTAATTAACTTGCAAGATTCATAAACACACGAAATAATGCTTTTACTTGTTAGTATGCATAATTGAGTTTATCTATTATTGCAATTTCATAGGATCTTAGGATCCCGATTCGATCCTACGATTCCGATCTTGCAAAGAGAAAAACGATCCCACATAGGATCCCGATCTTAACAACCTTGGTTTAGACTTCATACTCGTTAAAAAAAAAAAAAAATGGGTATGAAAGTGTGACTGATGACTTGTATGGAATATGGATAATGATGAGCATAAGTTGCAGTGCAGGGAAGACATTAATTTCATCATTGAAGCTCTGTAATTACTCAGTTTATAATTTATTAAATGCTGCGAAAATGATGATGGGATTCTCGTACGATAAAGGAGGAGGAGCAGCAGCAGCAAGCACCAAACTTTAATTATTGCTTATGCTCACGATATGTGAGATTCAAATTAAAGTTATTAAGAAAAGAAAATTCACATTTTATCTCAATATCAAATACTACCAGAATGTGTGGATCTATTCGAAAGGCATAAATAAAGTGATGAGAATATTCCTTAAATTTGCAGATAAAAAGAATTGGCAAAAGTAAATCTACCTTTGCACAGAAAACTAGAATGACTTCTCTAATTTTTATAAATATAAAATTGGAGTATGTAGAGTGTTTGTTTTTAATAAGGGGCAAATTATAGTTAAAGGCCCACACCTCAAAATACTTCATGTATAAGACAAGTGTACTAAATACGTTATGTATAACAACCTATATACTCAATACATACTAATTCAGACACCCAGGAAATAAAGTAAATCAATATTCAAAATTGAGGCTGAAAATACCGAAATACCCTCCCTTTTGTACTTGATTCTGACTGTTGATGGTGACATGTGGAGAGAGGCACAACAGCCATTAATCTTCCTAGGCACAATCGAACTCACGTTTTTTTTGAAAATCATCTCTTCCCCGTCGGAGTGAAGAAATGGAGACACCATTGGCGAGCTGAGCGAAGCTTCTCCGGAAGCCACAACGGGTGGGAAGGTTGGGGAAGCGTTGGGCGAGCTCCGTTCGTTGAGGCGACGGAAGAAAACCTCGGTTTCGGTTCCAGATTTGAAGGGTATTTGTTTTTAGATTTTAGGGTTCTCCACCTCCATTTTTAGGGTTTTCGGACCTCCTCCACTTTTTTAGGGTTTTAAGTACACGAAACTGCGAGGAAGATGGACGGTAGTGAGGAGCAATCGCGCGGCCAAGAGGTTATGCTATTTTGTCACTTCAACTCCGAAGTTCACCTTGTGAGGATTAGGGACGGCGATGGTCTCGCTGATTTGTATGCCAAGGTGACGGAAAAATGGCGAGAGGTATGTCCAACCACGCACACACTCCATTACGACGATCCTGATGGGGGGATACACGATGGAGATCATGAACGACGGCGACGTGTCAAGGATGGGCAGCTTGAATCGGGCAAAGGGGCAGGCGATCGGGAAGATGAATGTGATGAACCGAGCAGAAAGAAGCACAATACTGTGAGTGTAGTGTTAAAATGTATTTGAACGTCGCTGCTTGTTGCATTGAATTTTTGTATAACTGGTATGGTAGATAATGCTTTTGGTATTCATCAAGTGAAACACACGTATTACGCATGTGGGGATGCGTGAGAGCGTGCGAATGTTGTTTCTTTTTATTGTTCCGCTTGTTTGTGATGGTATCTATTGGCAATTAGAATTTTTCATATTGATTCAGTACGATCAGGATTCGCGTACATTTAAAAAGCTTGGTAACGGAATAGTTGCTTGTTTTCAATGAATTGGTATTAGTCTTTGGTTAGAACGGTATTATTTCTTCAATAAGTAGGTATACGGCTTGAACACTACTGTTGTTGTTTGAGCATTGAACATGTACTTCAGGGAGGAAATAGCGACACAGGATGACTGCGACGACAGTGACCTTGACGACGAGGAAGATCAAGGACTCATATGGGCCAATGCAATAAAAGGCAAAGGTCAGAAGTTCAGAAATCAGGATCATTTTCGAAAGGTGGTGGCAAACCACTGCATTGCACTTCGGCGTGGATTTTACTTCGTGCACAACAACAAAACAAAAGTCCAAGTAAATTGCAGCATGGAGGGTTGTGGGTGGCGCATATATGCAGCGCTCCACAAGTCCGATGACTCGTTTGCAATACGCACATGCACGTTGACTCACGGATGCGGGGTGAATAATCTACAATCGAGGACTCACCCAAACGCCAATGCAACATGGGTGTCATCCTTCATAAAGGACAAATTGCGCCGGAACGCGAATTACACGCCGAACATGGCTATTGATGCTATTAAAGCTGCATTCAAAATCGACATTACCTACCGCACGGCATGGAGTGCAAAGGAGATTGCTTTGAAGGAGCTACATGGGGCAGATGCTGAATCCTTTGACAAGGTGCGAGTATTTTGCAACCGCTTGAAAGCATCGAACCCCGGCAGCGTGGCTGATCTAGAGCTGTGTCCGGATTCCAATAAGTTCAGGAGGGTGTTCATTGCTATTGCAGCATGTATTGAAGGATTCAAGGCTGGCTGTCGCCCACTTATTCAGCTTGATGGGACCCATATAAAGTCAAAGTGGAAAGGCGTAATACTTGCAGCTGTTGGTGCAGACGCAAATGGTGGGTTTTTAACCATCGCATTTGCAGGTATGTAGCTTTCACGGAACTGTTGCTTTGGAGCAATGTTATATTGTATTCTGCGTCTGGATTTTGTTGTTCGGATTATTACGTATTGGTGTTTAACTAATTACGGTATTGGTGTTCAGTTGTCGATCAAGAGACGGATGAAAATTGGGAGTGGTTTTGTCAGAAGTTTAGGGCCGTCCTTGACCCACCGAATGAACAGGATTGGGGCGAGTACACTTTTTTCAGTGATCGTCACTCGGGTTTGATGAAAGCCATTCCGACCGTCTTCAATGGGAGTCATCATGGTGTATGCCTTCGACACCTTGTCGCGAACTTTAAAACGGAGGTTAATATTTTTCCAATGCAGTACAGTGCAGTTGGTATTTTTTCTAGTTTGACCTGTATATCCCTTATGACATTGGTGTTATTCGTACACTATACAGGTACTTCGTATGTACCCATACAAGAACAATGATCACTGGACTGGGGTGTTGAAGGCCGCAGCATATGCTCCGACGTATGAAGAAATGCTGAAGCACCTGAACAGCATCCTTGAAGCAATGCCCTTATCGTCCACGTTCCTTGCAAATTCTGATCCCTACAATTGGGCGAATTCCATATTTGCGGGAAAGAAATGGGGTGTGATGAACACGAATCTTGTGGAGAGTTGGAATAATTGGATCGGGGCCGCAAGGGCAATGGGTCCGTATTCCATGCTCGATCAAATTCGAAAACAAGTCATGAAGATGATGAATGAAAAACGAGAGGAAGGTGCGAGGATGGAAGGAATATTGGCTACTATTCCAGGAAAGGTATTGAGTGATAATTACGCGGCCTCCGGAGAAATGGAGCTTCAGCGCGCAGCGGGTTCCTTGTTTGAGGTCCGGCATAGGGCGAGGATATACGCCGTAGATGTGGAAAAGATGACATGCACGTGTGGCTATTGGCAATTATTGAGGCTGCCCTGTAAGCACGGGTGCGCAGCGATTGAAACACTGCAAGGTAATATTTACGACTACTGTGATCAGAATTACACGACTGCGTGCTACCGGGCGACGTATGAAGGCGTGATATATCCGCTGCTTGAAATTGGCGGTGAACATTTGGCCGAGCAGAATGATGATTTCTTCGTTCTGCCTCCAGATGTACGTGTGCAGCCTGGCCGGAGGAAGAAACGGCGCATACCATCTCGGGGTGAAGTCAAGAAGACTAGATGTGGTTTGTGCGGCAAACGTGGTCACAACAGGGTTACTTGTAAGGAGGCTTACAAGTATGCGCGTTGATGAACTATGTCATTCGCGGCTGCGAAGAACGGTGTGGAGAATGACGTAATTGGGTATTTCTGCAGCAAGAAACTATTGTGTCCAACTTTTGTCGTCGGTGATTAAACTTTGAGCATATCCGTGTAAATGCATCACTGTATATTTTTGACATGGTTTCATCTTGTGAAACCGTTCCGTATCGGACGGTTTCAAGGAATGATACCATATGAATATGGAACACTATATATTTTGGCAACGTCCTTATAAAATTGGAATCCCAATTGTTTTGAATCTGCTTTTTGATTATATTTTGGCAATGCGCTTATGGAATTCGTATGTTGTATGTCGAAATGTAATGGTACTCGCAGCTATTTCGGGATGTTTCCGATGGCTGACTACCATATTTGTTTAATTTTGTTGGTTTTTGCTTAATTTATGGATGCCCAAACATAGTTGTATGGTACTAAACATGAAATACTATGGGATGTCCTTAGTGTAATACCTCATTGAAACCATGATTCAATATCAATTGTCTACAACCTTCTTAATCACAACCAAAAAACCACTTCACATTAAAAGTATCAGTTTCCTTTGACAACCATACCGTGAAATATGTAAATGGATACCATTTATCTTTTCATATAGTACCGTTATGGTTGATAGGGATAATAGCATGAACAAATCGTATAACTCATTGTCCATTACCATTGAATGGCTGACTAATTCCTCTATGGATAAACGTTCAAGCCTCATTTAATGTTTTTGTGTAGAAGTTCTTATAATGAATATAAGTACCAGTTTCCTCTGACGGCCATACCGTCAATAACTTTACTAGATACCACATATTTTTTATTGTAATACCGTCTTGGATGATTGGGATAATAGCATGAACAAATCATGACAGTGCATTGTCCATTAGCATTGAATGGGTGAGTCATTCCTCTATGGTTGTAGAGCAACACTTACCAACTTCTCTACCCATTGGATACTAATACACTTGTTGAATGGTAGGTTGCCCATGTAACATGGTTGTAGAGCTACACTTATTGAGTCATTGCCTGAGAAATTGAATGACTCAAGCAAACCATCGGATGTGGAGCAACACTTATTACCGTAAAGCAACCCATTGGATACTAATACATTGCTTCAAGTGTACATCGTACAACTATTGAGAAAATGGTGACTTGTTCACACGCTTTCAATGTTGTATGTCGGTGGAACATGCACTATTCGACATCGAGATAGAGAAAATGATTCAAAATACCAATTCATAGGAACAACCATTTACGAACAATACTGATGTCCATTCAAAATACCAATTCATACAAACTCTCAAAACGCTGTCCCACATCAGTATACCATTCATCCACAATGCAAATACCACGAATCACACATAAACATTACAATTGTCCATCAAACAGTAAACCATTAATCCAATGATCCAACAAACATGTGTCAAAGTTCATCCTTACCAAGAGACGGGTCATGAGATGGAGGGGCGGCCACCGTCGCGGCGGAATCATCAGTGCCAGGATCATGAGGGACTGGAAGAGCATCCGTCGTCACGTTATCAGACAGGCCAGGCGTGGCAGTAGGGGCAGCGTCCGTTGTCGTGGGATCAGACAGGACAGGCGCGGGAGGAGGGACCGGAGCATGAGGAGGGGCAGCATCATGAGGGGCAGCATCCGTTGCTGTAGGACCAGGCAGGACAGGCGCGAGAGGAGGGACCGGAGCACGAGGAGGGACAGGATCATGCGGATGGACAGGATCAAGCTGAGCGGCATAAGCGGGATTTCTTGGTTTGGTAACCGGTGCCAACAACCCCAGAACTGCGGGAGCGTATATTTGAAGCGGGACCGGAGCGTGAACAGCATTTGGGTCGGGTACATCTGGAGAAGCGGGATCCTCAACAACGGGCTCGGTCACCTTTGGATCGGCCGGAGCATCAGCAGTGGGGTGGGGCACATTTGGAGCTGCCTGCTCCTCAACAATGGGCTCGGTCGCCTTTGGATCGGCCGGATCATCAGCAGTGGAGTGGGGCACATTTGGAGCTGCCTGCTCCTCAACAATGGGCTCGGTCGCCTTTGGATCGGCCGGATCATCAGCAGTGGAGTGGGGCACATTTGGAGCTGCCTGCTCCTCAACAATGGGCTCGGTTACCTTCGGATCGGATTGATCCACAACAGTCGGGTCAGCCACCTTTGGATCCGCCTGATCCAGAACACTGGGGTCGGCACCCTTCGGATCCGCTTGATCCGGTGCAGTCTGGACGGCCTCTATCGCATCCTGTTGACCCTCCACAGTGGGCCGGGGCAACACGGCCTCCTCCGCTGCCTGCTGAATATTCCGCTCCATAGCATCCCTTAGAAGTCGCAACGCCACTTTGGCACGGTGCACCTTAATATCAACAGTGGCCTCCATGGCCCAGAATGCAGGATCATTCCGCAAAAATGCCTCAGCCCACCACATAACGTGCACCCCGCAGTCCAGTTCTCCATCTCCCTGCTGCCTACATGTCCTTCTTAACATGATATCCTCGTTCACCGCCATATCATGCTTGCAGTTCAGGTACCACACTAAAAACTCCGCCTGTGGGTCACAAATAAATACATAATGTAAGCAACATTAATAACCGTCGTCAGTAAGACGTATACCGAAATTGCAAGACTTAATACTGATTAAGTAGGACTGGGTACCCAAAAAATTGACACATGGTGACTTACAATTTTTCTCTGCGCAACGGTGTTGTCTGCCGGCCACAAGGAGTTCTGAATTGTTATCTCCATCTTCTGAAGGTCCAAAACAATCAAGAACCAGTGATAATTCGTCGTCACGGGCAGCAGCACGCAGTCAAGTCCGCCTGCGATCAAAATGCTAAGCCGTTCGAATTCATCGCGCCCCGGCTGCCAAAGAGTTTTATAGCTGTCCTCAAATGCATCAAAATCAAGCTCTCCCCCTTTCTTCTCCAACGCTAATATACGCGTCTGTTTGGCATGGTTTTATCCCATAAGGTTCATACAATACAATAAATGTCACGGGTCATACGCATACAGTAAATTAAATAAATTACTCACCGTCGTGTATGGACTTATGAACCCGACCCTCGTGGTTATACCGTTAGCATTGCGGAACCGTTGGCTGCATATAAGAGCAATGTAACTGCCAACGAGATCATTGCATACTGCCTCATTAAAAAGCAGCAGCAGAATACTCGAAGGTAGCACGGCGTAGATGCCTTGGCTCCACACAAATCCACTACCAAATGTACAATCCGTAAAGCAATTAAAACCCATAAATCAGGAAAAAAAATACTATTTCATAGAACACCAATACCAATACCAAGAAATTAGAGTACATGAAGACAGTGAATACAATACCTCCCTTTTGGAGCGTCTATAAACCGCTCCAGAATCCATTTCTCCTCAGCCGATAGCCCGTTAGCGCCGGCATACCCCCTCCGGCCCGAGTAACGATAACAGGTCTCCTCCTCAAAATCCATACGCACGACAGTTTTCTTCTTTTCAGGAGAAGGGCCAGTGAGGTCCAATACACGGTTCACACGCTGCTTTTTGCTGCGTGTTTCCGGTGTATACAATGGGGGATCCGGCTTACGCTTCCCCCGTTGTTCAGCTGTAGACAACGGATTAAGTGTAAGCGGATCAATCGGTGATGGTATAGAATGGGAGAGAATTAACATTCCCTCGACTGCCGTTGCCACCTCATCATGAGATGGCCCAGAATATTTCATCGCCATTGTATTATTTCCCTCATTCATACCTGTTGTCTTTGTTGCCTTCCGTGTAGATTCCTGCTTGCCATATGCCACTGCCCGGGCAACCTTCTCATTCACGTAGTCCTCATCACTGTCGTCGCCGTCCGAAGACTCTTCCACGTACTCTGAATCCTCACTGCTTGCCGCCTTCACCTCCGCCTTTTTCTTCGCCTCCTCATCAGTGTCAGCCCCTGACACATACTCTCCATCCTCACTTGTCTCTGGTTCGTCGCTTGGTAAATCCTCCTCAATCTGCCAAAGAATCAGACAATACAACAATCTTCAAAAAATAATACCCCTCTAACAGATAATTAAGCACCCTTCTTATGCACTCGGTCCAACAGACCAAAACGATAACATCGATGTATATACCTTTCCCTTTTTCTCGTTCGGTTCCTGTTCGGTCTCCAAATTCTCCTTCAACTTCTCTTCGTCCTCTTTCTTCTCCTCCTCCTTTGCCTTTTTCTTTCTCGTCGTCTTCACCCTTACGGGGATCTCGTCATCTATGGCCTTCTCCTCGGGGATTTTGGCCCTGCTGGGGACGGGCACCGGCACCACAGGCTCCACAAATCTTTTTTCCCTCTTGCTGATGCGTAAGGGCCGCATGTCCTGCGCCCTCAGCTGTTTCAGATCCTCGCGACATTCAACAAGGTCACGTTGAGATTCCTTCCATCTCACGAATCTTGGGATAATTGGTTCGACCAAAGGATCAGCCATGTGCGGAAATCGCTCATAGAACCATCCCTACATTGGTAAATTGGTACAACAGTAGTGAGAAATAGGTATTCTTGTGATATAACAGTAATATTGTGTAGGTAAGAGCATTTTTATTAAAAACTCACCACCAGCCCGAAAGTGCAGCCATCTAAATACACCTTCCCCTTCTCATTATGGAGCCGCATCGAAGCAACCAAATACTCATGTGCGGCCGCACCCCAGGCATATTCCTCGAGTCGGTCTAACTTGTCCACGTGGTGAACAAGAAACTCGGGGACGGTCAAGGACGAGCTGGGGAACAAGAGGCAGGAAAAGACCACCAAAACGTACGCCCTCGCGAAATCGACTGTATTATCCGTTCCAGCCAAGTTCACCATTAGCTCCACTAAATCCGGCCTATACAGAGCTCCACCATTTGGAAAATACTTCTGCTTGAACTCGGATTCAGGCACACACCTAGGGTGAACGTACATGCCTTCGTACTGCAGCCCCAACACCACGGAGTATTCCCATGCCTCGAACGGCACTGTAAATCCCTGTCCAAACACGAATGCACTTAAATTCCCGTTGAAGCACTCCACCAACGCCTGCAGCAACGTCTTGCTGCTGTACGTACCCTGCAGCTTTGCAAAGTGGTGGAAAGGAGTCGCTCTAATGGCTTCCCACTGTGCTTCAGTGATGGTGTTTTCAATAGAAGTCATGGCGTCTTGGAGGACACTTATTGTGCATCGAGCTGTTATGGTAGCCTTTCCGGCCTCCTCGGTTTTTGACTTCTTCTTCTTGCTACGTCTAGGCGGCATCTCTATTAATTATGCCAACAAAAAAACATACAGGTGTCATACACAACTCCTAATGGTGTTCATACGATTATATACCGCTATCCAGTTTGCCACATACAGAAATTACAAGAGCCCAAACAACAATGTATCATCATTTCAACAACATTTCCTAAACTACAAAAGAACTCCGGACCTTATCGAGCAACATTAGACCAGAATGAAATAGATTATTTTGCAGAACATAATATCTATTGCAGCCAATAATTATCCATAATGATAATGCATACCCGTTGTTCAAACCTACTTATGCACATCACAAATTATACCCGTTCTACGCACGAATAATACGGGTGTAACAATTTCGCCAATACAGAAATCCGTCTTACGGGACATAACTATTACCAGAGTATAGTAAATAGGCAACAAACAACACATCGCGGAAACACATCAAGCTAACCGATCCAAAATTGTATCTACTATTCGATCAACACAAAATGGCAATCAAAATCATAAAAACATCTCAAACCCTAAGCGAATCCTAAAACCGATGGTCCAAAACCCTAAAAACTATACAATTCAATCTTCCAACCTTCCAACACAAAAAATATTATGCCCATACTCGTGTAACAGTAAAATCGCAATGCCCATTGCATTCAATACCTTGATTTGGGATTAAGACCGAGCTTCCACTTCGATTGGGTATGTTGGAAGCTTCAAAAACTGATTTCTTTTCGCTCTTCTCACCGACACCAACGTCCGACACTTTACCCCGAAGAATGGAGGTTGAAGCGTCGCCCGTTCTTCAAACTACAGGTAGTAATTGCTCCGACGGTTTCTTTTTCGCAATGGGGGACGGCGGTTTCGTTTTTCAGACGTGAAGAGGGGGGGAGAATGGTGAGCCGGTGAAGGAGACGTGCGCCTTCAATGCTTCCTGACGGTTTCAGGCCTGGGGAGGTGCGCCGACGAGACATAAAGTGGAAATGGCTTATCTACCCTTCTCCATTTGGTTTGAGTATTTTTTGACCGAGGGCTTAGTTTGTCATTTCACCATTTTGAATTTGAAAAGTATATCAAAAATATTGATAGGGTTGTATTTTGGTAGTATTTTGGTACGCGTGTCTTGTATTGTGAGTATTTCATCCAAGGGGCCTTTCTTTTACATTTTCCGTTTAATAAGCGCGCGAAGTGGTGCTCCTAATTGTTTGTAATACTAGAAGAAATTTACGTACTACATAGAGTATCATTTAATTAGGGGTTTTGACTAGGGGTGGACAAATTGGGCGGGTTAATCGGGTACCCGACCCGAACCCGAAAAATAGTGGGATCGGGGTTGGGTACCCGAATCCGAAAAAACCCGAAGTTGGGTGCCCGAATCCGAAATTAGTAGATTGGGTCGGGTATCGGGTTTTGCAAATGAACCCGAATTCCCCGATCGGGTACCCGAATTACTCGATTTCTTTTTTTTTAAAAAAAAATATATATATTTTATTTTATTTATTAAAAAATATATCTATCTTATTTTTTTGAAAAAATTTCCTCACAATTTAGAGAGTATTTATTTTTTAGTATTTCTAATTACATAATTTTATGCAAACCAAAAGCGTAAAACCTCAATCCCTATTTTTTTCGAAATATTATTAGTCAATTCTTGTCTTTTATTCATTAATGAATGAGTATGTTCTCATTCTTATTAATTTGTAAATTGTAAATCATGATGATGATTATTGAATTTATCAAAGTTTCTTTAATAATTTATGTTTTTTTTAAAAAAATTTCTTTATTTTTTTTAGCAAAAAAGAGTGGGTACCCGATCGGGTACCCGACATTGTCGGGTACCCACCAATACCGGGTAATTGGCGGGTAATTTATTTTTCTACCCGAACCTGATTAACCCGAACCCGACTAACCCGAACCCCACCAAACCCGACCCGACGTCCACCCGTAGTTTTGACTGCATTTTCGCTGGAATTTTTATATTTTACAAAAATGACACACAGTTATGATCGAAATCATTTTATTATTTTCGGTTTTTCATTTCGTTTCAATTTAAATTACAAATAATGGGGTGAGAAATAAATGTTCTTCATCTCCAATTAATTACTTCATGCAAGAGTCTTTAACACCATAGCCACACTCTGTCCGAAACCCGACAGCCCAGATATGAAAGCCACGGCCACACGTACCGATTCCAATAAAATCAATTCGGTGAATTGACTCTTAGCTACTTTATTTGTACTAATATAGATGGATTTCAGTATTTGTATATTGAATTTAATTTCGACCAATCTGACCCCAATGTATATATCATACTCCATTCATTCTTTTTTAGTTGTCTCTTTCAGTTCAATTTGAATAACTAAGGTTTGCATTAATTAATTCATAAGTTTACATTTTCACCCTTCAACTAAACCAATTCTTAATAAATGTTAACAAATACTCCCTCCGTCCTATTTAAGATGTCTTGTTTGATTTATGCACACAATCCAATGCACTTTTTAAATTGATCATATCTCAAAATATATATAAGTAAAAACTATGTGAAATATATATTCTAAAACTATACGATTAGACGAATCTAACAAGACCGAACTCAACTATTTTTTTTTCAAATATTTATTTGCAATAATATTGAGTCAAAGTTAAACACTGAATAGTGCCAAAAAGTCAAACATGACGTCTGAAGTGGGACAGAGGGAGTAACATTTTCTGTAAAGTGAAGGGCAATATAGTAAAAATATAGCATAATTACCTATAACTACCTAAAAATGATAACTATTTTAGAATATTTTTTACTCTCTAAAAAGACAACTAAAAAGTAACGAGGGAGTATATGTATGTATCTTCATTTTACATCGCGTCTTTTTAGAATCTAATAATTTAAAGCTTTCAATGATGGCATAGTGCAACTCCTGTTGCACGTTGACTAGGGACACTTTTGCTCCTTATTTTTCAATAATGATACAACATTTCCCTTTTTTTTTTTTTCACCCAAAGCCTAGTTTTATAGTATTTGTATATATTTAAATATCGTGCAATATAATCAACCATTCCGTTCGATGCCATTTTAAATTTAACTACTTTACGTTTTACATCTAATATACTCCACATTAGATGATACTTTCCCATCTTGCTAATAAGTTTTATTGTACGGATAAATTGGTGAAATAATGTAATGCCATTTGATGATTCAACTAAGATTGTTATTCTTCATCGATAAATTTTTTTGCAACCACAAAATCCATCGATAATACTCCCTCCGTCCCACTAAATGTGTCACAAAACTTTTGGGGACGGTATTTTATGTGGAAGTAGTTAGAATGTAATGTAGGGGTAGATTAGTGTTTAAAGTGAGGTTAAATTAGGAATTGATGTGATTATAATGAGTTTGAATTTTTAATTGATTTATTTATGTGTGATGTGATAGTTGTGGGTTGTAAATTTTAGTATATTTATTTATTGATGTGATGTGATGTGAGTGAGTTTAGTAATTAAAGTATTTAATTATTTCATAAAAATAAAATGTGAGAATTGTAATGGGACGGGGCAAAAAAGGAAGTAATACAGAATTAATGGGACGGAGGGAGGTATTAACTTAAAAAAATTATGGAAAAACCTAATGGTGAAAACTAAATTTTGAATTCAAATTTTTTTTTTTTTTTAATGTAGAATTTGAGAGAAATTAACCTCAAAAGTCTAGTTGACCTACATTAATGGCCTTTAGAAACAGTGGGTCTCTTGGGGTTTAAATTTGTGCCCAAAGGCAGATGCAAATGGAATCCACATCATTAGAGAAAGGATCGTGGAGCACTAATTATATTTTTTTTCCTTTTCTTTTTTGTTTTCTTTTAATGTAATTTCTAAAATACTACTCCCTCCGTCCCACCTTACTTGTCATGTTTGACTTTTTGGCATTGTTCGTTATCTTACTTTGACTAAATTTTATTGCAAGTATATATTTGAAAAAAATAGTTGAGTTGGGTCTTGTTAGAATCACTTAATCATATAGTTTCATAATATATATTTTACATAATTTTTTTATTATACATATTTTGAGATATTAACAGTTGAAAATGTGCATTAAATTATGTGCAGAAATGAAACATGACAAGTTAAATGAGCCAGAGGTAATAGATAGTACTCCCTCCGTTTTTTTTTTGTTTGCTACGGACCCACGCAGCACGCAGTCCAATGTACATTTTAAATCAGTAATAACTCAAGTTCGGTACAAGTAAAAATTCTAAAAGTTCGATATTTAAAAACTACAAGACGAGACGAATCTAACAAGATCTCAATTGACTATATTTTAACTTGAATAACTATGATAAAACTTCAAGTCAAAGTGATTGTGTGAATAGTGTCAAATTCTCCAATGTAGCTATCATTTAAAAACGGAGGGAGTAGTAAATAGATCATGACCGTGTGGAGTTTCATATTTATACGTGTACGGATTTAGACAATCAGATTATTTATTATTTTTTTTTTGAAGGGTGAAATATCTATGAAATCTTAGTTTGCAATGTAAATTGAAACGATATCACCATCTCTGAATTTTACAACATTCAATATAAAAATTATACTATATCTTCTTCTTCTTCTTCTTCTTTTTTCAAAAAAAAAAAAAACAACATATAAGTGGGGCCTATATACTAATACCGAATTAGTTATGACATAAAAAATCGATAAGGAAGGAAATCAGATGTCTTTATCATTTGTAAATCGCTACAAATTAAATGGCAATGCGCCCACCGACAGGTGTTATGGATTAATTCAACAATTCAGAGTTGAGTCAATATTTCATCTTCTTTTAATTTTTATTCAAAAAATAAACCTCACATCAAATGCATAAAATCATGTGGTGTATTAACTATTAAGAGAGAAACAGGGGTTGAGGGCTTATCCTAATGGTTAAGCCTCCTTCTCTCAATCATAGGTTGAGAGTTCATCCCCACCCTGCCCCTATATTCCCTCCCTTTATCTTTTTGTAATTTGTATGGTTTGGACCCCCACACACCTTTGCCGACACATGAGTATCACTGTTTAAAAAAAAAAATATTCAGAGAGAAACGTTACTCCAAAATTTCCAAATAAAGCAAAAGATTCAAAAGGTGATGGATTTGATATTTGTTGTCAATTCAAGCCTCAAGTTCATTTTCTCCATCATTGTGCTTCACCATTTTAAGTACAATTGGTATTGCTTTAATCACTTCCCCAAGAATTTTTCAAAACTAGTGAAATTTATTTTTAATTTTTTAAAATCAATTTCCTTTCATAAAACAAAAAAACAAGGAGAAAAAGAGCACATGGCACATCTATGCACAATAATAACGATCGAGTGTACATTTATAATTAGGTGGTCCAATTATTTTAATATATATAAAATTGAAAAAGAACACTATCACCTTAATAACTCTAAATTTCTCTCGAGAGTGTGACAAAAGGACAGCAGCAATTACCACTTTTGGACCATCAATCCATGTGGCCTTTCATTAATTCAATTTTTCCCCTTCCAATTCTCAGTTCTGCCATTTCCTTTTACTAGTCTTCTTTTAATATACCAATCCTATGCATGAAGGTCCCCCAACTCACTTCTCATTCATTAGCTCATTATAGAAAACTATAATGGGCATTATTACAACTATAATTTTCAATTCTTAAATCATTTTTTTAAAATAATTTTTTTTTTATATTAATTAACTTTGCCAAACCCCTAATTAGGACTTTTAACAAATGGTAGTAGTAATAAGTTTTGGGCTGAAACGGCCATATTGGGCCTTTTTGGATTTAAAATATTAATTATGGCGCATATTGAAGCCCAGTCCACTTTCTAAACAGACAAAACAAAACGGAGGAGGAAAATATGGAATGTCAAAATGCGTGCAGATGTGGGTTGAACCTTGGCGGAATACGTGGCATAACGTACAACCTTCCATTGCGGGGTGCGTCTTCGTGGTTCGTAGTTCGTTGTCCGTCCGTTCCGTCGATCGCCGCCTCTCTCTTTTTCTCTCTGTTAACTTTTTTTCTTCATAAAATCCCTTGAATTCAACCGTTTGTTTCTTCGATTTCGTTGTTTGTAAAAGTAAGCGTATATGTTCAAAGATGGCAATTTCTGAAGAATCGGGAGCTACGGGATTCTAGATGCAAATGGATTCGTTGCCAGTGAATTGGGAAGCGCTCGACGCTCTCGTTATCGACTTCGCCAGGTCCGAGAGGTTAATCGACGATTCATCGCATCCGTCGTCTCCTCCGCCGTCAGCCTCATCCTACAAGTGGCGCCTCCTGATTTGCCAGATTAGGCGCTGCCTGGAGGCCGGCGATATTGATTCTGCTATCGACCTTCTTAAAGAATATGCCCCCTCTGTCCTTGACGATCACCGCCTGCTCTTTCGTCTGCAGAAGCAGGTAATGAACTGCTCTCGAAATGAATTTTCCCCTATGTTGCAAAGATTTTGTTCTGTTTTGTTAATTTGCAGTGAAACTGCTGTCTCGCAGAAATTCATTGAGTTGTTGAGGAAAGGAACAAACGAGGACCGTGAGTCTGCCATAAACTGTGCACGAACATCTCTAGCGCCGAGTGCACTCGATGCCTATCCGGTATTGCTTTTTTTAATTTTATTTTATTTTTTATTTTTGACATTGCATTTAGGTGATTGCAGAAGAGTTATAGCGTGATAATTATTTGGATTCGGACATTGGGAGAATGATTAACTAAAAAAATTTAATTTTCCCTGTTTCTTTATGACGAAAAATTCCCGTGTGTCATAATCATGAAGTTAGTCAAAACCTGGCCATTCGTTTTGAATTCCATTTGCTACTAACAAATGTTTGTTTCTTATTTAAGGAAGCTTATGAGGAGTTTAAGCACATTCTTCTTGCCTTCATTTATGACAAAGATGATCAGGCATCTCCAGTGGTGAATGAGGTGAGGAAAGTTACACTTCATTGCAGTCTTGTGCCATATTTCACATCCACGCCTGTCCTTTGCTCTCTAGATTCAAGAGTGGTCTCTGAACTCAAATCACATTTAAAGTTCTTTTAACAGTTTACAATCTGTATATTGTGAATTATATGAGTCATAATTTTAATTTCCGACTTTCCTGGCACTTGTGATGTTCATGATAAATGTTCTGCTTTGGCTGCATTACCTTATATATATGCTTTTGAAAATTCTACATTCAAGCAGATGCAGCTTCAAATACGTTGCCATCTGTAGGAACAGTGGCTAGAATAGGACATGGTCAAGAAAAAAGTTCCCTAGTGGACTCAAGAGCTAGGGGGAAGCAAGCCCATTATGTGTGGAAATTTCTAAGTTAGAAGACTTCCTATTTCATAAAGCCACAATCATGCTCGACAACCATTATGTGTAGATTATCTTATGGTGGATAGGTTTTGAAATGATTCCATTAGATTTTTAGTTACAGGATACATGACAATTTAACACACTTCCTAACATGTTGGACTCACTTTTTTTTTCCTTGGAATTGTTTTTTTGGTATGATTTATCTTGTCTAGGAAATTCACTATATGCCTATTTCTTGGTTAAGTTAAATGGTTTTGTGTGCTTTTTCCAGTGGTCTGAACGAAGAAGGTTTGAGATTGCGGGGATGCTATCTTCTGTTTTGCGGGCCCATTTACATGCATACGATCCTATCGTTTCGATGACATTGCGATATTTGATAAGGTAAAACTCAATAATTGGTTCCTGCCATTGCTTAGCTGCATTATGCCCTATTATATCAAGTAAGAGAAGACTATTAAGACACTCAATAACTGGAGCGGAACTGTACTTGCAGTCTCTTACACATTTTATTTTGTGTATTGGTGTTGTGTTGACTTTTCGCATGAAACATGCAGCATACACAAGGGATTTTGCATTCGCCAAGGAATTTGCTCACCTATAACTGATCTTACTGAGAGGTTGCTCCTTGAGGAGCGTGACCCCCCTGCAACACCACAGGATAGTTTGTTTGAGGCACCACCATTTGATGAGGCGAGACTAATGAATATCATATTCAATGTTCTATTTTATTTTTATTTTACTTTTAATGTTTCTGTCTTTTGCTTCTTCCGTGAGCCAAATTCTAATTTTTGTAAGAAATTAATAGTGAATATTTTTCACTCAATTTATGTATTGTATCTAACACAGGTGGACATACAAGCTCTTGCTCATGCAGTGGAGCTTACTAGACAGGGTGCCGTGGATAGTTTGAGGTTTGCCAAGGGTGATTTACACCAGGCGTTTCAGGTTCATGTTATGCAGACCTATTGATTTGTTTCGTTGTTAACTTAAATAATTTGGTCATGCCATTCTTCATGAAAAATGCATTGACAAGATTCCTAAAGCTATGAGAAAATATCATTTCTGTTGAGCAGGTTGAGATGCTTGACATCTTTTCGTTAAGTTTTACTAAGTGGATTAATTGAAGTAACCAATAGTATCTCGTAATTTCCCACAATACCGCTGTTTGGGTTTTTAACTGTAGTAGCTTCAAGAAATCTCATCTATTGCCGTATTTTCCCAGCTGGAGTATTATGTTGTCTTGGTTCATGGAAATGTTGATTTTTGTTTTGTTCATAGTGGCTACAGGGTTTGTCAGTCGGTTTTGTCTCCCCAGAATAACTTGCTGTAGTTGGTTTGGATAAGTACTTTTCGCACAAGCAACAACTGTTTCAAAATTTCTAGTGCTTGTACTTCTTTTTTCTTGAGCTGTGGAAGACACTGAATTACTTGTTCTTTATGCATGGAAATTATGGTTACTAGTATTATTTTATGGCCATGATGAGCGGTGTGATTGCTTTTAAGCAGATGCTGGAAGGCAAGCCATCCTGATAAAATGGGAAAGAAATTATTACCTCCGTATGCGAATGTAAGAAAAAATAACTAATTCAATCCTATCAATGTAACTTACTAATTTCAATAAAATGCATTAATTAACCATTTTTTATTGTTTCTTTTCAATTTTACCCCTATGTTAAAAGCTCAGACTTTTAATCAATTCATTATTCAATAATCAAAAGCAATACTCTCTCTCTCTCTCTCTCTCTCTCTCTCTCTGACACACACACACACACACACATATCCTTTAATTTATCACGAGGGGTGTAAAGGTAATAACATTACAAAATACAACTCTAATATTTCTTACAATAAAAATAAAAAAGATCCACAAATTTTCTTACATATCAACATGGAGGGAGAGAGTATAATGTAAGGGTTAGAGTTAATTGCTATGATGCTATCGCTTATTCTAGCTGAAGGCAGTGATAAAGGAAAGATTAATGTTTTGAAATTGGAGACTACAACAGCTAAATACCTGTAAATATGTTTTGCAATCTAATTTGACATTTTGGCTCCCTAAACAGGATGTGGTGGTACTGTATGGGCTGAGAAAGTTAAAATCTTCTGTTGAATGATTTTGCTAATCCTCACGTGCATGTCTTAAGAAGTGCTCATAAAGATTTTAACACCTTTTTTCCTTGTTTCTACAAAATATTACTTAAGATCACTTGATCAATATGCATGATGAATCACAGTGGTGTCTTTAGATTTGTACTATTGCAATTTCCAGTTCTACAATTTATTTGCAGCAAATGCTTAACCTTTATTGGCAAGTACTATAAAACTGGTTACATCATATTTTACGTACTAATGTTCTAAATACATGCGGCTTACAGTTTTTCTGTTAATGGTATCTACAGAATGAATTGTGCCGGATGAGGCTAGATATATCTGTGCTTGATGAGCTTGTCCGCGAGTATTGCATCTATAGGGGCATTGTGGACCCTGGTTCTACTAACTCTGGTGGAGGTTTGCTAATGTGCTCTTGCCATCATAGATTTAAGTTCAGAATTGTTGGTTTTTTGACTTTCTGGATTCTAACTTTTGTTTCTTTCCATTCTTGATTGTACAATACCAGCAGTGCAAGTTTCATTGGCAATGGAACTTGGTGATCAATTGTACCCTGGAAGTAGTTTATCTGAAAATTGTATAGTTGGTTCCGACAGTGAGATGTCAGTTGGCAGTGGCAACATGGAAAGTTCACAGGGTAAAATAGCTCTTGCAGGCACGCATAATGCTGATGCAGAAGTGCGGTATCCCAGTGATACAACCAGTCTTAATGAAGACTGTAGTACCAGTAGGACACGGCAACTTGATGACAGTAAGGCTGTGCAAAGAAACAGTAAGCGTAAAAGATGGAGAGGGAGAAATGAGAGTCTTGAAATGGTTTCTGAAGTACTCAGGGGTTGCTCCAATCATGAGCTAAGTTCTACGACTTCAGTTGGTTGCACAAACACCGTGAGTAATGACAGGATTGGCTTCTTCCTTTGACTATATTCTATATTTTGGTTTTCATTAAAACTGGTATTCTGCAGGATTTGAGGAAGTCAACTATAGTGCAAGATGTGGGGGCTAAGGTAGATAAGTACGAAATAGTCTTGGGATTGAAGGAGCTTGCAAGCAAGGGAATGACAGTTGAAGTTGTTGAAGAAATAAGTTCTCTGGATCCTGATTTTTTCACTCACAACCCTGTACTACTCTTCCAATTGAAGCAGGTTCATGTCTCATGTTGATGCTATTTCACTTATGGTTCACTAAAACTTTTGCCCTCATCAATAATACATTGAAAAAAATTCAATTTGATTTTATACTTTCATAGGTTGAATTTTTTAAGCTTGCTGGAGCTGGTGATTATTCAAATGCACTGAAGGTTGCCTCATCACATTTGGGTCCATTGGCTGCCAAAGACCAGACTTTGCTTAAACCATTGAAAGAGACATTGTTGGTTTTGCTTAGACCGACTGAGGATCCAATTGGAAAACATTTTCGCTTGGATGCCCTTGCCACATCACTGCAGGTCTGGTTTGTTATGAAGAACATCTCATAATTTCAATACCGACTTGCGTATGCTTATTCTGCCCCCCATTTTAATTAATTTCCCTTTCTCACCTAAATCAAAATCTGACCTGAACGGGTGTGACTAGCATATCAGAAAATGGGAAAATGTATGGTCTTTTTATAGCAATAGTTTTGTGTCAATGGGAAGTTTAGATATTGTGCCAGGTGGTGTAACCTAAGAGCTCTGTGAGAATTGGAGCTACGTTTCCTAATTCTGGTTTTCAGAGTTGAATTTGAGTTTATTTTATACTAGGATTTGAAGGATCTTTCCCCGAAACAGTCTTGTGCCTAATTTCTCTATAGTGGTCGGTCACCTACGTAACATCTCCATTGAACAATTCCTTGCCCCATTCTCATCATTTTGGAATTAATTGCAATATCCATTCTGTCAGTGATGTAAAGATATTTTGGAAGCTTTACATGTATTACCGGTTCTAATGATGTATCATCTCAAATGTCTGGTCTAAAGGTTGCTGTAGGTAGAAGACTGGGTATTGAAGAACCCCAGCTCATGAAGATTATTCGGGCCACACTCTACACACACAACGAATGGTTCAAAATTCAAATGTGTAAAGACCAGTTTGAAGGTCTTTTATGGATCAATTCCCTAAAAGAGCTAGGCTCTCCCTTGTTGGGAGATCCTGCTTCCAAGTCCAGTGGGGATACTTGCACTCAAGGATCTTCACAGGTCACAATGTCATCCAGCAATATGAGCATGCACAAAGACAGCAACAGTCCCAACCAAATCTCATCCAGCGATGTAGGATGCGACGAGAATGCTATTCTCAAAGTCATGGTGAGCTTTTATTGTACATTTTTCATCTTGACATCGTCATTAATTTAATTGGAAACTGCAAAATTTTTAGTGAAGAAGCCCATACATAAATTTCAGCGGATTTGTATGTCCTCTTTTTGTCTCAGGAATTTCTTGCTTTGCCCAGAGCAGATGCCATTCATCTTCTTGCACAGTATAATGGAAACGCGGAAACCGTGATTCAGCAAATATTTGCATAGCATAGAGCTGTAGCATATCCACATACACCAAATTACAGTCCATGGTTATTTTAATTGGACTTTCCGTTCGTTCGTTTGTTGTATAGACTGAATCGCGTGAATACAAGAAGAAAAATACTTAGCCAAAAAACAATCCATGTTTTAAGTTAATTCTTTTAGGGTCACTGAATAAGAAGACTTCAGTGTGTTTAAGATTTCTTTTCCTTGTGGGTGCTGTCTTTCTTTTTTTAAATATACATGTGTAACTTTTATTCCGTTTATGCAATTACTCTACATTTTTCTTCGGTTTAGTTCAACTTTATTAAATAATTCTCTTTTAGTAGTTGCTTGATACAGCTGAAACATGGATAGACACCGAAGATATACTCCTATTATTGATGATGAATGGTACAACAACATATTGGAATGTGAAGGGTACATCACTTTTGAGTCGAAACAGAATTCAATCGTGACTCCCTCTCTTCTGAAAGCATTTTTGCAAACCTGTAAAGTAAGTTACATACGGACATAAGTGCGAAGTGTTAATAATCAACCAACATACTTATTCAAATGGATAAACCAACATACCTTTTTAGTGCATCCATATTGGTTCCACCGTTGTCGACAGGTTCATAAAATCCTGTCTTACAATTCGTCCTGGAAACAGGTTTTTTCAGCAATTCTTTTCCAATCTTCACCAGATTTTCCAGGTTCTCCTTGGTTGCTATATCCATGGAGCTCAAGTCCCCTGTCAACGTCTCGTCCTATGTGATATGATAAGCATTTAACAACTGAGCTATTATATCCTATGATAGTCTTGGATGTCTTCGGCAGCAAATGGATATAGAAAATAGAAAATTTACTTGAATGCGAAGATAGTTGTGTTGGGATTGAAGGGCTTCAAACACAACTGAATTGTAGAAATCAACCATATCAGCATTGGCTTGGTTGTACGCGCGGAGAAGTGGGCTCGGTGTTGCATACAACCATCCTACTACGCCCCAATCTGCAGCACTTCTAGCATTGTACTTCTCATCGTTCTTCCTTGCGCCCGTCCCTATTGAGATCACAAGAAAACGGCCAAAATCCATGGGTTTGATTGGGAAGAAATCAGGATTTTCATTGAAGGCCTCTCTTGTCACCTCGGAGATGGCAACCAATGTCTGCAAAATACTAGTAGTTTGCAACAATAATATCACAAGAGTTTTTCTATGATGACAACATCAATCCAAATTTCCAAAAGGAAGCATTCTTGGCCATTGCCCTCGTACCGGATTGTTAGCCACAATACCACCATCTATGAGGTTGAATTTCTCCTCTTTGTTCTCAAAATAATGGGGAGGAAGGAAAGTAGGGGCTGCCGACGTGCTAATGCATATATCCGACAACAAAGCATCCATTGCAGAATCCTTGGGGGCCTGTTGGCTTTTAAACTTCAGATGAAATAGTCTCATTCATTCATTAATCTACAACCATGAAAACAGAGAGGACAACACAATGAAAGTTACCGTATATGAGCTGAAGATGACAGGCTGAAGTTTCTTGATGTCGAAAGATGTCAGGACAACATTGGTCAAGGTCTGGTGCAACCTCGTACTCCCCAACATTTTCTTCACCAAACCCTGCAGATACTTCCCATCATACTTGGGCCCACTGAAGCCCTTCATCATCTTTATCATCCCTGTAATGGGCCCTCTGCACTTTCACACAGGAACAACATCAACATCTATGTTATTTGAATTTTTAATAATAGCTTCTATAATTGCAGTATTGATCCCAACACTGTTGCCTGTTGGACTCCCATAATTCGCAATAAAGTTAGCATAGAGACTAACCACTAGACTGCAGATGCAAAATATTTTTGTGATGTAATCAACATTTTATGTGATGATTGACATATTTTGTGATGTCTAACAAAAAAAAACAACCTATCGCATCACAGTTGCAGTAGCAGTGCAGCTGGCTGCACCCTAACCATTCCGTATGATTCGTTACCTTGGTTGAGGGAAGATCTTAGGCGACTCCTCCAAATAGAACGGGACGATATCCTTGGCCGCGTAGACAGGGCGGTTGTTGCTGTCAGGGGCCGTTAGCATCGCAGTTACAAGTCCACCTGTGCTGGTCCCCGCGATCAGATCGAAGTAGTCGGCCAACCTCATTTCCTCACCATCCAATTCCTACACCAACATTCAACATAACGTTACCTAGAGCAAGCACAAGTACATCTTCTGCATAAAGTTTATGATAGACAGAGAGAACATCGAAAAACATGACACAAACACACCTGAAGCTCGGATTCAAGGTATGCGAGAATCGTTCCGGGGATGATTCCTCGTATTCCACCACCATCAATGGTGAGGATCGTCACGAGATTACCCCTACTCGGAGGAGGCTGGTTTTGTGATGGTAACTCACCTGAAATCTTAACCTCCATCAGAATACTCAAAAATAGTAAATGTGAAGTGCAGAGAAAGCAAGGAAGAACAGATATATCATATATATTGGCGGGGGCAAGAAAGTGGAGGACTAAAGGTGTGATCTTTTAAAAAACCTGACATAATTATCATTATAATAGAAAATAATTAGAAATATCACAATATGTGTATGTGTGTAAAATAATTAAATGTGTGATGGTGTACACAAAATATGGATACGGATAGCATTATTCTTCACTTATCTTCCACTCCAGCTTTTATTGTAATGCTGCATAGAGACCAGATAGTAGATTAGCATAAACAAGATATGGTGAAAGGAAATTCGCTGACACTGACACATGCAATAAAGAAGGAATAATATAACCAGACCTGATATTCACATGCTTTTTTTGTTTATTTGGAATTGTCCATTTTCTTGAAATAAATGTTACTACTATATGTGAGTGTTTTTTTCTGACTGGAGAATAAGCATAATACTCATGACAGAGTTGAGCTTTTTCATGGATGTACTAAATAGATTATTATTCCATGTTTGTCCCACGGGAATTTTCCTATGCATAAATGGCTGTCATTTGGTGGGAATGAAAGATACGGTTGTTGTCAATTGTCATCAGCCCCATCTTATATACCACCTTGAAAAATGAAAACTCTTGTGAAATACTGGTTTAGGGTATGTTTGGGAAATAATTAGAGTTAGCGTTTGGAGTGGAGTTTAGAGATTAGAGTCTGAAGTTTGAAATTTATGGTAATAAATAGTTTCAAATTTGAATAATGGTGTTTGGTAATGCAATTTTAAATTAGAGTTTAGAGTCTCGAGTTTGAAAAGTTAAAAGCTGGGGGAGAGGAGTGTTCTGAGTTTAGAGATTAGAGATTAAAATTTGACGGTTACTGTAATTAGTGTTTACTATAAATAGGATTTTAGACTATTTTTAGTATGTATTTTAAAAGCTAAATGCTAATCACTAGCGTCTTTTTCAAACGCAGCCTTAGTTGTTTTAATTGAATATAATTAATTAAAGATTTTATAACGAAACTGTAGTAACAGGATTACAACTACTGAACTACCCATTCTACTGAATGGTAGTTCAAGTACCTCTTGAATTACCAATGATTAGTTTCAGGTTTATTAAAATTAATTAATTGAATATAAGTACCTCTTCGGCAGCCTATCAAAGCTAATAAACCCAGCGGGTAACTTTTTTTGTTTTTGAAAAAAAAATATTATTTTTAAATTTTTTGGAAAGACCCAGTCAGAATTAGATTTGAGCCCAATATATTAAAAAGCCCACTTCATGAAGGCCCATAAATTGTTATGTGTCGTTATCATTATCGCCCAACTGGGCTCTGATGGCCCAAAATACTAAAAGTTGCTTGCGAAGCCCAATAATATTATGAATGCATGATTCCCTTTTGTAGAAGAAGATTAAAAAAAAATAATAATAAATAAATAAAAGAAAAAATAGTAGGCCCTAGCTCCTACAGATATTGGAGTTGGTGCGACCCGAATAGGCAAAAACCTATATAACACATATAGGTATAGCATTTTCACTAGGCAAAAGAAATCTTGGCATGTCCCACCAAATCAAAATTCACTATAGGCATGGGCACTATAGAACTAAGCTTCAACCTTTCTTTTTCCCAATATGGCACAAAAAGAACAAACCTCATAGACTCCTTTGTAGCCACCCAAAACATCTTAGCTTAATAATTACACTACATCATTCTTAAGCACATGTACATCCAATATGCCACTGCTATAAATTTGCACTAGTATACATTAAATAGGTTCCTCTATACATACACATTATTAATACACTAGAACTCAAAAAAAAAAAAGGGAAGAGATTGATATAATAGCCACTATATATGGTGTCCTGTAATTGCATACACTGATTGGTTAAATTCTTGTTAATCTATAATAATACATGTGTAATCCCAAATACCCAATAGTTTGAACATCACAAGAATATACCAATAGTTAAGGCATGCATTCCCATATGAAGTTTACATAATGCTGTGTGCTTTCCACCATCCACTTATCATAGAATTTGTTCCAACTCCAACTACTGCATAGCAAATTAGCAATATTAAGGAACAGATGAGATAAACAAAGATCAATCTAATAAGTCATGCCCCAGTGCATGAATTTCAAAGAGTTAAAACCCATTCAGTTACTAACTGATTGATTATTCAGTGGCTGCACAATACTAGTATATTCATTTGGTCTGATTATTCAATAGGCCTAAAAGGACACACTCTATGTATGTAAAGGTGCTCCAATTATATTTAACTGGAGCCAAATAAAAAAGGCAACAGTTTGCAAGCTAAGGTAAATTCAAAAGAAGATGAATCTGTACAGGCAATCTGTTCAGGAGCATTCACACGTGCTTGTTAATTAATTCAAAAAATAAATAAATAAATAAAATGCTACAGGTTCCTCCATGCATCACTTACCTTCATTCACACTTTTTGGTTCTATAAATACCCAAAATCATATGGGGGTATTCAAGCACCCAATATTTCTGTGAGATTTATTCCTTTGCTGCAGCCCTCAGTCTTCACACAATCACACTCCATATGGCTCAAACAAACCCGGTGATTGTGTTCCTTTTCCTTTTCACTCTATTCTCCCATAGGATTCAATCTGTTGAGGGAAGAAACTTAAAACCTAACATAAACAATGATGTGAAAATATCAGGGCAGGATTCTGGAAAGTTTACTGGCACAGATTGCTCAGATATGACTACCTGTGGAAAAGAGGCAGCAGCATTGGAACGACCGATCCCAGCAGCTGGGGCTCCCCTACCCCCGCCAGGGCGACCCGATGACTTCAGACCCACAACTCCTGGGCACAGCCCTGGGATTGGACATTCTGCATGAAGATGTATGAATGGCTGTGGAAACTTTGCATGTGAAAATATTTGTAAGATATCTGATTTCATGTGGTGTTTGTGTTCCTAGAAATTATGTACATGTTCCATTGTAAGTAATAAGTATTGCATTGTGATTTGTGATTTATGAATTGTGATTAAGTTTGCCTCAAATTCCCTATTAATGTATTACATTATTAATTGCATATACTTCATGCATGGATATATTATATATCTACTGTCAAAATCTAGGCTTAGTAACTGTGTGGTATCATCGTCTAACCATTGTTTGCAAATTCCCAACAAGAGATGACCCTAAAACAAAGAAACCAGCAATTTCCCAAGAACACTTTCAAGTATCCACACATGTGAATAGATGTAAAATCTTGATTCATCAAAGGGAACATTTATGTAAAGCACAAAATATATTTGAGCAGCAGTAGCATTCACTGGATGAGCTTTTCTCAAAGATTGTATATTTAACGTCCTTATTTAGCTACTTTGCAACTGCCCATTAAGTAAACTAATGCAATGTTACTCTTCGGATATTTCCTTAAATAGCATATAGGATTTGTTTAATTTACTTGGCCTCATTTGATTGGTCTTACCGGATGAGAGGATGAGAGGTAAACGGCTCTCTTATTAGGACAATAAAGTCTCAATCAAATATGACCAATGAAAATGGCCTTACTTTCAGAAGAAAATACATGAAACTGTACCAAATCAAAATCACAAATCATGAAATCAAGCTGCGAGTCCTCCAACTACAACCTACCTCAATTAACATAAAAAAGTTACAAAAGGGTCTTATTGTTTCAAGTGCTGACAGTCGGTTCCATTTTTTATTAGTTTAAAATGATCGAAATACTTAATCTAACAAGACTACAAGAACAACCTAAGAAAATTTTGGAAAATCTTGGCTCAAAGTTAAACTGCAAAAAGTGAAGTAAAAGAGGCACACACATACAATCCAGGGCAATTATTATTATACATTCAAAAAATGAAAGTAAATTAGGTAAGAGGTCCTAAGCCGCCAGGGTCAACATCAAGCAACAGACTTTTGCACATTGCATACATATAGTTGTATATACATATTAAGGTAAAAGTGATAAACCGCTAACCATTATTTTATAATGCACTACAGCCTAGCACAGTTCAGAATCACACCTTTATTCTTCAGTACAATATATACTATAAATATTGCTTCTCTAATTTTCAAAGTTGAGTGGGACAGGAGGGTTCCCAACCTTGAGGAACCAACAATATGGCCCTATTCTGAGGAATCTCTTCCCTAATTCCAATACTATATAATAGGGAGTCAATGGAAATGAAGGGTTGAGGTTCACACTTTAAAGGCTCATCATTAGAATCCCTTCAATTGTTTCAAATGCTATGGGTCAAAACAGTAACCATTAACAAAAGTGTTAAGACATATTTTAGACAAAGTGCTGCCCCTGGCCCTCACCTGTATAGACCTTTTTCTCCCTGCCCCTCCACTTGTTGTTCTTTATAGGTTTGATAATGTTTTAAACCCATCTCATAGTAGGATTTAAAACAAGGAAAATATCTGGTCTGAATATAGGTTTTAGAACAAGGAAAATGTCTGGTCTAAAGTTGGATTTAAATTTCTTCTTCGGTTGCCTTGTAATCGCGTACTCTAACTCGAGGGAAATGATTGAAACCAGGGATTCATTATTCGTTTTCATTTTCTGATTCTGATATTTGCAAGAAACAGAAACAGAAAATCGGTTTCAAGAAATAGTTGTGGATATTTGGCATCATTCTCGTCATGATTTGGCTATTGGACTTTGACCACGCGAATGACGTGGCGCCTCGTGGCTTGCTCTTTAGTATCTAGGATCTTAACTGATCTCTGGGCAGCTAATTTACCTTGAAAGACTTTTTTTCAACTTTCATCTGAAATATAAAGCTGAAGTGACTCTCAAGGGGAGATGTCAATTACAGTCAACCTGCAGAAGCCAAAGACCAAAGTAGTATAAGATAAAATCCTCAGTTGATATTTTCAGGCACAACTTAAGGATGTTATTTAAGCCATTGGCAGGACAGAATAGATTCCAGATCCCTAAGTTTTGGTGATCTGTACTTTAGCATTTTGTCAAGAGCCTTAGATCGATCCCATGTGCATGACTTAGTGCTTTTATGTATAAAGAATAATACTCAGATTCCCCATGTAATACTAATACATGCATATACATTTGTTCGAAAAAGAATAAGTGGCACTGGAAAACAATCATCATCAAGCCTGTCATAACTTAGACATATCAAATCACAAACATGAAGCTAGAATAAGTATATCAAATCACAAACATGAAGCTAGAATAAGTTTGAGGAATCACCCAGAATTACATGTTTACAGATAACCGCAGCACAGTATTTGGTAACATCAAAAGAATTTATGACAAGCAATGCATCAAACCTGCAACAGCGCCTGCAGCTGAAGGCTAGCACTTTCCAATCGTGGAACATTGTTGGTGAAGGTCAAATAATATTATCTTTCCCAATATAATATATTAGGAATCTCCAAAAACTCTCTTTCCCAATATAATATATTAGGATTCTCCAAAAACTATCAGCGGGTAGGAAATGATAATGTTTAATTCAAAAAGCTCTTGTGTCCTCAAATAAAATTATAAAAACTATTCCTCAACCGAAAGGCAAATGTGTCTGCTTGAATTTGTTGACTGCCAAAAAAAATATACTTCTATATCAGTGTGCATATGAACCATTCACATAAAGAAGCAGACATGGTTAAGTGGGAAGTACGCAGAATCCTTTGCCTTTTTCATCTCCAACTCCTCTGCTCTGGCCAACTGGGGGATGTTTCTGTTATTTTATTAACTTCCCCAGTCTCATTTGCCAGAACGATTAACAATGACCATCCTTTTAACACATAAACTATGCAAGTAGCATTTGAAATCAATGAAAGGCCATCAAACTGAAGCTAGAAATTAAAATTCTAGGTGTCTATCAAAAGTTTATACAGCTGTTTTTAATAGTAGATGGACCCTTATTTATCGCTCAGTGCGCGAGCGTTTGTGACCATGCATGTGGAGGGTGATAGGCTGATATCAAGTGGGGGCTCCTTGGCGGTCTCAGTACTGACTTGTAAGCATGCACAGATTCTGTATTTTAAAAAACACTAGGGAAAAACTGAAAAACAGTTAAAAACAACTAGCCAAGTAAAGTGATCTAGCAACAGGAGAGAGCTGAGAACCACTAAGAATTTAGAAGGGAATTGTGGAAAAGTGAAGGAATGAATGAGAACCATCCATAAGGGCATAAACATTTTGTAATTTTAAGATGACCAAATTTAATGGTTAGGATTCTTGTATGTCAATTTTCAAATACTTGGATTCCTGAGAGGCTGAGACTATAAATACCAATAGAGGTAAGTTGAAGAAATCGTGCTTCATACTATCATATTCCCTATCACTCACATACATATAAACACACAGACAACAAATTAAGCCTAGCATCTGAGGATTGCTATTCTTTTCCTTGCAATGGCCTGTTCCCAACAAGTTTACATGTTCCTTTTCCTTCTTGCAGTCATAGGCTGCCTAGAAAATCAACTTTCTGAGGGGAGGCAACTCAAAGCAGGAAAGGGTGACAAGTTAAGACATGTCAAAATAGAGGCAGGACTGCATAACCATGCAAAACATGCCACCAATATCGCACGTAGTCTTGGCAGTCGTAAAGAAGATCAGCATGCCACTGGACATAACAAAATCTCGCCACCTGTGACACCAACCCAAGGTCAAGAATTCAGAAGTTTGGAAGATCGTCATTTAGATGCTCTCCAACCAAGATCACAAGGAAATAGTCCTGGAGTTGGCCATGAGTTTTCAGGACAAAAACGCAATGCTCAAACAAACATGCAAGCTTCCACCTTGGCTGCAGGGGAAACAGATGGTTTTCAATACGGAGTCCAAGGTCACAGCCCCGGTGTTGGGCACTCATTTGGAAACTTGAAAGAAGAAACAAAAGCTTAGTCATGTGCATAATTGTAAGATCATTATATGAAGATTAAATTGTATTTAGTGTTCAGAGCCAACCTGCGAAAGGGGCTGTATCATTTAATTTCATCGTACTTCATTTCGCTTATGGTGAATATCATTCCAATGTATATTACAAACCATGTAACATCAGAATATAGCTTTTGTTTAGAAATCAATGCATCAATTTCCAAAATCAATTATCCATCTGCTTGTTGTTCGTCCATTCACGTTTGCACACGGTTTAGTTGGCAGTTGATAAAATGAAAATAAGACTTTTACTTTTTCCTCAACATACAAAGGAATAATCCCGTTCCCCAAATGTTCTTTCAAGAACTAGATTCCTAGTCTTATACATAAATAACAGATGTTCTACACTTAACCTTTGTCACTAACATAATTTGCAGGCATTGATCTGTTTTCTGTTGAACAGTAGACTCAAATAAGAGGAACATGATGAAGCACTAACATACTACTACTTTGCAAAAGGGAATCTCAGAGATCTTCCAAACATGTGGAAATTTTTTATTCTTTTCACCAAGTCTTCTGGAAATGATGGCTAACTTGAATTCCCTTTTTCCCCAGCTGGCTACAGTCTTAACCAAGCATACCTAATCACAGTACATCTTCAATACTACACAGCTCGTGCATATATATATGAAATAGTAAAAATATATTCCAAGTTCCAACACATTCATATTGTGAATGGCCTCTCAATACATAGTGCATATTCCCTGTAGTATAGTCACCTTAACCACGAAACATGCATCAATAAATCTGAAGTTACTGTCACATCTCAAAGATCCTAGCCCAGTTGTCACTAAACTACTAAAAAAATATGATCTTTTTCCCCACTTAGTGGGCTCTGATATTTGTTAAGAAAGCAGAATTTTCAATACAAATAAAATCAAATTAGTAATGCCCTGTTGGGCTCGCCCCATGATTGTTCTATGCCACTTTAATGCCGCCATTATTTTAAACTAATAACTAGATAATTCTTTCAATTATTTTGAGTATATAAGTACCTTTCAAAATTAGTTAGGGTGAAAATTCTTAAACAAGTATTTTGAATATAATAAAAACACAGTAATATGAAGTAGCACTTATTACAGAACCTAGACGTCATTAAATCAGGCAGACACACAGATTTAGAGGGATGAAGAAGAGAAATTTACTTCCGGGTATCAGCCATCAGGTATCTAACAATGATTCCCTGACAGATTCACCCTCAAAGGAAGGATAAAAAATTTCAATTGGGGGTTGCGCCTCTTTCTTTAAGAAACTTGAAAAAGGCAACACTTTTTTTTTTTTGATTATTTTCGCCCAAACCTACCACCCGCACTCGCACATCCACCGGTAGATATCGAACTATCAATCAATCCGCACATGGAAACCATAAAAATTACAGTAGAAGAAGGCAATAACCGGAAAAATTAATCTGACCTGCGAAAAATGACAAGCCGCAAATTCGAAGGGATCTTAATTCTTACAGGGTTATTCCAGCTGTCCCTGTAGATTCCTCGAGGACGGCGAATATGCCGATAGTCTGATACCCCTTCTTGCCATTATTTATTCGTCCGTAAAATGTAATACTTGTAAAGCGCAAAATTGAATATTTAACGACCATAACGTACACTTGGTAGTTGGTACAAATTAAAGGTTCTTAAAACGACATTGATAATGAAACCCTAAAAACTATCACATGCTTACACTGACAGGCCAAAAAAAGGTGAGAGCTTTGCTTAACATTGCGGCTGTCGGATTCAGTTCATGTGCAGATTAACTTTGCATGCAGACAGTAAATAAATGTAATTAAATACACACTGTCAAGCGCACACATAAACACCACATGTATACTATAGAGTATAGATACTTAATTACATAGTATTTTAAATTTACACAGGAAGTAATGTGAAGTTTAATTTATTTGTTGTTGTTACTTGGGAGCTGCCCTTTAATTTTTGGAATTTGATTATTGATTATAGTGACGAGGTGGTACGGTGGCCTTGTTCTGGCAGGCCAAATTGATGTTTGTATTAAGAAAAGCTGTATTGTGTGTGTGTATAGAAGGAAGAACCAGAGCTGTACCGTCCCTAAAAATTTGTAATATAACGCTTTATACACATACATAGGGTTTCATAATTGAAAAATTTCTAGGGTTTTGGAAATAAATTTTATGGCACAGTTGCATGCTGGATCTCTCAAACTTAGGAATCTTGTCGATTTGATTAATTAAGTAATCCAACTGGGACCTCACATGCATCATATTCATCAGCTATTCAACTGTATAAATACCCCCAAATTCCTACACACACTCACACAAAATTCATTCAGTTTGCAGTAGCTTTAGTGGCTAGCTAGCTTTAGCTACATCTTGTTGCCTCTTTTCTAAAATAATTGTAAAAGAAACAAATTACTACTAAATACTACTAATAATGAAGCAATTTTTTGTGTGCGTGGTCAACTGTGCATTCGTCCTTCTCATTCTATCCAGCCATGTTTTTCATGCCACTGAAGGCCGTCATTTGGTGAAGCTCAAGAAGGGTGGGAATAGGCACGTCGTCGTCGTGGCCCCTGCACGCCCTGATCAAGTTGTTGTCTGGGAACAACAGGGAAGGCTTGAGGATGACAATGGAGATGGGCAGGTGGATTCTTTTCGACCCACCACGCCAGGTCACAGTCCTGGGATTGGTCACTCTACTAAGCATGACTAGAAATCATCTGAAAAAATTAAATGTCTTGGTCGATTATATTCATGCATGGAATGGAGAAGTATTTCAGTTCTTTAATTTGGATATGTTGATTCAGTGTGGATTGATGTAATTGGGTTTTAGTTTCTCGTATTGTTTTATTTCTATTCCATATTTGCTTTAAAATTCCTCAGTTTTGTATATAAATTGAATTCTCATCACTGCCGCAGCAAGATCATATATTACATTATATTGCACCGTGTCTTATGTACAATATGTAATTAATTTTCATGCATGCATTGGCTATTGGCTTCATTTTATATATATGGATTAATTCCCTTGTGTTTCCCTAAATACAGATTGATCAACTTGATTAAATATTTATTTACTTATATATATGGAGATATAAAAATTATGTATTAATTACATTAATTAATATATACTACATGTTATTAGCCCAATCAATGATATTTATCTAAGTAATGTTTTTAACGTACCTAAGTACAGTGAGGTATTCTCTGTTCACAAATATTGTACAGTTATGCCATAGCTTTATATAATGTTTACATATTTCAAACACAATTTAAATTGTGCTGTGTTATTATACTATAAAATATGGAAAATTTGAAATAAATATTATCTAGAAATTCGTAAAATAAACATTGACAACTTTTCCTCCTAAAACAACTTACAAATAATAAAATGAAGAATTCAAAACATATCAATTTAAATATCTTTCTATAGGTGTCAATATTTACCAAAAATTTAAATATCTATCTCGTTAGGAAATATTCGGATCGGACCGGATCTCTCGAGCCACCGTGCCAATGTCCCTAGAATCTGCAAAACAACTCAAACATACACTAACACACAATGTTAGTAATATTTAGGTTCAGAGAGCCCCAAACACAAAAGTAATACCCAACCAGAGAGCAATGGAAACAACTCCTCAACCCAACCATCCTTCATAGCTGCGCATATTCCTAGTCTTTTTTTCCGGGCAAATCTATTGGATTAGGACGATAGACTTGCAGAGGACTAGTCCGTTGAAGAAAGTAGGAGGCCTCGCCAATCAATGGCTGCAGATGAGATCTCTCATGGAGGCCACAAAGCCATTACGGGAGAGGAGACGGACTTACCGTTTTTCATGCAATCCAAAAGTGAGAGATGACCACTTTTATAGGGTTCAAGATGAAACCCTAACCTCACATGGGCCGAGCCCAAATCAATGGGCCAAAAAACCCAACATATCTCTTTCAATATATATAATCTCAATGCAAACCCATTGAGACGAAGCAAGGCCGATCGAATTAATTGATGAAGAAATGCATATGGTATTAATTGGAATCTGATTAAATGATGAGCACGCACTCTGCCCTGGTACAGTATGTTTAAGAATATATAATTAAGCAACTGGCAATAGATAATTAAGCAACTGGCACGCAGTGCATTTTCACCAATAAATAATAATTTGAGCTCCCTAAGCTATGGAGTGCTGGAGACCATTCTTTTAGAGATCTCATGTAGTATATATTTTTGCCCTTAACGGAATATCATATCTGTCCTAATTATTAATATACAGTACTAATTAATTAATGCTTGTAATAATCTCAGGTTGTAAAGTGTAAAAGTATATAGGGTTTGTCTGCATGTTGATCGTCTGCAGCTAGCAAACCCCTAACCTAATTCACTTATATATGGACCGATAGTGAGTGGGAAGACGCATGCAATGGTGGGCTATTGTTTTTTCTGTGTATAATAATATAAAAAGGACAAAAAGAAAAAATAAAATAAAATGTACTCCTATTTATATTCCATCGTATTCTTTATTTAATTAAGAAATGCAACCCCTTTTGTGATCGAGGGGCAGATTCAATTTAGGGCTTTGAATTTGGCATGCCGTTGATGAAGAAGATCCAATCACCTCGGAAAAGAATTGAAGGTCTTGATTCACAATCATTATTTCATTAACATGAATTAAATAGACTGTTTCATTTAATTCGAAGAAAAAGTAACACTACTAATTTTTAATCAATACAAAAGAGGGCCGAGGAGTTGGGGTTCTTTAAATTCGTTTTGGGTCGGCACTCGGCACAAAGGGAAAGTGTACTACCAACGTTTTACAGTATTAAATTAAATCTGTGCCTTCCAATCAAATTCAACGATTATTAACAATTAGTATTATACCCCTCTGTCCCAACTAAGATGTCTTGTTTGACTTCTGCACAATGCACTTTTTTAATCATTAATATCTCAAAATATATACGAGTAAAAATTAGGTAAAATATATTTTCTAAAACTATACGATTAGACGAATCTAACAAGACCAAACTTGATTATTTTTTCCAAATATATAATTTACAATAATATTAAGTCAAAGTTGAACAATGAACAGTGTTAAAAAGTCAAACGAGACGTCTTACCTGGGACGGAGAGAGTATTGTATATTTATACGTGCAATCAAACTCCCATAAAGTCAGGACTTAACCACTAAGCAAAGTTATTAATTTTAACTATTGAATTATATTGTATATGTCATTATAATAATATTCTTATTTAACTATTGACGTTATTAATTTTTCTTTTATAGCTAACCATCGATTGCTACAATCTCTTTAAAATTCCACCACCATAACGGGCCTTTGTGGGCTTGTTCACTTGCTAGGATGGGATCCGGCCCAATAACATGTTTAAATATATGACGTTTAATTTATCGTAGATGATGGAATAATCTGTCATAAAATAAAGGTAACGGTGATTAGAAAAATAAAAAAAAAAAATTTCATCCCAATGCTATATATAAATGTAAAAGGATGTGTTTTACCGTTTTCACTCACCATCAGTCCTTACACAACTTTCTCAACTCTAAAATGATGTGTAATACTTTTTTTTAATTTGTTCTTTTGTAATTAGATGTTTAAGACTTGGATTCAATGAATGGACTTGGATTCAATTAAGACTTAAGTCATGTGCAAAATTTATAAGTAATACTACTATAATGTACTGGATGGGTCTGCTGGCATAACGGTCTAGGAGGAGCCAGGAGGGAAGCAACGGTCATAATGAATTGGATCAGGGTTGAGGCCTGAGGCTGACTGTATTGGGCCTGACTTATGGGCCGATTGATTATGCGAGGCCCAATAGGGTAATTATATTGTATGGTTACACATCCACATGTGACTCTCGACACTAACAATAATTTGATGTATATATATAAACATATGTGTTTGCTAATTTCTCACCTTACCCGAAGGCAAACAATTATAATTATATGTATATCAATGCAATTTCAATGGCGTTTCTTCCATTATATCCACATGACTTTATTCAAAAACATCTTCAACGGAGGAGACAAGAGGTAAGTGATCCCCTTTGTTTACTGGAGTTTCGTGTCTCGTGTGCCCATGCCACCAAATTTATTAATTGGCCGAACTTGTGTCCCTTCAATTATTTAATAAATTAAGTATCTCTTTACCACATTGAGTTCATTAATTATATTGGTTAGTTCACCTTTCCATTTCAATTTCATGATTAGAAATTCAAATCTTGTCTCTATTGTATCCCCTTCTTTTTTGTTTAATAACACTCATGTCGATCTATGTTTAATTAATCAATTAAACAAATATATACATCAGCGGCCCATTACCTTTTTCTTTTAAGTACTACCAAACTTTAAAAATGAAATAGTTCACTGATCACACATAAACCCTACCCATAACAACAACAACAATAATAATAATAATAATAATAATAATAATAATAATAATAATAATAATAATAATAATAATAATAATAGGATGACGTGGGAATTCGAAAACCCTTAACAATAATAATAAAAATGTTTGAAATTTAAAAATTGACCACTAAAGCAAATTATTTAAAATCCGAATAAAGAAATAGTAATAAATTTTTTTGGATGAGCAAATAGTAATAAATTTGAGATGGAGTAGTGGAATTGCAAAATTACATATGATGCACATGAGTGGAGACAAATTAATGATACGTGTGTTGGGATAGATAGATTTGGGTGAGATTTTTATTTTATTAGAGGACATGAGAGATGGAACAAGACACATACAAGATGTCGTATAGAGATGGCAGTTCGTTGTGTGTGTGTATATATATATATATATAGATATAGAGGAAGAGGATGATGAGGACCGTTGTTAGCTAGGCTGTCCCTGCAGCCCTGCTGTCTCATTACATGCATAGAAGTAGTATATGGTTACTGCTGTTTCTTGCCACTTGTCTCTGAGGGTCCTCTCGCTACCCACCTACCTACCCAGCTCGTCTAGTCGTACGTCCACCAAATTAGTAAACCATTTCATAAAGAGTAGTAGTAGTAGTACTAGCTAGTGCATGCTCCCATCCCCACACACACAATTATATTATATACTCCTACTATATATGTAATTCCATCATTTAAAATAATCACCCACTTATATATAGCTTAATAATATACTTGTTGTTGATGTTGTCCATAGGCCTAATTTCATATATAAGCATTATTTAGTAATATATACCATCCATGCAGTGATCGAGTTCACTTGTACGGTACTGCTATATATATATCTATAACAGCAGTTTGATATATACTAAATGTTTTAATTCTCTTGTTGTCATTGGATATATTGAGGATGGAATTAAGGCATCACAAACGGCCAGCTGGTGTATCTGCCGTGTCGTCATGTTGCTTTCAAAATTATGATCCTACCTGTGCATTGCAATGTTGCATTCTCCCAAACCAAATTACCCCCCCCCCCCCCCCCCCCCCCCACCCAAACCCAAACCCAAACCCAAAAGGCCAGGTGTGTATATATGCCGTGTCATGCTGCTTTCAAAATTATGATCCTACATACATGTGATTGCATTGCATACCCCCAAACCAAATTACAACCCCCACCCAAACCCAAACCCAAACGGCCCCCATTAGGGTTTATAATTCGTGTATAGTATATATATATATATATAGTCGACGTTATTATGATAATGACTTTAATTAATTTGTTTGAATTGCAATTGGAGTGCCATCTTGCTAGGCGGCTAAAAGAGTACATACACTAGCTACTACAACATGACAACGCTAGACCCAAATTAAAATTTGTGATGTGTATGTGTATCCATATATAGTGAATGACCAACGCATTCAGCAAGGAATTTTGATTAGTCTCTAGTGAGCTCGACGACGACGTGTAATAGCAACAAAATAATAATAATAATAATAATAATAATAATAATAATAATTGTAATATAGTATTCATATATGTGGACGACATAAACACGGACGACGACACATATTATTATTATTATTATTAGTGTGTTGGCTGTGTTGTCTCTTACCTGTTAGGGTGGTTGCTGCTAATTCCATCTATATCTGTTTGTTATCATCGTCTCATCACTCATCACAATCATCAAATTGCCATTTTCTGCGGACCCATTTACATTATTCCTTTTTTTTTTTTTTTTTTTTTGGGGTTTGTTATAACTCTTATCTGAAGATTGGGGCATATTTTTATACTATACATACATATGCTTGTACATAGCACCATGCTCATATATTTATATATAAAATTAAAGATCAATAAGAAGATTGAGGTAAATTAATTAAATGGTGCATTGCAGCATCAGGATTCGATCAATTTAAGTGGTGATATATGTAGTAGTGTTAAATTAAAGGCCGCACCATACCATTAATTATTCATGTGTGGAAGAAAGGAATAATATTAATAGAGGCGGCACTGGACGTACTGGACTGGTTAATTATTGCACCACTACTTGTACTACACAGTGCACACAAACACAGACACAGAAGACATGAGCATGGATGCAAAAATGCATCATGTATCATGCATGCTGATGCATGCATGCATGTGTGTAGATCATCAGAGTAATTAGCAATGATTCTACTGGATCAGTGTGATTATTTTCTCTGGCCGGCCGGCCGGGGGGACCAGACCATGCATATATATATATACTAGAACTCTTTGCGGCGCGCTATGCTGCGCGCGCCCGGAGAGGAAAATATATTATGAAAATAAAAGTAAAATTAATATAAATAATTCAAAGTTTAAGCCATTCTCAAGGAAATATCCAACTGAAACTATGGTACATTTTTTTTTACACCTTGTGCAAGAACTTTAAACAAACACAAATTTTGAAAGGAAGATATTTAGAGAATAAGAAAATCATAATATCAAAAATGAAACCCTACGTCTCATACTTGACATTAGCACAAACTGTAGACACAAATAGAGGTTTTCAAAAATTTTGGAACAAAACAAAGACAGAAGCAACTGATAAATAAAAACTTGAGCAAGCCTAAAAAACAAAGAGCACTCATGAGCATTTGGCTCATTGAGAGTGGGGAGCATTATTCTTTTAAAGGTCTTTCCTTCTTTGTATGTTAATCTTGGTAAAGAAGCCACAATTTGAGTAGTGTGATAAACAGAAGATATAGTAGTCTAGTATCAGAAATGTTTGGGACATTATCTAACATAGTAGCAAGGCCAGTATCTTCAACCTGTCAAAAATTCAATTGAAAAGTCAAAAGATAGTAGTAATGACTAAAAACGTAATGAAGATGCAACTGGTGCTAAAAGCTACATAAAACAATCTGTGTTGAACTTATTAAATCAAATAAATATCTGTTCATGAATAATTCAATATCAGTGCTATTGCATCAATTAATAAGATATAGATTGTCACGGGGGTAGATGATACCACCAAACACCACAGCAGTAAGCCCAAACAAAATAATCACCCAATTTAAGGATTCCTAACCTAAGACAACACAAATTCCAAGTTTCAACCAATTAACAAATAGAGAATTGAATTGTAACGAAATTCAATAGCACTGGAATTTTGGAAACTGAGACAAAAAGTGGATAAAAGAAATTACTTTTGGAAACTGAGAAAAGAGGAAAAAGGTTAAAAGTGAAATGAAAAACTAACAGATCTTCGGACAAGAAGAAAATTCTTACGAGTTCATCATCAAAATCATCTGAAATGAACACATGCTTCACATATATACAAACGAGTATTTTTCATTTGGGATTGACAGCTTCTTCATTGTTAAGAAGAGTCATTCCTGGAATATAGAGCACACTTGTGAACTCCAACTGGCTCTTCAAAAACCTTGAGAATCAATACAAAGAATGGAAAGACATTAACTTATGGTAGAGAGTTTCCACAATAGATAGTAAACAATAACAGTAAGAAATGAAATTCAATTGAAATTTGTGGAAAAGGAGATTGCATAACTACAAAATTCAGCAAGGTAACAAATGCGAAGAACCTCACAGGTCAAATTTGTGGAAAAGGAGCTTGCAGAACAATAAAATTCAGAAAATGAAACTAAAATGCCCCAGAAATGAAAAAAAGGAATCACAATACAGTATGGAATTTAATCTTTACTGCTTTAAACTTAGATATTTGTATCATGTGTACCTTACAATCAGAGTACTATAGGGAAATTGGAGTTTAGGACATTATATTTATCCATGAAGTGGCTCTGCTCAGTCGGTAGTGAGGAGTCAGGCGTCAAGTATAAAGCACAACATGAACTGGCAATGAGTGACAAATTTGAGCAACTTTGTCTGTTAGTATTATATATCCTCATCTTACTAACCAGAACAAAATCAATATCCTAACGGGGTAAAGAATACTCTATAATAGTGATGAAGAAGATAAACTTCGTAAAGAACCCATTAAATACAGAATTTGACTTCACAATAATAATAAACTAAAAAAAAAAAATCCAAACTCCTATTCATTAACTCAAAATATCAGGAGAAAACATAAATGTATCCCAATCAAAAAATCAAATGAAATCAATCCTCCTCACAAACAGGTCAAAAATAATAACAATCCCAATATGGAAGAAAAAGGCAATCCATAGAACAATGAAATATATAGATGTATTCTAGCATAATCATCAACAAGTATCCATCCACAAATCAAAGAATGAAATCTAATTCCAAATAAGTCAACCCCTGATGCGATGCAATTTCCAAGTTCAAAACAGGAAAGGGGGAAATACGATGAGACAGAATCAAAGCCCGCAATTTTTTCTTGATATGGATTCTGGGATTCTTTATCCAAAATTCTGGACTTGGTTTCTATAAATTTTACAAAGCCTGCAATTCCCAAATATACATGATTTAAATAAGTTTCTACACAATTCCTAAGCAAAATCTTTTAATCATTGGAAATATTTGACCATCTAACCATCGAAGCAATAAAAACCGGGAAAAAAAAAGTATGAAGTGCAGATAAACAAGAAGATAAAAATCAGATTCATTAATCATGCAGTCTAACCATATGGTGGACAATTAGAAATAATTGTATCAGCAATGGAAGGAATCCCAGAATCCATATATCAGGATCCATGCAAGCCGGAAGTGAAGAATAAATTATATCCTTCATCTGATTTCTTCGTTAGACTTGGACAATGGTGATTTGGGGTATTGGGGTGGGTATTGGGGATTGGGAATCGCAGTAAACGACTGAAAAATGCAGATAGTCGGCGGTGTATTCAATCAATCGAAGAATGAAAAACCCTGGCATAAAAATTTAACAGACCCAGATTTTTTAGGGTTCGGAATAAACCCAGATTCACAAAATAAGTGATGGAACAAAAGAATGTTAGGGAAACTCACATATTCACAAAATGGAATGGCAGATACTTCAAGCAATCAGTTACTCACAATATCAGAAAGCATAACCTGAATGCAAGGCTAGAGCCATGGAATGCCGAATCCCAATTCCGAATGTGAATGGCGCCTGATCCATTTTATTCGTTGGAAAACAAAACAATGCTACAGCCATGGAATGCCGAATCCCAATTCTAAATGGGAATTTATATTGTACCACAAATTAGATACAAAGGATGTAAGCAAACAGAACCTGAATATACGTGGGCTTTTTTGAATGCAAGAATGAACACAAAACAAAAGTTTACTAAATGAAGCGAAAGGGGAAAAAGGGTTAATATCAACCTTGAAACTGAGAACACATAATATTCAAACGCGACAACGGAAGGCTGCCTCTGCAACTCTTGTTAGAATTCCTCATATACTTAACATGAAATCATAGCATATAGAATACAACCAAAAGGAAAATTGGGAAAGCAAAAACAGAACATAGAAAGATACCAAAACGGCATAATAAAACCCCCATCTCTAGCTTTGGATCAGGCAACATTAGGCTCTGTATGGGAAAACAACCTACTACAAGCTCAAAAAGTAATACCTGATTGGGGAAAAAATGATCAAATCCACACATGTACACAATAAAGCATGTAAAAGAAAAGCACAAGCAGCAGACCGCCCAAGAAGAGACACGCGCGAAAGTTGGAATAAAACCTAACAGCATGGGAAAAGAGAAAATCAATATAAATCAACCTGTTTCGTTTGATTCCAAAGACGAATTCCGCTACATAAATGTATGGAAGGTTAGTGAATGGCGACCCTCGAGACCTGGAACATACGAACAAGCAGTAGACTGTTAGAGATATGGGCAAACGCTGCATATAGTTCAAACAAAAATGAGAGACGGGTCATTTTCAATTTTTATAAATGGGAAGCATCAGTTTGGCACAGCGAAACTGAATTGCACCGACCATCATATACAAACAGATGCAAATCTAAATGGAACTATTTCAAGCATGGTGAGCATTCGATAAACTTAATGCAGGGTGGAATTCACGCAGTGAAACTGGGACACAACTATCTTTTTCGGCAGCAAACCGCACAGCATAAACAAGCAATAAAAAGGTGTACGCAATAATACAACCCAATAATACAAGCAATCAAATTTTCAAAAATGTGATTTGTACTCCCTAAACAAGGGACAACAGCAGATGTAGGCTCACACAAAAATTGAATGGCTAAGCGGACCACGCAACACAAAGCCACGGATTCGGAACAACAATTCCACGAACAATTAGAGGTGACAATTGCAAAGAATACGGATTTCAGATCAGGAATCCAGTTTAATACAAGATTAGGATTGAAGAAAAGGAAAACCCCCTATTAAATAGAAGAATTAGGACATAATGAATTGATGCACCTTCCCAAACCTCACGACACCATGCCTGAAGCCTAGGGCCGTTTGGGGGGCGGGGGGGGCGAAGGGACGGGGCGGCTACGCGTTTGAACGAGTCCGACCGTTTGGGCGGAGCCCTAGGGACACCGCCACGACGCCTTTGAGCGCCGCAGGAACAACAGCGGGTAAGGGAGGTAGTGCTAGCGCCTATGGCCGCGCGAAGGGCTGACGGCCTGTAGGAGGGACTGTAAGGCAAGGGCCGGCCTTGAAGGAGCGGCGAGAAGCTGGGCTGTCGGCGCACGACAGGGAGTGGTGAATAAACGCAAGTGAATGGGCCGCCAGCGAGCAGGGGCCGAGGGTCGACGGTTCGCGGCTCCCTGGGGGAGGAATAACAAATGCACAGCACGAGGCGGGCAGCGGCGGTGGAGCAACGGCCGGCGGAAGGTCAGAGACGAAGCAATTGTTGGAGCGAAATGAAATTAGGTCAGGCCTGAACCTCGAACTTCGAATATGAAAGGGTTGGTACCAGAGATCACTGTTCCTAAGGGAACAACTGTGGAAATCTACGGACAACTGTTACAATATACTGTCTCGCATTTATATATAATAGATATATCGTCGATATTCCCCCGGCCCCGGCCCACTAGATCATCAGTTGTCGTCTATAAGCTGCTGTGCTGCATGCCCTAGTGAGTTCATATATGCCTCTTCCGTCTCACTACTTTTGTTACAAATAATTTTTTGACACTATTCACTCTGTAACTTTGATTTAAATTTTTATTATAGTTATGTAAGAAAAAACATAGCCAAGTGAGATCTTGTTAGATTCGTCTAATCTTGTAGTTTTAGACAATCAACTTTTTTATAACTTTTTATTGTACAAAATTTAAGTTATTAATCGTTAAAAATATACATCTGCACGCGTGTCGAAAGGGTTTGTAATAATTATAATGAGACGAGGAAGTATAGCTTTTCTTCTGTCACGATTTGAATGATAGTCAGTATAGTAGTATGCATTACACTTCATGATGGATACATTGTAGGCAAAAAGCCTTATATATATATATATATATAGTCGTCCAGTCCTGCAGGGAGGAGAGGAATAGGGAGGGATGGGGATGAGGAGTATTAGTAAAGTAGTAGTATATGGAGCAGCGGACCACTGATGTGATGAGTATTGAGTGATGATATTGACCGATGAGCAGCACATATCATATCATATTAGTAGATGACAGCAAATGAAGACGATGACAACACCTGCAGCCAGCCAGCCAATAAGCCCAACTGCCCGCCCAACCTATTGCAGCTAATACTGGTACCACAACCCACATAACCTATATATATATATATATATATATACATATATCGCCGGGATGGGGAGGGGGACTGCATGCGCCACTGGCGGTACCACTACCACCCCACCCCACCCCTTAAAGTAAACCAATTCTATATATATTTATATAGTTGCTGACCTTTTTAATGTTGGCATGCAACATCCATCAGATTTATTTCACACAATAAATTAAATGGATACTTTGTGTTTGGTTGTGAGTAGATTTAGGAGCATATAGCGGATTGAAATAGCATATTCTCTCACAATTCTCTCTCCGAATCTGCTATCTGCTAGTGAATCCGCTGACTCCCAAACATCCCCTTTGTCCCACTGCACTGGGCCGGCGGGGTCTTCTGCATGCATAATCGGAATTAATTCAATTTTCCTTATTTTCAATAATATATATCGGATTCCGATTTACCAATTTCCAGTTTTAAATTTCCGGAAAAAATAATAATAATAATAATAATAATCATATTTGCATGCACAAGAGGCCAGATCTAGTTAGTTTGCATGGAAGCGTATGTATATTATTCTTATTAGTATTAATCTAATGAGATGAGATTTCTAGCTAGCTAATTAATCCATCATGGGCATTTTGAGAGAATTAAGCAGCAGTGGTATTTTTTTTTTTTTTTTTGGATGAGCAAGCAGCAGTGGTAATTAACTCTGATGCTTAGCCAATATTAATTATATATATCATCTCAGAGTCAGATAGAGGAGAAAGGCATAAAATTAAAGCTGCAGTAAGCGGTGCACGGGGACGGGGTATTAATAATTGTCACGGAGCCACATTTCACGTAATCCAATACATATTTTTAATTCTTAATAACTCAAATTGCATACAAGTAAAAATTATAAAAAAAAAATTAATATTCTAAATCTACGCGATTAGACGAATTCAACAAGATCTCACTTGACTATATTTAATCTTATATAACTATATTAAAAAGTCGAATCAAAGTTACTCAATGAAAAGTGTCAAAAACCTATATGTGTCAATAAATAAGGAACGGAAGTATATAATATAGGCTAAAATTGAATTTCATGCATGATCACGAATATTCACATTCATGCATGCATGCGCTTTTCTCGTTCTTGTCTTCGTCCTCCTCTAATAAGTCTTCCTCTCGATCTCCTTCTACCTGCTGTTGTGCCCACTGCCGCACAATAGTATAATTAAATGCACATACATAATACACACACATATACATAAATTCGATCAACTTTAATTTGAAGGGTTTTAATAAGAAGGGTTAGGGTGGTGGTAGCAGTCTCAATTCGATCAACTTTATTGATCATATGCGACCGCCACCCTAACCCCGATATGATATTGTCCACTTTGAGCATAGCCCTTACAATTTTGTTTTTGAACACCTTTCAAAAGGTCTCATACTGATAGAGTTAGGCGGACTCTTGTATTTAGAGGGTGTTTAGATTAGCGATATAAAATTGATTATTTGATTATTGCGTTTTCAAAACGCAAATAATCAGGTTTGCAGCAATTTTTTTAGCGGTTAAACTGATTATTTGCATTTTGAAAACGCAATAAGCAGATAATCCATTTTCTTGCAGCTTATCTAAACACCCTCTTAGAGTTACATTTTTCCATTCTTTCAATGTGGGACTGTGTTTGATACCCAACACTTCTCATTTGAATTTAAAACTAATATTATCTCATAGATCTTAACTCTTATATACATAAACATTGTAACTGGATATTTGGATAAATTTAATTTAATTTATCCGCAATTATCTACAAACTTAATTGAAAATTAAAACTAGTTCATTAGATCGTTTGATGTTTTTTCTTTAATTTTTTGTTTTCTTTTTTTGAGAAATGAAGAATTATATAATTGCTGGCTTATTTTCTCTTTTTGGGTAACTGGCTAATTTTCTCTTTCATTTTACTTTTATTTATGTTTAAATGGAGTACATTTTCTATATAAAAGCACAAATATATTTTTAATTGATCATCTAAAAAAACAATTGGGTGACATATGCTAATTGGTATGGTATCACCATGCATGGTAATACACTAATCCCTATCCACACCCCAGGAGTCGAACTCCCAGAGGATCCACACCGTCGATCGTGCTCCCTATAAAATCCAGATCTTTGGTGGGTAGAGTTTCCGATTTTGTTCGCGTCTGTAATCTGTATGCCTTCAATTCATTTATGATTCTGTCGCAAGGCCAAAATTGGATGTCCCAATAATTACAAAATGAGTGCAACGAAACCATTTGTTCCACATGTTCACTACAAACAATTTCTCTTCCAATTTCACAACTAGTTTTCCTTTTTATTTTTTTAATGCTAGAGCATTCTACTAAATTTTTGTACCTAGGAGGGTATCTGCTTTGTTATTAAAAAAGAATAATTTGATATATTATGAATTCTTTATGACTTTATAGTAAATGGGAATTCATTAAACAACATATATATTTCATAATAGAGGAATATATTAAGTATAGTAGTTCATAATCATATAAATCAGGATAATATTTTCACTTATCAATGTTGCCAACAAATTTTCTCTGAAGCCATGTCTAATGTCTTGAGATATGTGTGCAAAAATCGGATTAAAGTAAATATAATTTTTTATACATTTCGGATACAGAACAAGTTATAGTAGTCATTTGGGAGTCAATATATTAGTCGCATCTTATCTCAGCAATCTACTTATTATTAATATATGTAAATATCTCGTAACTAAGTTGAGGAGTAATTAAGTGGAAATAGGATTTACAAAAATCAAATGAATCTAAATAAATTCACCAAATATCTCTCAATGCATTGCACTTCTACATAGTTTATTTATTCATTCAACTAATCTCTGCCGTTGGACCATAATTTATTACCACTAGTCTACTACTACTTCCTCCGTCTTTCAAAAATTGTAACATTCCTGCATTTCACGTTATCCAATGCACATTTTAACGCTTAATATCTCAAATTGTGTAAAAGTAAAAATTATAAAAATTTGATATTCTAAAACTACGCGATTAGACGAATCTAACAAGATCCCACTTTACTATGTTTTATCTTGAATAACTATGTTAAAAATTTGAATCAAAGTTACTCAGTGAATAGTAACAACTATACAAATGTTACAACTTTTAACAAACGGAGGGAGTACTATTTTAATTTTTAAATGCCTTGGGAATGTCTCTATGAGAGTACACTTTAAGCAACCCCTTTTTACTCAAATCTAATTAATTATTTACTACGATCATTTCATTAATTCCGTCTCACTTTCCTTTTTAGTTCGTCACATTCTAATTGTTTCATTCTCCTTTTGAAAATAATTAACTACAAACCCAGTCTCATCATATCACATTAACAAATAAATTTATTAAAATTTCAAACACACAATTATCACATTACACATAAATAAATTAATTTAAAATTTCAAACTCATTACAATCACATCACATAAATTCATAATTTATTCCCACTTTAACACTAATCTACTCATACATACTAACTATCCACACATAAAATATCGTGCCCCAAAGTTTTGAGACACTTTTAATGGGGATGGAGTATTTTATATATATATATATATTTTATATATATATTTGTTCGCATTACAGCTAATGAAGGCTAGAGTTTTTTTTTTCATCTATATTTGAACTCTAATAGATTCACATTCAAAATTTCCCCTCTTAGCCCGTGGCAAAACAAATTATTCTGTTCAATTGTAATTAAAAATATCTTTAAAAAAGTTTCTTATTTTTAAAAAAAATGAAAATATATAACTCTAAATTGAGTTAATTTAGATTGAATTTAAGAAAAATGATAGAACAAAGGGTTGCCAAAACCCGTTTTTTAATGTTGGATAATATTGGGAGTATGATGTGTGATTTTAAGGATCTAGTCAAAGAGGTATGATGTTTGATATACTCCCTCGTGAGACTCGACCACTCCCCCCAGTCACCGCACCGATTCCACATCATTGGGCAATCTCGTCAGCCACCTTTTCAATGGCATATTGGTCATTTCCACACATAAAAGGTAAGAATAAAAGCATCCCCATTTTTCAACATGAAGAAGAAAAAAAAAAGGAAATTGTAAGAAAACCGGAGGTGAGTGAAACTGAAATGGATGGGAATGGGAATAAGGGATGGATGATGAATCGTCTGCACGTTGAGTGATGATGAAAGCAGAGGTTGTGAATCTGAACAAACACCACCCAACAACACATAAAGCCGACATTGCCAACCTCATCAAATTACTTCCACTATCCCTCCACTCAAACAAACCAAACCCCCTCCTATTTTTGTCCATTCTCGAGTTTTATTTATGATCGATTCGTGCAACAACCGGGATTCCGTTACTATTTCTTTTTCATCGGGAAGATAGATATTTTTTTTTAAGCCCATGTTTCTTTGAGCTTTATATCTGCTGATTCTGCGGTGTGGCCTGTGTGCGTTTCTCTGTGCACTGACGTATTGAATCACTACAAAACCGTAAACCTCGTCTTTTTCTTCTTCTTCCTCAGTTCAGTCAATCAATCGGTTACCAGTGTTCACCGTTTGGGGTTTTTTTTGTTTTGTTTGCTTGCAGAGCTGAAAATGCCGCCCAAACTCCAATATCTGTTTTTTTGTTTGGAGGTTGTAACAGAAAACAATTTGTTGATGTAGAGGGTCTGGATTCAGACAATCCCTTTATGTTTCTTTAATCAATTCTTTCCCACAAACTGCAAGAAGATACCTTGCTCTGTTTTTGGCTCATATATGTGTATATATATACACGTTTATATATATGTATGTATATGCATTTGTATGTATAAGTTTCAGCGATTCCACCTTTCACCGTGGAAGCAAAGCTTCTTTCTTGCTTGAAGAAGAAGGGTCAGTTTTCGGTTGCTTTATCTCCTTTTAGCCATTTTATTGAACTGCTTTATTGATTTTTTGGGTTTACATATTTGTTTTGCAGATTCTGGATCCCTGCTGATGGTGTTCCAACTGTAGCAAGAACAGATGAATAAAATTGTTGGAAATTTTAACACTATCAATTCCAAGAAGGCGCCATTGCATCCTAACAATGTGAGTAAATATTGTTCACTAAATAACAGTTGCATAATTGATTGATTGATTGATTGATCTTGTCGAAGAAGGGAGCCCTAATTGAAAATACTTTGGGAAGAAACAATGAAAAGGTGGATTCTTTAGGACCAAATTTGATTTAGATTATTCTAGAAATGAATGGCGTTCTTTTCCACTTGTGCAGGGGAAGAAGATGGAATTGCAGGGAGGCAGAAAATCGCAATCTGCGGAGAGAACAATGGCTACGAGACGACGGTCGACAAGAGAAAGAAAATTGGCTTTGTTACAAGATGTATTTGAATACCTTTCTTGTTGCAGGATGCACATTTGCTTTTTTGTATTAGATATCTTGTTTGGTGACATTTGGAAATTGCAGGTAGAGAATCTGAAGAAGAAGCTGAGGCATGAAGAGAACGTTCACAGAGCTCTGGAGAGGGCTTTCAATCGACCCTTGGGAGCTCTGCCTCGTCTTCCTGCTTATCTCCCCCAATATGTGAGCCTAATTTGGTTCTTTAATATCTGTACTGGTCAATATGATTTTGAGTTGGGAATGCCTGAATTTTCTTCTCTTGGGGTGCTCACAATATGTTTGACGAAAGTCCCAAATTTTTATTTTGTTGCCATTGCCTGGGGAAGTGAGTTTCTTTGGTGTTTGAAATTTGCAGACGCTTGAGCTTTTAGCTGAGGTGGCTGTGTTGGAGGAGGAGGTGGTTCGTCTCGAAGAACAGGTTGTGAATTTTCGACAGGGTATATATCAGGAGGCTGTGTATATATCCTCCAGAAGAAACCCGGAGGATTCTACGGGGGATGATTTGTCTTCCAGGAGTTCCCAGCCGAGGCACTCGAGATCTTCGTCGCAAGGTGATATCAATTTGGGATCATTCAGGATGGGACGTTCGCCTTCTTTTTGTACCAGAAAGTTGTTGTCTGTGGATGGGTTATCTGATAGCTCGAGGCATTGCTCTGAGAGCTTTTCTAATGGTAAACACCCTTCAAATGATCACAGTTTGGCGCCAAGAGATGGATGTCGAAGGGATTTTGAAGCCAGTCCCAATTCAGACAAGGAGAAACCATGTGCTGAAAAGAAGTATCCTGTAATTCCTACCCCCGTGAAGGGAAGCCAGTTAAAGCCAGAATCAGTGTTCAAGTGTGTGAATTCCCCGAAGATTCAGGTATTTTTTCCCATTCTAAACATTCTTAGTGATTACAGTATCTGTGTAACAAATTGCTACATTCTGGACTCGTGTTGATTGTTTCATTTTCATACAGTATCGAAGTGTTGATCAAGCTCAGGAGAGCTCTTCTGGTTCTTCTGATGATCGAATTCTGGAAGCCGACACTGAGGCAAATAAACTGTCCGAGGATATCTTGAACTGTCTTATCAGAATTTTTCTGAGACTGAGCTCATCAAAACGGAAGACAATGGATTCAGAATCTTTTTCTGCATTAACATCTAAGGGATTCAATCAAAGCAATGAACACTCAAACTTTCGAGATCCTTATTGCTATGTTTCTGAGCTCAGGAAGAGAGAAATTGGCACCTACAAAAACCTTCACTCAATAGAAGCTCATTCAGTTGATCTCAGCCGGAAAACAAATGCAATGTTCTTGATCCGCAGGCTGAAGTAAGCTATTCGGTTTTCCATATTCAAAACTCACTTTCTTTGGCATCATTATTCGCTTCTTTCCTTTCGCGCTTGTTCCGACAATTTTATGTATGATTTAGGCTCCTGCTGAACAAGCTGGCATCGGTGAAGTTGGATGGTTTAAGCCATCACCAGAAACTTGCTTTCTGGATTAATATATATAATTCATGCATTATGAATGTAAGCTTCTGTCTGCACCACCAATACGGAACTATTGCATTTACTATTCGCAAAACTTTTCTTTTTGACAATGCTATAAATAAATGTTCCTGTATTTTTGATGTTTTAGGTATTTTTGGAGCTTGGAATACCCGATAACCCTGACATGATTGTCGTGCATATGCAGAAGGCAAGGCTTGTACCGTTTCAACATTTCCAGCAGGATTCATTGTTCTTTTATGTTTTCACATTTGAAATTTGCTGTTTTTTTAATCACACAAAGTTGCTATGATGCTTTATCGATCAAACATCAAGCACAGAATGAAGTGAAATCCTTTGTAAGAAATTTCTCATTAATTCCTGCAGGCAACGATGAAGGTTGGAGGTTACGTGCTGAACGCGCTAATGATCGAGCACCTTATCCTGAGACTTCCGTATCACTTAAAATACGTAAGATAAATCACCTACTTTTTCGGTATACTTTTATCAGTGTAGAATATATATTGCTTTTTCTTTCTATATTCACTATTGATAAAACGAGTGAAATTTTGTGATAACTTATACAGACTTGCTCCAAATCAGCCATGAATGGTGAAACTAAGATCTCCAGGACACACGGTCTGGAATGGTCAGAACCATTGATCACATTCGCGCTAGTGTGTGGAAGCTGGTCCTCCCCTGCTGTAAGTCCATCTTACTCGTTGACTCTAAAATAGACATGTCATCTAACAATTTGGCCGAAATGTTGTGAATGGCATCATTATATTTTGATGCAGTTGAGGGTGTACACTGCCTCTAAGATTGAGGCAGAGCTGGAGATGGCGAAAAGGGAATATTTGCAGGCGGCGGTTGGGGTGTCAACAGCGGACAAGCTGATGATTCCCAAGCTGCTGGTATGGTACATTCTAGACTTTGGAAAGGACATGGATGAATTAGTAGAATGGATTTGCCTGCAAGTGGGGGATGAAGCAGAAAAGTGGATGCAGAGGAGGAGGAGAGCACATCAGGAGGAGGAAGAGGAACCTCTGGCCAAGTTAGTACAAGTGATGCCATACAAATTTCAATTCAGATACCTTGTATACCTTTGATGTTGATTCATAGTATATATACATAATTAAATACACACACCTGGAAGTTGTTGGGGAATGCATACATGATATTCTTACAATAATGGGATTCGTGTTGGGTGATTGGGGGAATGAACCAATAAAGAGGGAAGGATTGTTTCATTTTTTGTACATTTTGGCTGCTACAATTTTGTTTTGGTTAGGGTGGATGATTTTTTTTTTTTTTTTTTTTTTTTTTTTTTTTTTTTTTGTCACCGTGTTGAACCATACAATACAAGCTTTCATCATTCGGCAAAATAAATGGGAGCATGTACTGGTTTTAAGGGATAAATATCCATATAATCTCATAATTTAACAATAACAATAATACCAACTCCGTTCATATTATTTTTTTAAATAGCTCAATCAGTCAAATGACTACATATTTAATCCTTTAGACCACTAATAAACCACTAATGACGATTACTAAAAAAATGTAATATAAATGTGGTTCCATAATTTATACCTAATGTCAATTTCGTAGTAGACTCAGTGTCACCCAATCAACCTCATAGTGTTTCTTCCGACAAGAAACGAAGAAAAGTAGAACTTCCGACGAGAAACGAAGGAAAGTAGAACTGCCATTCGACCAAAATATCTAAATCAAAATAAAATGAGGGAGAAATAAAAGTTTAGGAACAGATGAGTTCGGACATCCTCCTATATATTGCCTGCAGCCTCCCTAAATCATTACATCAACACAGGCAATTTCAGAAAATATAACAAGATGGGATGAGGTGAACAAACAACCCTCCATATCACATCAGAAAACAAAATGCGAAAAATACAATGATACACACAAAGAATTACAAGAGGAAAAAGATATGAAAATTCTCAATATGCAACGACTTGTACTCTACAATGCAATGTGACCTCTCTCTAAACAGTTGTAAAAATTAGAGAACAAAGCTATCGCGGTAAATGGACGTTTTGCCTCAGCCAAAAGGCGAAGGAACAGGTGTAGCAATTGCATCCGATCTTTTAATGCTTCCCATTCCACAGATGATGCAGCCAGGGGCTGATAAAGCTGAGAATTTAGCCCCACAGAGGTCACAAACATCATACCCAATGGTGGATAGACGACTAAGTGTAGCAGCACAGAATTGGGAGGGGTCTTCCAATGGATCAATGGATTTGTTTGTCAAGCCCCTTTGAACGCACATGTCAATTAGGCTTCTCAGCTCATCTTGCTTTCCTGGAGGTGCTTTGGACAAGAGGAGTTCAAGCATCTGTTTGGCGTAGCCATAATTCTGGACATCCATATTTCTTTTGATGGCTGTTCGGATGCAATTTATCCTGTGCTTGGCAAGAAGAGGGAGTGAGCCCAAATGGCGTGCCAATCTACCCATCTCATCTTTGGCACTGATTGCACTGGGCCCTTGAACTTTTTGCAGTCGGTTTATTTCCTGCAGCGACATGGACACAACATTTAGAGAGCAAGCACATATCAACATCTGATATTTATAGAAGCAGTGGGGGTTCAAGGAAGTGAGCTACTCAAATGGGACTTTAACATCAGATGTAGTAGTAGTAGATTTTATAGTTTCAATTTTGTCAAGTTACAAGAATCATTGGTCAAATTCAAAATTTTGGAAACACTAGCAGGATATATGGGATGAGTCAAGTGGAGTTTCACAAAATACATTACTCAATTATCCATTGATCAGCACTTCAAAAATCTTAGTCTAGCTATTAACATCTATACGAGTGAGTATTCACAATTTGATGAATAGTTAATCTTTACCTGTATTCAAATTCAATATATTACCTAGGCGGCTAGGCATGCACACATTTCTTACAAATTTTACTCCAGGGCTAAGAATTATCCCTATATACAATCAAATCATCACCGCCCAGTTACAACAGACCCACAACATCAAATGTTTCGATTTATTTTCATGTGCAGAAGAAAGTGTAGAGACGAACAGCAATAGAGAAAAGAAAGTCCGACAGTAAATAGAAACCCTTCGTACCTGTAAAAGGGTAACTGCAATCTTGTATTGGGCACAAATTGTAGCCTGTGCCTTGATGTCAGCTCCACGAGATTGATCCTTAGCCAAAGCTAGGAAGCCCTCGTCAAAACATGACAATGCATCAGAAAGTTGATTCTGCTCCAGGTGAGCAAGCCCAGTCTTAAAACAAACTGCAGCAGCCGCACCACGAGGAACCTACAATAAAAAGAAACGAAATATAAATTGATAGAAGAGAATAAATACATGATGGAAAAATAAATAAAAAAAAATAATAATAAAAAGAATTTTAAGATCAGAATCTCTAATACCAAACACACGTGAATTTCAAAGGCCAAATATGTACCAGCGCTTCCACGTACATAATACAAAAACATAGTGCATGCCATAGACCATAGTATCAAAAAACATACTCATGGAAAAAATAGCGGGAGATAAAGAAAAGCATTGTAGACCCTGAAGAAAATTGGGGAAGATGCAGTAATTGATCGCAAAGAACATTAAAACATTTTTGCACACAAGTTCTTCAGCATGTCATGAAAATATTTGGAATAGTCAAATAAACCTCTTGCGGTAGACATGGGACAAAGGGGAGAAAATATTGAGCAGAAGTAGAAACTGTCCATTTTTTGTAAGCTTTATTATCCAGATAATCCAAGTAGACAGAGTAAAACAAGTAACTACCTGTCCAGGACGGACAGCCATTGGAGAAGAAGCCGAAGGGGCCAGAGGCTTTCCGGATGTCGCCCCTGGACCTTCAAGCGAACTGAGATCAATGGGTTGACTAGAGGTTGGAAACTGTCCAGGGTGCATCTGAGGTTGAGCTGGAACAGAGGATGGCAACTGTCCAGGGTACATCTGTGGTTGAGCAGGAACAGAGGTTGGAAACTGTCCTGGGTGCATCTGTGGTTGAGCAGGAACATAGGCTTGAGGTACGGACTGTGGAGGAATAGTGCCATATGGAGTCCCAAAAGATGCAGCAGGAGCAGCTGGTTGAGTTGCTTGAGGAGGTATGCCACCATCGGGCAGGCCAAAGTCATTGGGCGGTCTACTACTACTGCCCTGATCAGCAGGGGCTTTGTTACTCACAATACTTTGAGCATTCTGATCCATTCTTGAGAGAAACGTCCCAGGAGGAGGAAGGGAGGCTGCAACCTGAATGGATGATATTGTATTCTGGAAAAAGTCCTCTGGTATTGGCCTAGCAGAAACTCCAAAGCCGGGTCCTTTTATCGTAGGCTGTGATACCGGGGGTGGTTGAATCAATGCACCAGTTCCAAAAATATCAGTGGGAACTGAAACTGGAGCTGTTGCAGTTCCAGTGGGTGCAGTGGCAGGTTGCGGTAAAAGCAGGCCAAGATCCTGGGATGAACCGGTTGATGACTTGGCCCTACTCAGTGGCAAGCCTAACTGTTTTGTAGCTTCCTTGATTTTATTGACATCCACCGTAGCAGATGCAACTGGTTTATCTCGGATCCGGATTTGCAATTTCTTAGTTTTTGAAGTTCCTTCCTCATCACTGCTGCTATCATCAGCTGCACCATATATTGATTTCTTGAATTCTTCTTCAGCCTTTGCCTGTGCGTCAACAGCACCGGAGCCAGTGAATTGTTGGGAAAGAGTTTCCAGACCCATCAAGGACCCAATCTTAGAATCACCACTGGCGGACCCATTGGACTTGTTTGACATTTGTGTGGCAAGAGATGTTGGAGGCCCATTTGCACTGCTAGCACTATCAGCTTTAATTGCTTTCACCGAAGTATCTTCTCTCACTTCAACAACATTGCCTCTTCCCTTGATCAAGCCAAGATAAACACCAATATGATCCGTTACAATTGATGGGATGGTTCCATCATCCGTTCTCATGTAAGGCATCACCTCAGCCGCTAAGGCCCATTGGGGTATGTCCTTTAAGTTTGTTGGTGTTTTGATCTCCCAGTTCCCACCACCCCATTCAGGCCCTTTAGGAACCATACTTTCAGCAGCAAAGTTGGCAAAAATGCCTTGTGTCCACCCAGTCGAGCGGACTCTCAAAATCCTCTCACAGTATCTTCTCAACTCCGAATCAGCACTCTCTTCTTCTAACTTCTGGGCGAGACGCCGCATAGCGCTAGGGTTAAGGTGGCAGATAAATAGATCAAGCATACTTTCATAGTCTGCTATAACTTCAAAAGTTTCTTTTGCGCTATCAAATTGACCATATCTGCAATCACGTGTTACTGAGATAAGCATATAGTGATGAAATTAAATTTAACAGGCAATGCTAAAATCCGACCTACAAGAAAAACTTTAATTGGGAAATATAAAGAGCCACATAGATAAAAAGCAAGCACGGGTAGTATTTTATAGAAATGAATGCTTGATATATATACACACACACACATATACATGTGTGTGCCGTGTGCGTGTGTGTGTGGCTATATTAGTTCATTTAAAAGAACCTTTTAGAACGAATTTGATTCCTGAGCCCATGTATACTTTGAGTGACAGGATTGATCAATCAATCCAAGTCCTACCCTACTCGATTCTGATTAACTATCCCATAAATTCAGCTTATTTATGCTGGACTTTACCTAATCTCTCAAAGTGTTGGCTTTGATTATTGGCTAATCCCATGAAGTGAACATGGCCTATATTATTATTAGGGAATCATACACGCCTATCACTAAGATACCTTCAACTTTGTTTCCAGGATATATCAATTGACAGTCCCACCATATTCTTTCCATCAACACCACCCACCAAAATACATGAAAACAAACAATGATGAAACAAAGAAATGCAGGTCTCTATAAGATTAAGGATAGCACTGAAACACCAACAATTTTGAGCATTTTGCATCCAAAATTTGCTTACTGCCAGTCCATGACAAGTCACGGTAAGCACGAAAGGTATAAAGTATAAACGCCTCAGTATTTTTTTCCCCATTGAAAGGTAAAAATGATAACAATACTCGCACAGCATCACTATAATACTGAAAACCATTTCAAAATAATAGTACTAAAACTTTGATAAAATAGAAAAATCTAACCTGATACATGCATATCCCAACTGTCGGAACCGATGGAACAAATGGGATGTTGGGGGGCATCGAGGATAATCTCTTGATCGCAAAAACTCATCCTTCAATGCAGACAAAGCAGTAGAAAAGCGGAGTGCTTTGATTGCATATATTCCCCTTGACACCTGTGTCGGATAAGTGAGAAGGTAAATTATGCATATTACTAACCGATACAGTGATACATAAAAATTCTACTAGAAAACACACCTGAGTGAATTGAGGACCTGATTGTGAAAGAGATACAGCAAGATCGCCACAAACTGGAGAGCCTCTGGAAAGAATATCAAGTGATCTTGGAGTTATACGTAGGCTATCAAACCTGCAGTTAGAAAATGCACAAATAATGTCAACAAGCAAGCATCAAATGTTGGAGATTGAATCTTAGCAAAGAAAGTATCAAGCAAATGCTTTCTAGTTTATGTGTGAGAAGTAGATTTATTCACTAAAGTAGGTTAACAAGCCTGAAATGAACCTTGATGTTATTTGGTATAAGACCTCTGACAGGTCAAGCTTCTGCTCAAAATGCTGCTGCATTGTAGCGAAACCAATAAGCAGCGGTTCAAGTAGCCCAACAAGACAGTTTTTTATCTCAAATTTCTTCTTTTGCCTGACATTTATATCAGTTGGATTTACAAGCAGTAGGCGATCATTCAGAGCTCCCACCAGCACTGAAACCAATTTAAAAGCTCGGTAAAATAGTTGGGAAAGTGCATAATGAAGGCCTCTAATGAAATAGATATCCAAGCACTGGGAACTGAGGTGGAAGTAAGTAGTCAACCTGCATTAGGCATGCTGATTGAGAGAATGGTCCTGACTTTTCCATCCCAACCAAGAACGTTCACAGAAGTAGAAGTAGAAAAAAGAAGAGCTGGCCCAAGCCACAGCAAGGATCTATAGTGATGACAGGTTAAGGGAAAATAAATGCTTTAAAGATTATGAGATCAGGATCTGCATAACCATTGTGTGTGTGTGGGGGGGGGGGGGGGGGGGGGGGGGTGTTGTCACATAAGGGGGGGAAAGGTCAGAATGTCTCAAGGATATGGTAGGAAGGCCTTTATCAAATTTTGCCGAAGTACTGGCCAATATGTCCAAATCAGCAGTTGCAATGAGCACACGCTGTGTGGTCAATATACCAGCAACAAATCCCCTGAGAGTCTCTTGCCATTGTACCTAAAGATACATTTTGAAAAATATATTAAAGCTTCCAACTTATTGTAGTATTAATTATTGGTTCAAGAGAAACTGCTATTGAAAATATACAAAAGTGCCAACAGTGCCAAGAAGTTGTGACACACATAAAACATAAAACACAAATCTTTTGAAGCCAGAAGGGTCAACATTATTAAGGTGTGCATAAGGTTATATTTTGAATTAGTACCTGAAGTACATTCTCATTTACTTTAAGTTTGATGAATTTTCGCCCTTCAGCTTTTGTTGAGATTATATGCCCATCCGCACTAGGAAGACGGTATCCCACAATGAGCTTTCCCAAGCCAAGCTGGTCTCCGTGAGAAGCAAACAACACAGATGACTCTACAAACATAACAATCCCAATTACATTACAACTCGTTTGGTTGAATGTAAATTAAAAGATTCATTAAGCACCTAGTGGAGTAGAAAAGATGCAATCAACTTCAGTTTCAAACATAAACTGCATGGGACCCTTAACAGTAGGGACTTCAGTTTCCACAGGTTCGCCTCTCAGAACCCTTTCATTTTTTTCTAAGGATTCTTGTGAAGCAACTCCAGGCAACATATATAAGGAAAGTGAAGTTTTATCATCATCAAGAACAGCATACTGATTTTCATTTGGACCAACAAAGGCCGCACCAGCACCTGAAAATTTGACATAGATGGATTGAACAAATAATCAGAATGTGTACACAGAAAGTTGATAATGAGTATCGACAATGATAGTACAGACCTTTGACTGTAGAAAGTTTACTGTTTGCAAATTGAGGATCAGTGTTTTCCCAATACAGAACTACCTCATTTGCAGCACCTCCAAACTCATAAACTACAAGAAATAGTCGCTGTTTTTTACCATAAATAATGTATTTTGGATGCACTTCTACATTTCCAGGTATCTGAAAAAATTGAAGATGAGTTAAATTCCCAATAGATTGTAGCACAACAGTCAAAAGTCGAGAATAGCTGCTTGGATATTACCGAACTGTACAGCTTTTTGTAGATGCTCTCACTTCCAGAAGTAAGATTATAAGCCATGAGGTTTGCCCCTTCAACATAAAATGCTCTGACTGGATAATGAAGAACTCTGTTCTCCTTACTGAAGAAATTTAGGTCCAGATGAAGAGGCTGCCAAATTGAAGTAATATTGAGTACCCGTGGATCAAAATAATATTATTTTTTCATTCATTTTATGGACCAATCCAATCTGTAAAACTACCTGGCAAACTGGAAAATCTCTCAGATGATTTTTAGTATCCATAATAGTAATTAGTGGTAATCGAGAGATTGGTGCACTCCTCGCATGACCTTCCATGAAATGCTGCAACAACCATGAAGCAATTCAGGAAAAAGCAGAGACATGAGAGGTAAGAATATGATAGGTCAGTATTTGGCCCTGGCCATAGAAATCAAGTTACATGTTTAAACAAGTTAGCAGCTACATATTTTGGAGGAAATACCACTTAGATAATCTACATCATAGCCATGTGTACTTGGTCCCAATGAGTGAAGAAGCGGGACAATTCCACATTTGTCTCAATTGCAAAGGTAAGTCAAGCGAGGGTCATGGGATATTTTCATTAATTGGGACTTCAGAGGAGGTTAGTATTTGTTCAGAGTTAAAGCATTCATTAACTCATTGTCAACTAGATTGGCTTCAGCGCTAAGAAAATGCCTACTTCCATCCTAATTTATTCACCTCAACAACAAAAGTATGAATTGATATCAGGGTTTTACCCTCATACAGAACACAAGGTCTGAAATGTAGGATGAGAACTTTGATATTGATCCCATGTACAGTAATGAGTAAAAATGCATCTTCCCTCGATATTAACAGGATGAAATTTGAGAAATAGAACAGCATCAAACAGAATATAACTTACGCTGTAAAGAAAAGCTTTCCTGGCAATATCTGCAATAGTAAGATGACCATAGCTGGCAAAAATAAGGACAGAGTATCAGTACAACAGAAATATAGATCAATCAACTGATCTATTAATCAGTGACGCTTTAAAAAAATTTTTTTAAAAAAAAAAAAAAAAATCTGGTTTAGAAATTCTGCCAGTTTATTATTAAGTGCTAACCATTTCTAATGTTGTAACCTGTTACCCGAACGATTTATTGTACCATATTTTGAACATAAACCACGATGATGATTGGGTGCAAAACTATAGTTGTCATGAATCATGACGACCTATTACTTCCTAGTGGTAAATGCTACTCCCTCCATCCAATGCTACTTGCCCACTATTCTTTTCTGAATGTCCAAAAGTATTAGTCAACTTTCTTATAATAGTAAAGATATTTCAAGGATAGGACTAAAATACATTTTAGTATGAGATTCTTTAAATGTTTAAATAGAATCATAATCATTTTTAATTTAATATTATTATGAAATAAATAAATAATGGTGAGAAGGTAAATGATTGTAATATCATTCTACAAGTAGTTACTAAATGGGAAATGTTAGACATTTGCTCAAAGGTGCTTATGATCCAAAAATTATTACCAGACCAAAAGCAAGCAAGGAGGGAGAAAAAAAATGCAGTTCACATGAATCTTGAACTCACCCCTTCATATGATGCTCTTGCAGTTGAGCTTGCAGTTGGTGATCCGCTAATATGCCAGATGAACCAAGGGCTGCAAGTTTTTCTTTCAGTACAGATGCTGCTTGGAAAACCATAAGAGAAAAAGCAGAATCAGACATTTTCAAAGAGAGAAAATAGCACCTAAATATGTCACTGTCACACACATAGAGAAAATGAATCAGGGCACTATTACAGATAATGGCACAATTCTTTTACAAAACCAAGCATGATAAAATGAAGAGATCAACCCAGTTGAAAAGCCTCAGGAACCACCTTGGACATAAGTAGAAAATCAAATATTCTCAATATCGAAACACAATGCCTCAGAGTTCAGATACTCAGACTCTTTTAACACAGAACTGATTCCCCAGCACACAGAACTGAAAATGAAATAAATACCAATCACAAGACGCAGCCAGAACATATAAAGTTCACAACCCCCAAAACTGCAACTGCAGGGTCCCCTAAGAAAGAAATAACAATCAACCAATTAAATGAATTAACTAGACAAAGACCTGATGATCCCCTTGCACTCTGTAGAACAGCAAAAAGTTGTTTCCGCCCCTCTCTAGTGTATGCAGCTCTGTTCTTCCGGTTGTCTCCGCCAGACATGCTCTATGGAGAATTATTTAATCCTTAATAATGTCAATACATATACATAGACATATCTGTGTTATCCACCATTGACTAGTGTAGAGATCCTTACTGCAAAAAGCAAAGTTGCTAGGTTCAACTTTGGGTGCACCTCCAAACCTCTTATCCGTGGAAGTGGATAGACAGTTTCACCACCTTGCTGAGACAAAATGCGAGGAATATCAATGGCCTCAATAGCTGCAGAATAAGACATAAGAAGAACAATGACAAAATTAAACGCATACTTTGAACAGTAAAAATTGGAATCACGATGAAAAAGTAGATTAATAACACAAAATTATTAATCTTATTCCGGAACAACTGTAAAGAATATCTGAGTTTAGGAACGAGAAATGAAAATTAGATAAAAATTATCCCCTTTCTGAAGTAAAAAACTATTAAATATTATTAAGCTAGGCACGACAGAATAGCAATCAATAGGGCAGATTCAGTTTGGGGAGGGACAAAAGCACATCTCACCTTGCTCAATCATAATTAGTTATATGACCAGAATTACAATAATCAAATGATTGTGTCAAAGTCCAACCAATCTGATCAAGCTGTTGCTTCTTAATTTTCCAAGTCAAGAACTGCTAAAAATTAGGTAACATGCAAACTAATCATCCAAAAATATTGTTTGATTCATTGTTCTGAACAGCATATTCTATAACAAAATTTTGCCAGGAAAATTATTTGTATTCAGCAGGCTGGATGTGAATTTATCAAGGAAAGTAATAAAGTATAATACTTACTGAACCACTAGAAACACATTAGAAAGAGATTATCATGATCATAGATGAACTGAAACTTTATTTACAGAAAATTGCTGCATAAAATAACATATAAAAGTGATGAACTAACCGGCAGGCTCAAAAAAATTTGATTGTGTTGGCGGTCTGTTAGGATTCACATTTACTCGAGTTCGCCACACTTGCATGCTTCCATCTTTCGACAAAGTGACTAGCAATCGCAACATTGGGATCCAAGAAACTGATGCGATGGGTTGTGAGCCAACTTGCGTACTAGAATTGTACATCAAAATCAGCATGGCGTCGTTGATGATTAAAATATATTTTCAACATTAAGTTGTGACAGACTTACAGAGACAATTTTGAAAAAATGAATCTCATAAGTATAAGAAGTTTGAAAAAATATCTACATATATACTTGAGTTCTAGAGTGTGTTTATGCCATCTCTACTTATTCAAAGCCAGAGGTGATTGCTGTTACATCACAAGTTACATATGTTGCAGCTTCTCATTAAACACAGGGCAGGAAGATAGCAAACAATACAAAACAATAGCTGGAGGATAGGTTACATAAAACAAATAATGAAGTTCAACAACAACAACAAGCCTTAAAAAAAAAAAAACAAAAAAAAAAAAAACAAACAAACAAACAAACAAACAAACAACAAAACAAAACAAAACAAAAAAAAAAAAACAACAACAACGACGACGACGACGACAACAACAACAGTATTGGAAACTGAAAAAACAAAAGAGTGACAACAGGAATCAAAACTTATGAAAATGTAGTAGAAGGAGAAACCCATCAATTAAAGGAAGCATTACATCAGTTGGCGTTTGTGCAACTTACATTCCAATCATTAATGGTCTTTCAGTGGAAACATCCCATGCCAAAAGTGTGCCTCGTCTATCACCAACAAAAATCCACTCCAATATTGGATGAAATGCAAATGCTCCAGCCCCTTGTAGCTTAATGGTGTTATCAACTGCAAAACAATTGACCGTTAAAAAAAAATAGTATTGAATCTAAAATGAATAAACATAAATTTTGGGATAAAGAAGTGGTATGCATCTCTTACGCTGTAGAGTGTAGTGAACAGCATAGGTGTGGATATTGTATGCTCGGATAAGACCATCTTGATAAGCCACATACTGGTAAGAAAGGGGAAGGAACAATAACCAGCTCTATAAATACTTGGTATGTGTTGGATAGTTAAGATGTATAGATTCTAAAAAATTCTTACCAAAGCAGGAAGGCGAGGATGGCAAGCAAGATTGACTACAGGTTTCTTTAGGTCGGTCTTTATTTTTGTAGGTGCTTTCCCTCCCTCCACAGTTCCAACAACTTGCAGAAGAAATCATTGTTGATTCAGGAAAGTGAATGAAATATAATTTGCATGTTCGAAGCATATTCATAAGCAGTAGCATGCTATAGAATTTTATGTGAAGAATGACAGCAAAAGGTTTGGAGTGACGATCAAGACAAAAGGGAGAATAGGTGCATGAATGACCATCAACTGTTCCAGAATCCCCAAATCTCAGCCAGACATCCATATACAATCATATAAAAGTTACGTTTTCATATGAAGGGCAGGAAGGCACGAAGTCTTAATTCCCATCTCTCCCTTTCTTACCTCCCTTCCCACTCCACCCCCCCCCCCCCCCCCCCCCCCCCGGGTCTCTCTCTCTCTCTCTCTCTCTCTCTCTATATATATATATATATATGGTCTCTGCATTTTTCCTTAGAAACGGAAACATAGAATAGCCCCTGTCAAAGAAGAAAATTGTATAAATAAATCATATAAAGTGGGCCCCCAACCTGTTACACTCATTTTCTTATGAAAACCAAAAAACACGACAGGCAGAAGCGGAGTCAAGGCAAGATGAACTTCGGTATCAATAGATATCTGTTCTGTCCTCTTTTCAGGTGAATGCAATACACATGTTTGTTCACTATCAAAGTCACAGGACCGAATTGTACAATCCTGCATATAAATATGTGACATGTTACAATCAATATACCCCTGGATTAAGAATGGAAATTGTGCAACGAAAAAGTAGTGAAACAAACTAAATGGCAAAAAGATGTAAAAAACATTGAAGCTTTATTAAACATGACCAAAACTAGAAAATGTAGCAGTCATAATTTTTTTGTATAAAACTAGGCAGAAAGTATCTGAAGTTCAGTTCCCAAGCAGTTGGAGAAGAACATCAATAAAAACATTCCAACGCCAACCTGGTAGCAAAACCAACAAGAAAGAAGTGGAAAATATTGAAAAGAGAACATCCTACAGGAATAAATAAAATAAAATAAAATAAAATAAAAATATAAATATAAAATATATATATTAAAAAAAAAGGTCCCAAATTATAAGAAGGCATCAAGGCCATCAAACTTCTCCCAGACTCGCACATCACTTATTCACTGCTGCTCTGGTACGGGAACAATGCCATATGATGAAAAAATAAACAAACAAATCTATCCTTGCAAGTTCTGATTGATGTAAAAATTTGAATTCCATTTATGCCCAGTTACATGAGCAATACTTTGAATGCAAATTTGTTTTAGGACAACACAAGCTTTTACATGAATTAATTGTTGCATACACCAGATTCTTCAGTTTTAAACAAAGAAAAATGAAGGGTAACTGAAGACATCATTTCGGTAGTTTTTACAGCATATGATTGATTTGGCTCCATTCTGTGTGTTCCTCCATACTCTGATACACATCTAACTATTTTATCTCCTGTGAAACAAAATTAATACGGCTCCAGTCCCAATTATTTATGCATTATAATATCCAAAGTAATTCAAGTAATAGCACAAGTTAATACCAGACACTTCCATTAACATCCCATTCCGAACATTCAAAACAAATGAAATAAATGCTTTTTTCTTCTTAATCACAATTCTGCTATTGTTTCTACGTACAAATATCACTGAAAAAAAAAAAAAAAATCAATTCAAAAGCAAATGGTTAAGGACTAACCTCAAGTATAGCAATCACCGAATGCCCAGCAGTGGGGTTATACGCCATGCGAACCACGGGTGAACCTATGTCCACAGACGCGATCTTACATCCAGTGTACGCATCAAACTCTGAAATCACACAGATATCATCCATAAACTTAATCATTTCTTATTTAATTTTAAAATTTTAATCAAGACGAGAAAGCGTGGCAGCATACCGATGATGTAAGTACCGACGGCGGCGGAGACGAGCGCTTGAGTCGGATGAAACGCCGCGGCGTGAGGTTGTGAGGGCCTGGAGCTCCGACCCGCGTGGCGGAGATCCAAGTGCTGCACCGTCGCCCACTCCATTGGAAGATTCTTCCTTATCCCGATCCGATTGAATCACAAGTACAAATTCAAGAACTGGCACTCACAGCATAACCCAGATCGCCAGCTTGGACAAAATGCTCGAAGATCTCAAACTGCGATCGAGAAGATCAAAATTAAGGCCGGAATTTGAGGGGTTTTCGCAGATCAACTGCTCTTTTAACCTCGCTCCCGATTGACTACGGGCAACTACGACAAATTGACGACCTTGGATGCACCAAGATTTCCATTTTCCTCCACCTAAAGGCCACAGCAATCGAACTCTCTTCTGGCAATTCTGGTAACGATAGGGTTATTTTTGTCAAACGAAAATTTTAATTTTTCCAATATAAATAACTCTTCCATTTACTTTTTTGCAAAGGAATTCATCATTGAGGCTTGATGAGATTGGGCTGTTCGAAGGATTGGGCCATTATTGGATTCAATTATGTCATGGCCCAAATATACCAGCCATACAATGGGCTTCCTCTATATAAAATTCTTTTTTTTAAAAAAAATAACAGCCTGAAAATGTGAGCGAAAAAAAAAAAAAAAAACCAAAAATTTGGAACAATCAATCTAACTCAACCGAGCGTAAGCCATACCACTAGAATCCTTCTCTAAGAGACCCCGAAGTTCATCCAGAGGAAAAGCCCAAGTGGTGTAAAACTCCTCCGAGCAAGTTGCCTTGCGAGCAAGACCATCCGCCACTTGGTTTCCTTCCCTACAAACATGTTGAAGAACAAAACCCTCCATCGAACTCAACAACGTCCGGACCTCCTAGATAGTCGGCCATAGGGAGTGGCGAGGATCCACGGTCCCCACCACCAGCCGGATCACCTCAAGGGAATCGAGATAGCAGGCCTTCAAAGCAATTCCAAGCTGCCCGCAAGAAGCAGACCAAAGCGAATAGCCAAAAGCTTGACTTCAAGGATACTCCTCTTCCCAAGTTTCCCACTGCAATCCGCAATCCAATTACCCTAAAGCCCAAAATACTATATTCAATAATCTTGGAAATTTTTCGACCATTCATTAAGTTACATATTAAAAATCTAGTAAAGTAAAGAGAAGATCAATTACCTCAAGAGTGAAAATCAGTGTAGAATATTTATTTGAGCGTGATTGTCATTTTTAATAACAGAGTTACTTTACCGTAGTAATATCAATAAGATACATGAAGTAATAACAAAAAACAGTTAAAAATTGTAGCTAGATATGGATTCTCGTACGTGTACTTGATGATCTTTCCATATTAAAAGGTTTGTAGTTTCACCTGCCTGGTCCAAGTTTCGTGCTCATTCAAATTAAATTAATTCTTGATTTGATCATGTCTGATGGACGCTTAATCTTGTACTCCCTCCGTCCCACGAAGATTGAAGCCTTTCTTTTGGGCACGGTAATTTAGGTAGTGGAGTTTAGTAATTAAAGTGGTGTGGGTATTTGTGTTTAAGATTATAATGAATTTTGATACTGTTTATTGTTTAACTTTGACTTAATATTATCGTAGTGATGTAATTTGAGAAAAATATTCAAGTGTGGTCTTGTTAGAATCGTCTAATCGTGTAGTTTTAGAATATATATTTTATACAATTTTTATTTGTATCAATTTTGTAATATTAAGAGTTAAAGAAATATAAGGGACTTTGTATAGGAAAGTAATAATGCATTGGAATTTGTGCAGAATAGTAAAAGTAAGTATTTTTAATGAGATTTGATAATAATTAAGATTCTAATCAAATTTATATTAATTTAATTTTTCTAAAAACGGAAAGGGTTCAAACTTCGTGGGACACCCCAAAAAGGAATATGGTTCAAACTTCGTGGGACGGAGGGAGTACTAGAGAAAAGTGAGGTCTAAAATTGTGCTCCGTCCGTCCCACGAAGTTTGACCCCTATTCCTTTTTGGGGTGTCCCACGAAGTTTGATCACTTTCCCTTTTTAGAAAAATTAAATTAATATAAGTTTGATTAGAAATTTAATTATTGTCAAATAACATTAATAATACTTACTTTTAATATTTTGCACAAATTCCAATGCATTTTTATTTTCCTACACAGAGTCCCTTATGTTTATTTAATTCTTAATATTACAAAATTGATACAAATAAAAATTGTATAAAATATATATTCTAAAACTACACGATTAGACGATTCTAACAAGACAATACTTGAATATTTTTCTCTAATTGCATCATTACGATAATATTACGTCAAAGTTAAACAATAAACAGTATCAAAATTCATTAGAATCTTAAGCACAAATACTCACACCACTTTAATTAACAAACCCCACCACCTAAATTACCGTGCCAAAAAAAAAAGTTCAATTTTCGCGGTACGGAGGGAGTAACAATGATTGGAACATAATAGTGACTGGGGACAATATTGAATCGGGCATGATTAACAATCATTTGAAACATTATATGGGCACAAGTCACTATTGGATTGGGACACACTGTACTGGAATACATAATAATGTGCATAGACCCACCTTAGAAAAATTAGGAAAAGCAGATGCCAGTGCAGGTTGGCAATTGGCATGGCCTCGATATTCCTTCAACTAACCATTACTTATAAACCCACTTTTTTACATAGTTGAATATATATTTCAAACGATTAACAATTCAAGTTCAGTATAAGTAAAAAAATCTAAATGTACGATATTTAAAAAGTACACGACGATACGGATCTAACAAGATCTCACTTGACTATATTTTAATATGATAAAACTTTAAGAGAATGTTTGTGTGAATAGTAATACATTGCGAAACGTAAACAATACTCCCTCCGTTTTTTTTAACTTCACCCATCCTGCACTGCACGCAATCCAATGCACATTTTCAATCATCAATATCTCATATTATATATAAGTAAAAATTATAAAAGTTTGATATTCTAAAACTACGTGATTAGACGAATCCAACAAGATCTCACTTGACTATGTTTCATCTTATATAACTATATGAAAACGTTAAATTAAAGTTACTCAATGAATAGTATCTACTATGCTAATGGTGAACTTAAAAAAAACGGAGCGAGTATTACGTGAATGAGGAAGTATATCATAGAGGCCCCAACCATCAATGAGAATAAAAATTGGGACCCTTACTCTTCTGAACATCCTATTCCAATACTCAATGCCTATATATACGTTGGACATAATTTTTAGTACTCCCTCTGTCCTATTTAACTTGTCTTGTTTTACTTTTGCACACAATCCAATGCACTTTTTCAACTGTTAATATCTCAAAATATGTACAATGAAAAATTTTGCAAAATATATATTATAAAACTACATGATCATACGATTCTAACAAGACCCAACTCGACTATTTTTCTCTAAATATATACTTGTGATAAAGTTGGGTCAAAGCTGAACAATGAACAGTGTAAAAAAATCAAACAGGACAAGTGTGGTGGGACGGAGGGAGTATATTTTTATATACGGACAAGAGTTCATCTTTTTTCCCCATCTTTTTTTAGCTAGCATTTACTTTTTCAAATTAATGTCATCTGTCTCATATCATATCCTTCAAATTTTTATTTTTCCATACTATGGTTCAGGGGCGGATCTACACTATAATTAGTGGTGGCACAGGACACCACTTAAATTGATAAAACTGTTATTTTAAGGTGAAATTTTTTATATATTTAACTAAATTAGGCTTAGTGACACCACTTAATTTTTACGGTGACACTACAATCATTTAATTCAACCAAGTTTTCGTCTATCTTTTTGTATTGTAACTATCATCTGTAATTGCCACTTAAAATTTTTTTTGGATCCGCCACTGCTATGGTTGTTGTATGACAATAACTATAAGTAGTTAATTATATGACAATGGATCACGTTTTCTAAACTTCAAAATTCCTAAGAATATAACATCTCACAAAGTTAGCTCCTAAACATATATATCCCGTATGTTGTGAAGAGAAAGTTGATATAATTACATTGGATGTCGGAAATGTTGCAATTCACATATTTTAATACACAAAGTTCAAATTATGATATAATTAAAATAATTAAACATGTTACGAAACACAATAGTACTAGTATAAACAATACTAATAGATTTTGGTGTTTTTTTATTTCAAACTGCAAGTCCTAATCGAAGACTGCAGCCAAAGAGTTACATTCGATTCGGCAGACCATGTGCTTGTTGAAATTTTGGCCTTGTACTACAACTATACCAACATTTCATTCTAAATTAGATTTATTATTGATTATGAAGTACTTCCTTTGTTCCTAAATAAATGATTCGAACCCACCTTTCACGCAATCCAATACACGTTTTTAATCCATAATAACTCAAATTTCATACAAGTAAAAATTATGAAAATTTGATATTCTAAATCTATACGTTAAATGAATTCAACAAGATCTTACTTGACTATATTTTATCTTATATAATTGTATTAAAAAGTCGAGTCAAAACTATTTAATAAACAGTAACAAAAATTAAAATGTGTCATTTAAAACAGACGGAGGTAGTATATAATTTTGTGGGGCATGACATTGAGGGCATCCATACCCCTGGCCCTTGTCACCGTCCACACCTTCTCGAATCACCTACTTTTAATAATAGTAGTAATAAATTCAACGTCCCTCTCTCATCAAGGGTATACAATTAGGTATTACGGGAAATGTACCATTTAGATTAACCACTCATTCTCATTTTTATAAATGTGAAAAAATATATATATATTTTTAATATTTATCCATTTATTGTACATTGCATTTACTACTACTACTAATTTTGGTAGATTTTGAATGAATATTTAACCAAAAATTGTTGAAACAAGTGGTTGAGTCATTGAAAAAATACTACCAAGTAGCTTGCTAGAGATGAACAAATAAGCCTCGGATGCGTGTGGAGTTGTGAAGCTAGAGGGTGTTTGTTTGTGCGTTTTGGGACAGATTATCTGATTATTGCATTTACAAAATGCAAATAATCAGTCGACTAACTTCCAATAATATATTATTTGCATTTTGAGGGGAATGAAAATGCTATTTTCTTGCACCTGCATTTTGGTGCTGCAAGAAAATTGCGTTTAGCCAAAAATATATTTTACCATATTATGCATTTTGAGTAATGAAAATATAAATCCAAACATTTTTAATGATTATCTTAATACTGCGATTTGAAACAGTATTAGCTCATCCAAACACTTGATTTTCTACAACACGTTTTGTTACAGCAATTATCTGATTATCCAATTTTTAAACGCCATGGTACTTTTTAAAACACACATCCAAACACCCTCCTAGTGAAGATAGGTGGGGTTTTATCTTTTTTCTTTTTTTTAAAAAAAAAAAACTTATAATACTCCCTCTGTCCCAACTCAAATATCTTACTTATCATTTTTTGATGTCTCATTACAAATATTTTCTTTCTATAAATAGAAATAATTTTTCCCTCTAACAACTATGTGGACCCTATCATATACTCATAAATCAACTATACCTTAATTCATGTGCCCAACAGTAACATGACCTAATGAATGGGACGGAGGGAGTAATATTTTAAACATATCTATATGTCTATTTTTTAAAAAATTCTGTATCAATCTATATACATTTATTTATTACTACATCCGTTCTTTTTTAAATGCCACTCCACTTATACAAGATCCACATTTCACGAAATCCAATATACATTTTTAATCCTTAATAACTCAAATTGTATACAAGTAAAAAATATGAAAATTTGATATTCTTAATTTATGCAATTAGACGAATTTAACAATATCTCACTTCACTATATTATTTTATATAATTGTATTAAAAATTCGAATTAAAGTTACTCAATAAACAGTGACAAAACCTTCAATGTGTTACTTATAAAAGAACGGAGAAAGTATTATACTTAATCGACATTTTACCTGATTTAAGACATATTTATAATATGTAATACGTAAAATTATATAAGTAAAAAATTATAATAATTTAATATTCAATCGACATTTTACCTAATTCAAGATTTATAAGTAAAAATTATAAAAATTTAATATTTTAAAATAAATGAATAGACAAATTTAAAATAGCTCACCTGGCTATATTTTTTTGTATGTAATTATGTGAAAGAAAAATTAATCAATAATTATTGATAAAAAATTAGATAAATTGTTTTTTTACTTAATGAATAATAATATGTTCTTTTTAACTTGACAATAGTATGTAAATAAAGTAGTAATTATATGAAAACTGTGAGGAAGTATATGTAAAGTTGGAAGACTCAAAGCTGAATCCCCTCGATCGGTCTAAATTATTCTGATGATTCTTTTGTTTATATTTTTTGTTTTTGTTTTTTTTTTTTTCGGGGAAATATATTTTTTGTTTTTAAAATAAAGCATATATCCTTTACTCAATAGGAAAAGAATCAACGGCTTTCCCGTGGCGGTGCCTTTCATTCATTTGCGGGCGTTGTGCAGCAAAGTTCAGGAATCAATTCCTACGAAAGAGTAGGCTTCGGTGGAGCGGCCGCCTCGTTGGCGCCGACGTGGCCACCACGACCGAGCGATACGCTCGCCGCCCCGGACACAATCTTCCCTAACCACGCTATGAAATCATTGCCGGTAACATCTAATTATACACATTACTGCTATTAGCCCTACAAAATACAGTGTCGACTCCTGTGCATTGATGTCGATACCGTGACTCGTGGATGAATGAATGGATCACTGGTTTGGTTGGAACTTGGTGCTTGATGCAACACGCGGATCCTGACAAACTCGCGCATTATTTATTTATTTATTTATAGTTATTTCTGATTTCTGATAAGCTTTCAGTTAAAAGGTAAAAGATCCATTCATCAATCATCAGTAGTCCGTAGGAGTAATCAATACGGTACCAGAGAATCTCCTCACGGGCCTCAGTCGTAGTAATTATTCGGAATTAATCATTCCCGAGCTAATAAGAGGATTCAGATTCAGATTCAGGATTCTGGATTTTTCTTCTTAACGGTGATGTGAGTGTTTTTGCGTGATTGCAGTATATTGTGTATACTTACATATTATCGACAGGGAGGGAGACGTGGTGTTCTTTCCCTTAATTCTGCGATTTCCTGGTGGTTTAATTTCTGTTTTATTGTTTTTCTGTTGAATCTTATAGTTTCTGGAACATTCTGGATTCGGTTGCTTTCCTCCCAATTCCCATTGTATACACATGATGCGCAGCATGGCGAGGTCCCCCTCACCGCGAGGCATAGCGGCAATTGTTGGCGTGGGCGCCAAGCTCGGCCGCTCCATCGCCCGAAAATTCGCTCACGAAGGCTACACCGTCGCAATTCTCGCCCGCGACCTAGGTCAGTTTCTTCACATTCACATTCACTGTTACCTCAATAAATTCATCCAGAATTTGTAGTTTTAATTGAATTGCCGTAGCAGGTAGACTATCTAGATTTGCAGACGAAATCGCGCGTGAAGAAAAGGCGCAAGTATTCGCGATCCGAATTGACTGCTCGGAGTCTCGGAGCATAAAGGAGGCGTTTGAGGGAGTTCTTTCGCTGGGTTTCGTTGAAGTTCTGGTGTACAACGCGTACCATCCGGTGTCGTGGAATCCAACGTGTTTCGCCGACATCCGCCTCGACCGTTTCGAGAAGTCGCTCGCCATCTCCTCTGTTGGCGCCTTCCACTGCGCGCAACAGGTCCGTCGCCCCCACCTTTGAGTGGGAAAATTGAATTTCCAGCTCTACATTTTGCTAACATAGTGAAATCATCGGTCAGGTCCTTCCAGGGATGGTGGACAGAGGGAGAGGGACGATTCTCTTCACTGGCTGTTCAGCTTCGCTCAACGGCGTCGCCGGCTTCTCAGATTTGTGTAAGCATCTAATTAATCAATCAATCACCTGCAGTAATCACAAGCATCACAATGCTAATTGTTGATTCCTTTCCGAAAATTGTACAGGTTGCGGCAAGTTTGCGTTGAGAGCCTTATCCCAATGTCTTGCTCGAGAATTCCAGCCTCTAGGAATACACGTGGCTCATGTCATCATCGACGGCATCATAAGTGCACCTAGGTTTGTCTGCTTCCTCGAATTTCCTGATGACATTTCTCAATCGAAGCGCCTATTTCATTCTACTATAAGTAAATGTTTGAGTCACACTTTAAAGATTCTTGATGCATGATGAGATACCCCCGACCCAGAATCTTGTTAACTTTCCCCATTTCCCCCAAGTTCACGAAATGGTTAAGACTTCCAGTTTTTTCCCCACTTTGAAGATGTGTAGCAACCACAGTCACACAATCACAATTAATAGTTCTAGATTGTTCCTACTTTGAACATGTGTGGGTTAACTGGTGCATTCAAAAGTGTGCTATGCACTATCCAGGTGATAACTGATAACACAAATTCATTTTTGGTGAAAATATAAAATTCCATATACTCTCTAAATTTCAGCCAACATGGTTAATTCCTTGCCGATGTCTTAATTCATAAAACCCAAGACCCGCTATGTAGCGTTGTTTATCATCATGACTGAAAATGTTTATATCATGACGACTGAAATACTATATGAAAATGACGTTCAAGTCGTAAGAGAATACAGTTTAGTTTCTTTTGTATTTCAAAGTATGGAAAAACTAGCAGGTGCACAGTGCTGTCAACTTCGGAGCACGGAGCATCTTCCTCGTCTTCTTCTGTTGGGGAACAGCAGCATGGAGGAGGTGGAAATGGTTTAATGGATCCGGATGTGCTGGCTCAAACCTACTGGCAGTTGCACGTTCAAGACAGATCCATTTGGACTCAGGAGCTCGATCTCCGCCCAGGCGGCCCCGGTCACTTCTAAAACAATAATGCCATTGCCATGCGTCCCAAATCTGTAAGTAACTCATCCTCATTCCTCAATCTTTGCTTATTTTTCATTTATTTTTCATTAAATAATGCTCTGAGGTTATATCACCAATTTCCAAAAATTACGCTAAGCGAGACTTCAACGTCTACCAATAATACTATGTGATGTCGTAATCCCACTTTTTGGAAGTGTATAAAGTACTATGTGTGTGTGTCTTCCTGATATCCTTGCAAAGCAACTAACCCCATAATGCCATAAAAATGGTGACTTTATTTCTAATTTGGGTAGACTACTGATGGAGCTTAGAGGTGGGGTTTAGGGAATAAGGCATTTCGTGTTCCAATTTAGAGCACACATGTTTTCTCCTTGTAGCCATAAGAAATTAACTAAGGACCACCATGCATCGCAATACAGTAATCCTACTATAATCAACTCTACTTTTAGTAGAGTGTCATGTAATAATGAATGGACCATATTGTTCCAGGTCAGAATATTGGTTGTTCAAAAAAGAAAAAGACGGAAGACATGTAGATGTCAAGAAACACCAGTCACGCATGATGCATTATCGACTGACTTTTTCTCTTGGTGTGTCCTACCCTCCCATATGGCCATATCCACTTGCCCCTGACACAGCATACGATAAGCTGTTCTGTGAAGTTAGAAATGGATAGAATGTGTGTTAATTTGTTGGAATTTTTTTATTTAAAAATTTAAAGTTATAGGAATACTATATGCCCTAGATAAGATAAACCTTTATACCACATCAAATTAGATATCTAATAGCACTACATTTTATAGTTCATTAATAAATAATGTATTCACTCATCAGGCCGTCTCGAAATTTTTGAGATCTGAGCAAATATTTTAATTCACAGATAAAAATAAATTATTTAATACTCTCTTTGTCCTATGTATATTATTATGTTTGACTTTTAAGATTGTTCGTTGTTTAACTTTGACTTAATTTTATTGTAAATATATATTTAAAAAATAGTCGAGTTTGGTTTTATTAGATTCTTCTACTTGTAAAGTTTTACAATATATATTTACATAAGTTTTCTCGTACATATTTTAAGATATTAACTATTAGAAAATAGTACTCCCTCCGTCCCGCTAAAAACGTCACATTTCTTTTGGGCACGGTGTTTTATGTAGAAATAATGAATATTTAATGTAAGGGTAAATTAGTGTTAAAGTAGGGTAAATTAGGAATTTATGTGATGTGATTGTAATGAATTTGAATTTTTAATTGATTTATTTATGTGTGATGTGATAGTTGTATGTTTGAAATATTAATAAATTTATTTATTAATGTGATAGGATGTGAGTGAGTTTGTATTAATTATTTCCTAAAAAGGAAATGAAACAATTGGTGTGAGACGGACGAAAAAGGAAAGTGAGACAGAAATAATGGGACGGAGGGAGTATTTAATTATGCGCAAAACTCAAAAGGAACATTTATTTTGGGACGAATGGAGTATCAATTAATAAATCTAGAACAATATAAATAAATCATACAAATATTTTAAATACAATAAAAAAAAGTATAAAAATAAGGAGTGTTTAATAAATTTATCTTTAAAAACAAATAAAAAATATAAGCAAACCCAAATTATCAATCAAAAAAATTTTGTTCTTTTGTAATTTTGCAAAAAGATGAAAAATTGGCATGAAAAAAAAAACTAAAAAAGAGAGAATTTGTAAAATATTTGGCAAAAATATTAACTAAAATTTAAACAAAAATGCAAAGAGGGAAAAAAAAAAAAAAAAAGCACGGGACCCCTAAAATTTGGGGCCCGGACGGAGCAAAAGCTCCACTTCTTATTTCTCACCAATCCAAGCCATTTCATGAATAAAATGTGACCAATTAACCAACCAACAAAACTACTTGTTATAAATAATATCTTGCTGTTGCATCGAAACATATAATTATTAACTAATCTGGCGAACCGAGAGATTCACGAATCGGAATCTTGATGCATATAGATACAAATACTCCAATGGGAGCAAAAATTTGCAGGAACATTTGGAATAGTTCGTTCCTGAATAGAATAGCTCTTTTCAAATAGTTTTTGATCCAATACGCATTAATCAATACTTGATCCATTAGTCCGAAGTTATCGACAAAAAAGATTTGTCTAAGCTACTTCATTCTTTTTGTCCAAGTTCCGGCTCTCATTTGGAGAGCACTAATAATCCCTCCGTTTTTTTTAAGGTTACGTATTGACTTTTTTTTACTGTTCATTATAGCACATTGACTTCTATTTTCTTTATAGTTATAGAAGACAAAACATAGCCAAGTGAGATCTTGTTGGATTCGTTTCATCTTGTAGTTTTTAAATATCAAATTTTTGGAATTTTTACTTGTACCAAATTTGAGTTATTAATCGTTGAAAATATGCATTGACATACTTGCAAATGAGAAGTGTAACCTTTAAAAAAAACGGAGGAAGTACTAACCAACAACAGTACTTCTTGAGTAATTATGAACATTTAGTAAGCAAGGGCATAGATTTGGAGACATGGTGTCACTCCTCATTGCTCGGAAAGGTCTTTCTAAACTCACCAATAACTTGTGTTACTCTTAGGCTTCAATGAAGTTTAAGAAATGTCTTCTTTTCTTTTTTTGAATAATCGTGTATCCCCATGGCATATTGGACTCAAGACTAATCCATCGATGATATACATGGGCAATTAAGGGCGTCTCTCCCAAAACAGTTTTTTAGATACACTAGACTTGAATGCTTAAGCGACTAGAGCCTCAATCCACTCAAGTCAACGGTTGTTAGTAGTTTAAGAAATCTCTTTGATTAACCAAAAAAATTTTAATTTAAATAATTCTCCTATATTTTTAGGATGAGAACTCTATTTTTTTTTATTTTTTTCGGGGAGTGAATTTAAATACAAGTTCTAATAAAAAAAATCAAGTAATCTTTACTTAATAAAAAATATTAAACAAATACCCAAAAAACTATACGTTTCATTTACTTATTTGCCCCATTCAAGTCATTTTTCTAAAGTCTACTTTTTTCTTGGCAAGGATCTAAAGCAATCTTAATAATACACATGAGCGTTGCAAATATTTTAACAATTACTTCCTCGGATTTTTTAAAGGTGATATAAACACTTTTAATAATGTTAATTGTTCAAATTTAATTATATTGTAGTTATATAGAAAAATATAGTCAAGTGAAATTTTGCCATATTCGTATAATTTTATAGTTTTAAAATATCTAATTTTTCATAATTTTTATTTACAGACAATTTGAGTTATTGAATATTAAAAAGCATGTCTATGCTGAATGAGTGAATGGTATATGCTACATGCTATGGATAAAGAATTACTCTCCAACACGCATGTCGATATACATTTTTAACGATTAATAACTTAAATTGTGTACAATGAAAAATTATAAAAAGTTGATATTATAAAACTACAAGATTAGACGAATCTAACAAGATCTTACTTGACTATGTTTCTTCTTGCATAACTATGATAAAAAATTCGAGTTAAAGTTAAACAATGAACAGTATTAAAAAGTCAAACGTAACAAATTTAGTGAGACGGGGTAGTATAAGTAATTCATAATAGAGTAGATATGTTGGTTTACTACTAATTATCCATTATGGGCAGTCTTTTTTCACGCTGCAGGGTCGATGCATCTTATTGAAGATCCTGTGGAACATCTGGAATTGCGGTGCATATAATTAGGAAGTGGGATGTTTTCATTACAAGAAATCAACAAGACAAAAACAGTACGGCATGCATGCTTTGAATTGAGGCAAGCCGGCAACATGCAACGAAAGATGTTATGTTTCATGATTATAATGTCGTTCATGAATTTAATTCATTGATTCTACTTCGCGACCTCGACTTAAAGTCCCCATAGAGCTTATAATGGAGTAATAGTTTCTTTTAATCATGTACTTATAATATTACTAGGTATTCATTATCCTTGCATTGGTGGTTGATCTTATTTACTTATACATAGGGATGTTTAGGAACCGCCGGATCCGCTAATCGATAGCGGATTCGGAGAGAAAATTGTCTCACAATCTGCTCTTCAAATCTGCTATCTGCTAGCAGATCTGCTGACTCTCAATCATCCACATACTTGCATTGGTTGGAATTACATCCACTGCATCAGACATCAAACCTCAAATCTCAACCGGAAGGGTTATTTTATGTACCCAATAGGCAATAGAGGGTGGTGCATCCATGTATATGTAATATGTTTGCTTATTCTCAAACAAAAGTTTCAGCGCTGTAGTAATGTTTGTTTGTTGTTGGCCACTCTATATCCCATATTCCCATTTTTATATTAAGCACTAGCGAAAACCCCAATAATGCTTTCATGGACAATACTATATTTCTGTCAAAGCCCTGTGGACTGGGAGAGTGGCAGCACATATCATTGAGCATTGTGCCATAATCACCCATGATTCCGATGACATTCTTATTTGGACACAAGTGGTAAATCAGCATTGTTTTCTCACCAATTAATGTTAGAATGAAGGCACCTTAGCAATGTTCCGAGTTCGAATTCAAACACAAAAAATTTAGAGTAGTAGTGGAAAATCACACCAAATGCCTCCCTAATTTCTTCAAATCCAACAAGGTGGTTGTCTGTCTGTCTGTTCGCCAATTGAAACCTGATGGAAACTCCAGCCCTTACAGCCCCCCCAGATCACAATATATAATTTTCATATGATACCATATCATAGTATCATGTCCCATCATCTTCCACGTCTCAGAGGCATCCGTGAAATTTAGGGGGTATTGGGCCTTAATTTAGATCATTTCTTGGCCTTCGTCGGCTTCTGCCAACACGAAGCTCGTGGCTTTTTCCAAGCATTCGAAGAAGTATATATATATATAATTAAATATATATGTATATTAGGAATTGAGGTGTTGGCGAAAGTGTCAATGCATTCTGGCAAGCGACCGGCTGGAAACACCGTGTAACAACTTGATGAATCCCAGGAAACTCAGTTTTCCATCTGTGTGTCGAATCCAGTCATGGAGAACAGCATGGACCGGAACCGAGGGGCCGAGCCCGAGTTCCTGAAACATGAATTAAAATGGAATAATGCATGAGGATCCGTGTTTCCATTTTTGTTAAAAACCAGAATGTAGTAGTATCTTTCAATCATTCGTGTAATTAACTTACCGAGGCTAATTCCTCAATCATGATGGTCCGGTTTCCATCCTTCTCAAAAAGCTCGTAGGCGCAACGAGCATGTTGCTCCCATCGATCTAGCGCTTCTAACTGATACACGCTCAGCGTAGCAGCACAGAACTCTTCGAAGTCCATCCTTCTATACTGAAGCGCGTTGAGCTGTTGCACGCGGAAAAGTAAATGTGTCGCGGTTAGAACTGAGAAACATCGAAGATAAGTCATCAAGGTATCTTTACTCTCTAGGAATGGTGTACAATAGCTATAGGTTTCGGAGGCATACTGAACCAAGAAAATCATATGTCCGCGACTCATTCATTGCATCCGTTGCGTTCCTCTTCAAGGCCTGACCGACCAGAAAACAAAAGATGAGATTGGTTTGTCTTTGGAAATTACAACTTGAATCATCATAATGTAATAGAAAGCTACCAATTTGATGTTGTCTAGGCTTATAGTCCCATTTTTGTTTGGTTCCAACTGAGCGAATTGCTCCTTCAAATAGAAAAGCTCATCGACGGTCAGGGTCTTCGATAAAGCCTGGGGACATTCCAAATGATAAGGAAGTTAAAGCAGGAAAGCCTGCATATAGAAAATAGAATCAGTTGCATTATACTCACCCGTAAGGCAGCTTTCCGAAGGGGCGAAGAACGCATATAAGTCTTCATAAGTTTGAATATCAGTATATCCAACGGCACTTTTACATCGTTAGTATGTCTGATCCATGGATGACCTGAGACGAGAAAACAAACAAAGCCTTCGTAAATCATAAACAAGAATCATTGCCTTCTAACCATTCGCTTAAATTTAGTTTTTATGCAGCCGAAGACAGCACAGTTTGCACTTGGTAAATTGAAGCGAACAAGAAAGAGACTCACAAATTGCTTGAGCCGCAGTCATTCTTTTCCTCGGATCCTTATTAAGAAGACGCCTGACGAAGTCCTTTGCCTCAGAGGACAGATTTGGCCATGGTTCTTCCTCATAATTGGGTTCAGCTTTTACAACCGCGCGGAAGATGCCAGATTCAGTTCGAGCCCAAAATGGACGACTCCCGCACAGCAGTATGTATGCTATTACACCAATGCTCCAAACATCGGCCTCAGTACTGTAGGCTCGATGCAGGACTTCGGGCGCTACATAATATGCACTACCGACAATGTCATTAAGCCGTTCGTCTGCAAAGAATTACACAAATGCCATATTTATGCTGCACGGATAAAGCTGTCCTGAAGCGCAAATTATAACCATGACATATTGGGTCATACCAGGTTTAACAAAATCCGACAAACCAAAATCTATGGCCTTCAATAGTGAGTTTTCGTCCTTGGATATAAACAAGAAATTCTGATCCAAATCCAATAACCAAGTCACAGTTATTATGAGTAGACAAAAACTTAAAGGAAGCTTGAAATCAAATCTTACTGAAACATGACAATATACGGTACAAAGAATCGATTAAACAGATTATGCATCTTCAATTTGGTAGATGGGATATGATTATCATTTTATTGCCCCTGGGGTCTGTAAAATGTAATAATATGGAGCTTTTACTCGAGGCCATAGGCATTCTACACTATAAATAGGCATTTTTTTTCAACATGAAGATATTACCCACCTCGGGCTTAAGGTCCCGGTGCACAACCCCCTGGAGATGACAGAATGCGACGACATTTAATATTTGGATCATTACTGCCTTCGCATCGTCTTCAGTATACTTCCCACCCCTATAGTCAAGAAGACGCGATTTATAATTCGCGTGTCAGATTCAACAATGGCGATCATTCCTTATTTTACATGACTAAAGATTGATAACAAAAATACAAAGCTCCTCTAATCGAAGAAATTACCTTGAAAGAATCCTATCTAAAAGCTCGCCTCCTTTGCACAACCTGAAATATTTAGTCCACAAGTGAGTAACAGTTCCAAAGACATAATTTAGGGATAATTGATGAAAATCAACATAAATAAAACCCAACAATTAAATGCATCGAGTGCAGTGAACTCCGAGCAAGGGAGGAAATGAATCATAGAATCTAATTAAGATTGAATTTGATAATGCTATCACTTACTCCATGACTATGTAGACATTTTCATGGTCTTCGAAAGCATCATAAAATCGGATTAGATTGCTATGTCCAGTTAAAGCTCTTAATATTTTAACCTCTTTCCGCACATCTTCAATAGCAATAGCTGTGGTCATCTGGAAAAGGAAATTACAAGCACAATTTCAGGAACAAGCCATAATGAAACTTAACAGTCCTATCTACCAAATCTTCACAAATTACAACAAGGTACCAACCATCGCCCTTAATACTAATAGTCAAGTTGGATTCAATGAGTTCCATCATCCACAAGTAAGGTTAGATCTTAGAAATATGATTTGCATTGCAAAATAAATGAATTAATAACACCTGAAGAATACTACTTGAAGTAGTACCATTAGCATACTATTACTACCCAAAGAAAAGTTGTTTCAATCAACTCGATATACTTCAATATTGTATCCCAAATCAAATCCCATCTGGATTACATGTCCAAACTTAAAAATTAGGCCAGTATACACCCTAGCCTCCTTGCTATTATTCATGGCAAAACTCTTGAACATTCTTGCATCTTTTGCATTCACAAGAAATTAGCTTATGTCCTATAAAAAAAAAAACCCAATGCATGTCTCCGGCTATCCCGAAAATCACACCTTGGCGTGATGCCTTGCACATTACTTGATACCCCCAGGCCCCAACTAATAACAACAAAACGAATCAGAAACACGTGGTGTGTGTACCGGTGGGGACATAAGACAAAGAAATTTCGTTAACAGAAGATCCTAATCCTAACCCCAATTCAGATGCAGACAAGAAGCAACCTCAGAAATTTATAAACTCTCCACCATGCGTCCAGCACCACACCATAAACTCGGTGCATATAACAGCAAAACAGGTATTCAGATGGAATTCTAGCATAATTAAGTTGAAAAAGTCAGGACTAATGAATCCCAAAATTAAACAATCAACAGCAACAAACTCGAATTCAAGCAACTAAAATCAATAGCGGACAACAAATTTCACATGATCTAGAATAGAAAGTCAAAACCGCGTCTCCAACAGATGAATCAGATCTCCAAACCAAAAATCCCATCAACATCAAGCAACAGATCGTCACTGTTCAACAACAACAGCACAAGAAAACTCTAAATTGCCAAATAAGGAAAGGAAGAGTTTTTGCCCAACCTTAGCTTTTGGAATAACCTTAACTGCAACTTCTTGCCCTTTCAGCTCACCCTTCTTGAACTTTGCCCGACAAGTATAGCCAAAATGCCCCCTCCCGACCTCCTCCCCGAGCTCGTACTTATCGAAAAACTTCTTCGAGAATCCAAAAGCCTTGTCCAAACCGGCCCCCTCGCCGACCTCCTTCCCCTCCGGTATTGCAGCCTCATTCGGCTTCACAGAGCCGTGACGCCGCGCAAGCACCGCCTTGATGTGCTTGGCCGGAGACGGCGGCGGAAAAGGCCGCTTGAAAAACCTCCTGGGCGTACCCGTCCCCGGTGCCGGAGATCTCGCCGGAGACTTCTTGGAGAAGAGGTAATGCGCGGGGCTCGGGCTGTAAAACGGGAAAAACGGCGACTTTTTGCCCGCGTCTGGATTTTCGTCGCCCCTCTTTGCTTCCTCGAAGTCGAAGGTTCTGGAATCTTTTGCAGCTGCACCGTTATTCTGAACGGGGTTCGAATTATCCCCCATTCCGCCGTGGGGATGAAAATTGGGGTCTGGGTAGGATTTGGGTTTGGAAGTACATATCCCCATTTTCACAAGTTCACTTAATTCCTCTCAAAACTCAACAATCCCAATCCCAAATGCTTGACGTGATGATGTCTCTTCAAAGATTATTATGACTTTAAAAACATGTTCTTGGTTCCAAATTGGGGAGAAATTAATTATTTGAATTGGGTATTCACTGGGTGGAAGGAAGTGAAGATGAAGAAAGGGCTCCGGGAAGAAGCGGGAGAAGGGATCTGAAGAAAATAAAGTACAGACTACAGCCCCATGGATTCTGCTGAGACTGCCGGTGCTTTGGTCAAGAAGCCTAAAAAGAGGGGATAAAATTGAATTAAATTAATGAATTGAAATGAATTGAATTGAATTCTGGGAAAAAAGAAGTAAAGGGCTAAAAAGAAGAAGAAAGAGATGAACAAAAGGGAATTCATTGGGGTTGGTCCAGCCTGTACAGTTGAGTCCACGTGGCATTTATGTGATTGCTTTTAATCTAATTTGTGTAAGTTTATTACAAAAGATTTTCTTATCGTTGACAAACTACCATCACCTTAATTCTTACAACGTCCCTGGTCCTGACTCCCGGCGAAATTTTCATTTGGTGTGGAGTGACTGGGCACCTGAGGTCCCTGGAGTGTCTAAATTTGTATTCTATTTAATGGTATCCATTGTAGAACTCCCTTTCTTTCAATTTCGTAAAATTTTGCATGATAACTTAAATTGTGTGTAAACTCAAACAGAACAGAAGTATTGTTCTCTGGCCTTGTGGCTTTGCAAAAAAAAAAAAACAGAACAGAAGTACCTAATTGTTAAATTCTTCTTTCATTACACGTTTTAGAAACCAAAATATATTTTACAATAATTTTTATACTTTACAATTATTATTCATATACATTTATTACCAAATAATTTAATTCGAAATATAAAAGTAAAAATTTATGAATTAATTAATATATTTTTTATTATTGAAATTGAACTAAAAAATAATATCTATAAAACAATTGAGGGAGTATGAAGTAATTAATTTTATAATAATAGAATAGCAAAATGCTTATTGTTATTATTAATATTATTAAATTCTGTAAAATAATTTTCTTTAAATACTTCGTGTCCCCTGATCTTTGGTTTAAATTTTGGGTTGAGAAATGGAATTTCTTGGTGCTAGAGAAAGAAAGAACATGGATAGAAACAAAAGAACAATACTTAGGTCAAATTTTGGAAAGTTTGAACTTTTATTGTCAATCTGGTTTCTGTAATGGCATAACAATTGCCAGCAGGTATAGACAGCGCTAAAAAGGATGTGTGGTCCTTTGTAAAGTGATGTACAAGCCTTATAAAGTGATGTATAGACGGTAGTTTATTTTTTTATTAGTTTTTGGTTCATAACGTCCATCCATCACTTTTTTATACTCACACATCATTTCATATACACATACCCATCACTTTTGAATGTATCAGCACCTACAGGCCGCCAGCACCCAAACGATTTCCCAACTGTATATGGTGTATAATTAGTACACGGCTACTCGCTACGAGTTAACACATTCTCTGTTTTTTATTTACTACATTATTAGTAATTTATTTTTACCTAAATATTAAGTAAAAAATAATCAAGTTTAAAAATATAGTATATATTATTTAATTCTTATATGTATATATTTTGATATATTAGCATTAGTTTTCCTAAAATTAATATTAAAATATTAAAATATGAAATAAGTATCTCATAAAGAAATTATGGAAATACATCATGCATAATATGAGTATTGCACAATTTGCACTAATATGATTATGATTTTAGGACATTATTGTTTTTATTTATTTGTTTGTTTATTTAAACAAAAATGAAAAATAGAAAATAAAAAAAGAAGTGGCCAGTGGCCACTTATCAGACGCACAGACCGGATAAAGTTAAATAAACGGTAAAATTGAGTTTAAGAATTTGTCTCATGTATTTGGACAAAGACAGAGTAGAAGAAAAAAGTTGAGAATACAGGACAAAAAGGGTTTTGTGGTTAACTAATTGATTAATTAATAATTAATTAGAAATCCCCTTTATAAGTGGGGTTAATAAAGTACTTATTTTTTATTTGACATTTCCAACATGTTTGGTGGATGCATACATGACATAAAGGTGCAAACAATTAACTATAATACCAGATAAGTACGTACTAGTTAACAGAGTACACACCAGTTCCTATTAGAGACGGATTTTGAATCCATTCAAAGATTTGAATTAATAAATAATTTTTTTTTAACAATTTAGAAATTGTTATTTGCATTGAGTGAAATTTTCAAATATTTTTTTGTATATATTGTGTACAATAAAGTACAGTATATGTTTTCTAGAAGTAATAGATTATTGAAATTTCCGCTTTCCATTACATGCTTCACTAGGGTGGAAAAAATTATTCGGTATACCGAGCTTATCATATCGAAAATTACCGAAAAATATTAAAATTTATGTATTCCGAAATTTAGGTATACCGAAATTTAGGTATGCCGAAAAAAAGTACGGTAACAGTATGGAGCATACGAGATTTTCGGTATTTTGGAGATTTTCGGTATTTCGATATACCATAAAACCGAAACATTAATTTTAATATTATTTTAAAATTTTAATATTCTATCATCGGCATTTCGGTATTTCGGTATACCATAATACCATAAAGCCTAAACCCGGCCCAACTCTTAAAGCCCAACATATCATCGGCATTTCGGTATAATTCGGTATGCCGATTTGTAACGGTATATAACCCTTTTCGGTAAGTAAAAATTTCCGGTAAAAATAAAAAATTAGGTACAGTATAATTTTCGGTATATAAAATTTTCAGTATGTTTCGGTAAAAACCGAAAATTCGGTACGGTATAATTTTCGGTATGGTAACAGTATGTAGTCGGTATACCGAAAAGTTCGGTTTCAGTATCGATATGGTTTTTAACCATACTGAAAATTTCGGTACGGTACGGTAACAGTATTGGTATTTCGGTATACTGTAGTTTGCCACCCCTATGCTTCACAAATGGATTTTCAAGCTTTAGGGCATTCTCTTTATTGGATTTTCTTCACTTGGACTTGATTATTTAGGTGGAGGATTTGTCCTAAATGCGACTTCTGGCCAATTATTGTACACTTTTTGGGCAGTTAGACTTGGACACACCAAATTTTTCGGGGCTAGATGGATGACCTATCTAATCTTATACTACTAGTAATGAAACAAACCCTAGTTATTGTGTGCTTAATCCCAATGAATTCTCACACATGCAATGTAGGTAGGATATAGGTTGGTTGCTAAGGTATGCTGCTAGTTATTGCAGCCTTAATTTATTGCAACAGTAAGTAATAGATCTGTCTGATTAAACTACTGTATGTATATATACTGTATGATTCATCATCATCAATTGGGGTTAGTGCATCTGACATGGCCATTATTAAATCTTTTTTTTTTACACTTAGCTTTTAGATATAATTAAGGATGGGAACTAATAAGGATTAGAGAACCTTGTAATAGGGGAATAATGAAGTACTCCCTCCGTCCCGCGAAGATTGAAGCCTTTCTTTTGGGCACGGTAATTTAGGTAGTGGAGTTTAGTAGTTAAAGTGGTGTGGGTATTTGTGTTTAAGATTATAATGAATTTTGATATTGTTTATTGTTTAACTTTGACTTAATATTATCGTAGTGATGTAATTTGAGAAAAATATTCAAATGTGGTCTTGTTAGAATCGTCTAATCGTGTAGTTTTAGAATATATATTTTATACAATTTTTATTTGTATCAATTTTGTAATATTAAGAGTTAAAGAAATATAAGGGACTTTGTGTAGGAAAGTAATAATGCATTGGAATTTGTGCAGAATAGTAAAAGTAAGTATTTTTAATGGGATTTGACAATAATTAAGATTCTAATCAAACTTATATTAATTTAATTTTTCTAAAAACGGAAAGGGTTCAAACTTCGTGGGACACCCCAAAAAGGAATAGGGTTCAAACTTCGTGGGACGGAGGGAGTAACTATTACACGGCTTAGACATAATTTGGGCTTGTTTGGAAGCCGGCATATTTAGGAATATATAGCGGATTCAATTAGCATATTCTCTCATAATTCTCTCTCCGAATCTACTATCTGATAGCGAATCCGCTAACTCCCAATCATGCACTGTATATGCATGAATCACTATATTCCTGTAGTGTTGGTGTTGCCAAAATCTGAACTATTTAAAAACACAATCTCAATCATGCATTCCCATTTCCCCCTTTGTTTTAAAAATTAGTATTTGCACATGTCCTCGATCTCCTAGTTTAATTCTATTCCATTAATTTTAGAAACTTGTAAGATGGATATAAAAACATAGTTGAATGGTCCAGATGCACTTGCATGAAAAAGGGCTATTTTCCTACATTGATGATATAGGTTTAGACTTTAGAGGAAGGTGCAAATATTGTCTGAAGAATTAGTATTTGTGATACAAAGAATAAAGGGTGGCCCCCCTTAGTTCAAATTTTTTTTTTTTTTTTGCTTTACAGCCTGATAAGGCTAGGAAAAGGCCAGGAGGCCGGAAATAAAAAGGAAAAAAGAAAGACATGTCAACTTGCACGTGGGAACCACGTGCCTGCAAGATCTGCAGATAAAAGGCTACGACAAGAGTCCGGAGGGAAGGCCCAGGATGTGTAGAACGTCTCTTCACTTGCACCTAATTTTGCCAAGCAATCCGCAACAGAGTTCCCTTCCCGTAAGATGTGTTGAAACCGGATGGAGTGGAACCGAACCTTCAAGTCATCAATGCGAGCTAGATAGGAAGCAAGCCAGTGCGAAGATGATCTGGGGGACTGTATCAATTGCAAAGCCTGCATAGAATCACACATGCAACATACATCATATATGCCACTTTCGATAGCCAATTGAAGACCAAAACAAATTCCAGCAACCTCGGCCTGAATAACCGAAGCGTGCCCCAAATATCCAGAAATTCCACCCAACCAAGAGCCATCATTGCATCGCAATACTGCCCCATACCCAGCTCTATTGGAGGCAGCCTGGAGAGAACCGTCTGTGTGCAAGAAAACCCCACCCCAATCACCCATATTCCATGTAACAAGCCGAGGGTGAAGGGAGTGATCCCGGGTTGGCTTCCTGGTGGCTTTATCGAGCAAGTTCTGGAAATGTATAGCCTGCCGAATAATGGAATGATGTGATGTAGCAGAACCCTGGAATACCCTTAAATTGCGCTCTCGCCAAATACACCAAAGTCCGGCCATGAACTTGTTGCCAAACCAAGAATACATGGAGTGAAGCCATCGGCGAACATTGGCCCTATCCAACGTGTGAAGATCAGATGGTATATAAATATCTAGAGCTCGCCATACTGCTTTCACCCATTGACACAGAAATATGCAATGTTGCCAATTTTCCTCATAAATACCACAAATTTGGCACAGTGGCGAACTTGCCATTTGCCTATGGTGGCGAAGGTAATTGCAAGGCAAAGCTTCCCAAGAAATCAACCACACCAAGAAGCACAGACGTTCTGGGAGCTGAGAATTCCATATCCAGGACCAGCTACTACTTCTCTCGACCCGCTGCAGGAGAAGAAGATATCCCGATCGCACCGAGTACGTCCCATGCACACTCCCTTTCCAACACCAACCATCATGCACCAGTGTATGTAACCAGGGAGGTGGCTGGTCCAGTATGGCCTGGCGAATAGGTTCTGGCACGATAGTGTAAATACGCGACAGATCCCAACCCTGAGGCGTGAGGATGTCCGATACCCTCAAGTCCATATCACAAGTCTCCACAAACGGTACTCGGGGACCAAGTTGTTGATTATCAAACCAAGGCGAGAACCATAGGGAGCTAGCACCATCCCCCAACCTATATGAATAACCAGGCAAAAGTTTAGTCGCAGCTTTGAGAAGTCCTCTCCAGAAGCAAGAACCCTGACTTCTTGAAGAGAGGGCCGGCTGGCCATTCCATCCTCTGAATTCATATTTGGCTCGTAGCAGGCGGCACCAGAATTTGCCACGTCCCATAACGAGATCATCCACAGGTTTGCCCAGCAAAGCTATGTTAGCTAGCCTAGCTTGCCGGAAGCCCAGACCACCCCATGCTTTCGGACATGCAATACGTTCCCAACCGACTAAGTGAATACCGCGGCCCTTATGATCCTTCCACACGAATCTCCTAATTCGCTGATCAATCTTTTTACATATGGCAACTGGGAGCAAACTAATTTGCATAGGGTAAGCAGGTATAGCTGCTAGAACATGACGTGCTAACGTAGCCCTCCCAGGTTTGTTTAGCAGCCTCATCGCCCAAGAAGTCATCCTTTTATCCATGGCCTCAAGGATGTAGTCATATGCTCCGCGGCTTACACGACCCAAGTGAATGGGGAAACCCAAATACTTGCCCAGATTGGTAGTGAACGGAATGCCTATTGATTCCGAGAAAGCCGTCTTCTCCATAGATGACACAGTCCTAGAAGCAAGCGCCCTGGATTTATGAATACTCACTCTAAGGCCTGATTTGGAAGCAAAATCATGCAGAACAGTGGCCATGGACTGTATGCTAGAATCAGTAGCCATAGTGCATAAAATAATATCATCAGCAAAAAATAGATGGGAAACTCCTTCACATGCCGGAGACATCTTAACCGGAGCCCAATCGCCCCTATCAACAGCCTCCCCAATGGCCATGGACAGCCGCTCCATGACAATATTGAACAAATATGGTGACAAAGGGTCCCCCTGTCGAAGACCCCGATGCGGACAGAAACCCTCCAACGGCAAGCTATTCCATAAGATGGAGTATGTTGGCGACGAGACACATGACATAATGAGAGCCCGCAAGGAGGTCGGGATTGCCATTTGCATTAAACATTCATCAAGAAAGGGCCAACGGACAGAATCATAGGCCTTTTCGAGATCGATTTTCACAATAATCGCTTTCAAGCGTGAGGAAGAGGAGTGGAGAGAGTGTACCAATTCCTGTAAGATGATGGCATTATCAGTCGTCCCTCGACCCGGCAAGAAGGCTGATTGTAATGGCGAGATATAGGATGCCAGCAGGGGCCGAAGCCGATTCACAAGCACCTTCGAGACAAACTTATATGAGACGTTACATAAAGTGATCGGACGAAATTGTTTTACGGTTTGAGGAATTGGAACTTTAGGCACCAGACATATATGTGCCTTCGCCATCTCTGGATCAATATGGCCTGTCATGAATGACTGTTGGACCATGGACACAATGCTGTTACCAATCCTCGGCCAATGCATCTTGTAAAAGGCCGCCGGAAATCCATCCGGACCCGGAGCCGCATAAGGTTTAAACTGCCTAAGAGCCTCCAAGACTTCGTGAGGGGACACTGGTCCAGCATCCACCGAGCAACCCAGCTCTTGAAGGGGCCGAAGAGGAGGAAGGGACCGATCTGTATCATGGCCGTGATCATCTGAAAATAAATGGATGTAAAAATCCCGAACAGATTGTTGTAGGATCAAAGAATCAGTGCACCATGAACCATCCTGCAACATAAGTCCATGAATTTTATTACGATGATGATGGAATTTAGCTTGGGCATGGAAATATTTAGTATTCCTATCCCCTAGCCGAATCCAATCATCCCTAGCTCGTTGACACCAATACAATTCTTCTTGGTCAAGCAAAGCCTGATAATCCTTTTGCAACTTCCTCTCTAAGAGGATAAGGCGGGCAGAATCCACTCTTGCCAAAGTCCGATCAAGGCCAACCAGCCTGCGCATAATTTTCTTCTTCTTATTTTTGATTCGTCGGAATTCATGAGAGCAATGTTGCACAGAAAGTGACTGGAGATGCTGAAGTTTAGCGGAGATCGAGTTTTGACTACTGGCCCATGCAGTATCAACAAGGTTCTCGTAACCAGGCCGATTACTCCACAAAGCTTCCCAGCGGAAAGGTCGTGGCGCATTACATTGAATAGGCGCTCCACAGCACATGAACAAAGGAGCATGGTCCGATCCTACCCTTGCCAGGGTATCCACATGACCTGAGGGAAACAGATCAATCCATCCCAGATTAGCTAGAGCACGGTCTAACCTTTTCCTCAAGACAGTGGTTGCATTAGCAGGCCTGGACCACGTAAATAAAGAACCCTCAGTGCGAACAGGAAGTAACTCGCATGCGGCAATACACTCTTGAAACTCATCCGCCCGAGACTGGTTGAAAACCCCACCTTGCACCTCAGACGGCGAGATGACCTCATTCCAATCCCCCATAAGAAGCCACGGCCCATGAATACGAGTCCGTAATTGGAGCAAGTAATCCCAGTCACGTCGACGCCTATAAAAATTAGGCGAGGCATAAACAGCAGTGAAATACCATACCACGGATCCGGCCGTGAATGAAACAGTTAAAAATCGAGCATTCTCTTCAAACACATCACATTGTATCGAACTTCCGGAACGTCCCAAGATCCAAAGCCCTCCAGCCCTGCCAACAGACTCCGCAAGACAGATTGGATAATATCCTCGGCTGTACACAAAATTACGAATGCGATCATAAGGGCCTTGAGGCTCAAACAAACAAACCACAGAAGGACAGTGGAGCCTAAGGAGATCAGCAAGTGCACGATGAGCATGGCTATTCATCAAGCCACGTGAATTCCAAGCCATAATGGTAAAATCTGTAAAATTTGACATAAATACCAGCAAAATAAACCACAACAACCCAACTCCGCCAATGACTGGGATTGTCGACATTAACATATTGGGGGAGCTTCACCACCAGCCACAATAGAAGTGGCCTCCAAATCCATCTCCTGTACAGAACCATGACAAGGGCCATCCCCCGAAGAGGGAGCATCCGCAGGCCCATCGGAGCAGTCTGAAGAGGCCACCCCGGCTTGCTTTTGTGTGAGGCGTAAGGCAAGGGTCGACGCAAGAGACTGACCATCAAAGGATCCTCCTCTCTGCTCAATACGGACCCGCTTGTGACCATGCGATAAGGGTATTCCCCTTGATGTACTAGCATCAGAAGTACCATGCTTGAAATCGCCAAGAGGAATTGGAAGCTGGGATAACTTGGAATCAGAGATACCAGGCCCAGCCCCATTAAGAAATCCCAGGCCCACTTTATTTGGTTTTGATAAGCCAGCATTTTTCGGCCCATTTCCTGGATCCTTGTTAGGAACAGCCGCAAGTTTCTTACGTGGACCCCTACGCTTAACCACCATCCACTCACCAATGCCATTAGAGATTGGTTCTGGACTAGGGTGATCGTGGGAGGCAGGTTTTGAAGCCGCAGCAACCGCTTCCGAATCACCATGCATAGCCACTTCCTTCTCCTTAACCGTCTCCACCTCCTTACGGATGTTCGCTTGGGTAGCCTTGCCGGAGGCCTTATGCACAGTTCCCTCCTCATTAGTAGCACCAGTAGCCGGAGGTGGGCCTGATGGACAGCGGCCACGAAGGTGACCAAATTTACCACATTGCATGCAAACCATATGTAAACCCTCGTAGGCAATGTGAATGATCTCGCCCTCAACATCCACCATACCAAGTAAAGGTTCATCAAGATTTAATTCAACACAAACACGTGCATATCGTCCCCTTTTTAGTTTGAGGGTGTTAGAATCCACCTTAATCACTGTCCCAACCGCCGCAGCAATGGCCCGGGCACCACTCTCTGTATAGAAGGCATGATCAAGACCTGGAAAGCGTACCCACGCTTGAACCGTACGCACAGTTGATTTCGCTGGATGAAAGCCTCTAAACCATCGAGTCACAGATAGGACATGATCGAAAATCATCCATGGGCCAGTAGTCAAAACCTTCTCACGATCTTCAGGCAATTCAAACCTCGCCATAAAACACCCATGGCCGACGTCCAAAAGATCATACTGACCCGTCAACTTCCACGCCTTAGTAAGTCGATCCTTCAGCGCCAGGAAGCCAACTGCGATTCCCAGTGGTTTAAGGATCAATGTATCCTTCCAGGGGGCATAAAACTCATCAAGAACGGAGGGCGCAAACCGAATCTTAGGACATATCTTATTCACACCCGACTTGTCAATTGTGGCAAGCTTCGCTGCTAATAAATCTGGGACCGGCTCCTCAGTAGGAACATGTTCTGACACAGGGATTGCCATGACGACATCCCGGAACGAAGGTGGCGAAGGGGCCCTACCGGCCCCAGGGGGACTGGCGGTCGGAAGGGGAGGCTCAGGAGGGTGCTCAGGAGGATGCTCAGGAGAATTCATGCTCAGTTAGTTTTTAACCCATTCATCTCCCTTAGTTCAAATTGATTCATCTGGTGACAGTGAAACAATAATAATATACTGTACTTCATATATAAACTCCCAAAACTTGTTTAGCCAATTACTTAGTTAATTATTTGTCAACAACTATATAAAAAGTGTAATAATAAGATATAGATATATAAGTAAATGTATATATAAATGTATATAAGTGGGACAAGGCAAGATAAGAAGAGCAATTAATTTGACACCCAATATGAAATGAATGGTGAAAAAGATGTATGCAATTAGGTGCCCATTTGTACATGGAATGGAGAGTGGCAAACCTCATCATCAATTGACAATTGCTATCTATGTGGACTTGCTTTTTCTTTCACTTTCCCTCTCTCCCTTTAAATTTCATTTAATTTGATTTAATTTACCTATCAACCAATTTTCCATTCCATTCAACACATCCCATTACTCCCTTCATTAAATTACATTTACAACGCAAATTAAAGGGTGCAGTACGCATTATAATTTGGTATTTCAATTTTTTTAAAAATGAAATGTCACGTGGACATTTATGTAGTTTGGAATTACTATATACAAATAGTCTATGATTTTAATTTAGAGTGTGTCTAGAAAGTGTAAAGGAAATCGAATAATGGATTAGTCAATAAATCTTGGGCCTCGTGTTATTAGAGTTCAATTTGTGGCCAAACTTTTCTTATTTGTTTGTTTGTTTGTTTGTTTGTTTTTTTTTTTTTTTTTCTTTTTGGGTTGGGTTGACTTCATTTTTTCAACAATACTACTTGAGTATGGTAAATGGTAATGATAGGCAATGATTTGTGCTTTTCTGAATCCTGACTGTATGTGTGTGACTGTGGAAGTGAAAATTGAAAGTTGAAAGTGAAAATCAAATTGGATGGAGAAAGTGGAAACAAATATTGGGCCACAAATAATAATAAAATAAATAATGCTCCACAAATGAAGAAGGGTAAATGGCTAACGTGGGCTGAATCTGGCCCATTTCATATGACACGCGTGACCTTTCATAATACCCAACTCACCTCCCACCATAGTCGCTGGGCCCACAGCCCATTTTTTTAAAATGAAATCACAAAAACCAAAAAAAAAACATATTAGAAGAAATGCAGACCACCCTATGTAAAAAACATAAACTATGATCTTATATCCTTTTAATTATGTTAAATTATTTTTAAATGTCATTTTATTATTATTTAAAGTTCATATTATGTTTTATGAAATACTTGATGATGTCTAAAAGAAAAATGATTTTTTTTCAATTAAAAAATAAAAATGTCATTATAACTTAATAAAATAAAATTAATTCCCTTAGAGATGCAATATAAACAAAGAATAGGTGCACCCAAAAGAAAGAGAGAAATATGTTTTTCCTCTTTGCAGGAGTATTTTTCATTTTCTATGTGGATGTGAGGAAGGAAAGAGTGGAAGTAGTAGTAGTCCAAAAGAATTGGGTCGAAATCCAAAAACCCATTAAAATCTTGACAAATCCCTCTAATTAGGTCTTAGAGCAGTTTGGAATAGCTTCTAGGGTTGTGTTTTTGGCTTTTGTTTCTGTCAAAAGCACTTCTAGTAGAAATTAGGTGTTTGTTTTGGCTTTTAAGAAAAAGCAAAAGCACCCCGAAAAGCCAAAAAAGTATTTCTAGAAGAAGCAGCCCAGGTGTGCTTCTCCGAAAAACAGAAGCCAAAAGCACTTCGTAAAATGTATAAAGACTTAAATACCCTCATTACTTAAAATAAATTACATTACAAATATATCTTATTATCATAATAAGGGCCCGTTTGGATTGGCTTTTAAAAAAAGCAGAAGCCAAAAGCAGAAGTAGAAGTGAAAGCCAAAAGTAGAAGCAGGTAACTTTTGTGTTTGAATGGAATGTTTGAAAAGCAGTTTTTTTTCAAAAGTGTGTTTGGATATGTAAAAGTGAAAAATGCTTTTGAAATGTGTAAATTACCAAAAAGGGTATGCTATTTATATATAATACTACCTCCGTTCCTTTTTAAATGCACGTTTTGACTTTTGGTACTGTTCATTAAGTAGCTTTGACTTGGCTTTTTAATACAATTATATAAGATAACATATAGTCAAGTGAGATCTTGTTGGATTCGTCTAATCGCATAGATTTAGAATATCAATTTTTCATAATTTTTACTTGTATGCAATTTGAGTTATGAAGCATTAAAAATATGTATTGGATTGCGTGAAATGTGGGTCCGTAGCATTTAAAAAGGAACGGAGGAAGTAGTATATATTTATAGTGTAATTAAAATAAATTAATATGGGCATTTATGACTCTGCACACATTACTAGGTGCTTTTGACTTCTGCTTTTCGGAGAAGCACCCCTGGGCTGCTTCTCCCAAAAGCACTTTTGCAGCTTTTCGAGGTGCTTTTGCTTTTTCTAAAAAGCCAAAACAAACTCTTTTTTCTTCAAAAGTGCTTTTGGCAGAAGCAAAAGCCAAAATCACTTGAAAAAAAACCATTCCAAACAGACTCTAAGTAGCATGTCCCTGGGCTGCTTCTCCCAAAAGCACTTTTGCAACTTTTCGAGATGTTTTTGCTTTTTTAAAAAAACCAAACCAAACGTTTCTTTTTTTTTTTTCCAAAAGTGCTTTTGGCAGAAGCAAAAGCCAAAAGCACCTTGATAGAAGCCAATCCAAACACCCTCTCAGGCTCTTAGCTCGTCAAGGAATCTTGCGTCGTTAAAATTCCACCAAAATCAACCAAGCTCCATTTTTCAAATTCAATGCCATCAACCACTGATTCAGCAGTAGCTCCAAAATTCCTGTCCGATGCACCACGCATGGTGATGGGACAGATAATCAGCGGTTAGCTTTGATCCTTCAAATTACAAGTACTTCGTATAAGATTATTAATTGGATATTGGGTTTGACCACAAAGATATATTCCTTAGACATCCCAACTAGTTGGTAGATGACTACTGCTGCTACAAATATCTCGGCTTTTGACACTTTCCAAGACCTTAACAAAATATAGTACTTGTACATTTGTTGCTCGTGATTGACTTTTAGAATATACTACCACTAATTACTAATTAGGCTACCAAATTCTAAAAGAACCAATACTCAGTGAACCGAACTGAAATGTATATGGAAACTAAACCAACTAATATGAATATTTTTCCTTGAGAAAACGATGTAGGACAAACTATCTCATAGAAGATGCTTCTTTACCCAATATATGGAAAATTTTCTTCCAAATCAACTATTTTCTCTCTCTATATATATGCTACTGTAAAAGATTGCTGGTCAGGACACTTGACTCACCATCTGGAGTTGGGATAATTGAACTGCATAGCATCACATATAATAGGGAAAAAGAATGGAGAAAAGGGCTCTTAGTATCCTAATTTCGTTTCTGATTTTGAATGTTCTAGCGTTAATCCCACTCTCGATTGCCCAAACGAGGGGAAAGATGGTGACAGTGCTGAGTATTGATGGAGGTGGAATAAGAGGCATCATACCTGGTGAGATTTTGGCCCACCTCGAGTCAAAACTTCAGGTGATATATAAACTGTTTCGATCGTCTCTGGCAATCAAGATCATTCCCTTCATCCGTTCTTCACATTTCTCGATCATTGTTCCACAGGAAATAGACGGTCCAAATGCAAGAATTGCGAATTACTTTGATGTTATTGCCGGGACAAGTACTGGAGGGCTTATCACCACAATGCTGACTGCTCCTGGGGCAGATAACAGTCCTCTGTATGCTGCAAGGAACATTAGCAGCTTCTTCATGGAGCATGGCCCGAGAATATTCCCTAGGGATCGGTGAGTGGTGTTCTTGTGATTTTCGGTTCCTGCATTTATCTGACTATTCTTTTGTTAAAATGCTGAGCTGAAATTGAATGCTTTATCAATGATGATCAGACGAAACAAGTTTTTGAGCAGCAGTGCGAAACTGATTAGAGGTCCAAAGTATGATGGGAAATACCTGAAAGCGTTGGTCAGGAGGCTGTTAGGCAATCTAACTGTGACCGAAACCTTGACGAATGTAGTCATTCCTACATATGACATCAAGCGCCTACAGACCATTATCTTTACCACCAAAGAAGTAAAGAAAGAAGTGTCTTTTATTGTAACAGGAAAGAGCACTTACCAGGATATATATAAATCTCTTGATGAATTGTTTTGGATTTGGCACAGGGAAGGACAAATGCTACCAAGAATGCTCGGTTATCGGATATCTGTCTGGGCACCTCTGCTGCCCCCACGTATCTCCCACCTCATTTCTTTGAGACGAAAGATGCAGAGGGAAGAATAAGAACCTTTAATCTTATTGATGGAGGGGTTGCTGCAAACAATCCAGTGAGTAACATCAACAAAAGCAAAATCAATCTTTTTACATAGTAGTACCAAGATTGAAATGTAAATGGTATTTTCACAGACCCTGACAGCAATAATGCACATTTCCAAAGAAATATTGCTGGGAAAGTTTAAATTAGAAGACATGAAACCAATAGACAACAACAGGATGCTGGTCCTGTCATTGGGTACTGGCTTAGCAAACAAGGAAGAGAAGTATAGTGCAGCAGACACGGCGAAATGGGGTTTGCTGAAATGGGTTTACAACAAGGGAGCCTCACCATTGATCAATATATATGGAGATGCTAGCTCAGACATAGTGGATATTCATGTCTCGACCGCATTCCAGTCCCTGCGCAATGAACAAAATTACCTTCGTATTCAGGTAGGCAGACGGACAAGATTCAATTATCATGTTTTATAAATTCAGTTCGATTTTGTGTTGTGCAAATTAACATAGAAATGTTTGTATGCTGACATTTTTATGGAAAAGGATGATACCTTGGCAGGGGATGCATCGTCCCTTGATATTTCATCCATCAAGAATATGAAGACACTACAGCAGATTGGAAATAGACTACTTGAGAAGCCTGTTTCAAGAGTGAACTTGGATACGGGCAGACCAGAGCCGGTTCAAGGAGAGGGTACAAACAGTGAAGCTGTGGCCAGGTTTGCCAAGTTGCTGTCCGATGAAAGGAAACTCAGACAAGCAAGTTAGAATTTAGAAGAACTATTTTCTTCAAGGCTATTAATAAGCACGCACACTTACATGAGTTACATTCATATTACAAATAAATTTCTGCAGATTCTCTAATTATGAATCAAGTCCAGTACTTTGTGTAATCGCTCCTTTAGTCAATTTAGCATTGTTCCTTGGGAGGTGATATGGTTGTCCTATCCTCTTGGTAAACTGTAAGTTGTGTATGATGACTTCATTTGTAGAATATTCAAGAAGTAGGAGTACAGAAGAGTATTGACGAGGCTAATTGCACATAATGTAAAAGCAAGTCATATCTGGTAAAGTGGTAATAATAGAATGAAGAATTGTTGACCTTGTTCTCGCTCGTTTGAGACTTCGAGATAACAATTGATGTCTACTATGCGAAAATAATTGTATTATTGTCCAAATAGGAAGAATCAAAACCATTTTAATCAAACCTAACCAAGGACAATTTTAATTAAATTAACTAAATACCGTACATCATTGCTGTGAATAAAGGGAATGGTCAGATACTCAGATATGGGGTATGGTAAAAAACTAGGAAACTCTCAAGAGTACACGAAAAGAATCTGGGTTATAAAATTCATGATCTGCTGGATCTGAAAAAAAGAATAACTCCACATCCCAATTTAGCTGTCTCTACAATAAGATAGTTGGCATAGGATTCATCAACCACTGAAAACTACTACTAATTTTTTGGGTCTGTGTTGTCATGATAAGTACTACTATCAGATGCCTAGCCGTTTCCCAACGTTTTGAAAACTTGTTTTGGTTGGTGTTGTTAACACCAGTTTTCTAGAATGCATGGTGCTGAGTCAAGGCAGTTTCATTTCGTCTACCCCAAGAATCGCTTTGTATGTATTCAATTATCATTTATCGAAGTTGCTTTGGGATCTAGACGGCTAGGAGGGGCATTAAAGGACAAAGCCAGACAGGTGTATCTAATGTAGAAGACAACACCATCACAATCACATTAGAATATGTAGCATACAGGTATGGAAATGGACGATCCCTTTTATGACAACGAAGCCAACGGAACATTAAATAATGCAAGAGGCCAGGCTACCCAGAAAAAGACTCAGGCAAGCTAAGCTCTCAACTGTCAGCAAATAATTCAGGAAAAAATAAACCTCGGTATCCGGTAAGATTCTATATAAACCATGAAGTCAAAGGTAATCCATTAGCATTAATATTGATCAATGGAGTTCAATGATGAGAGCATGTCTAGCAATGCAATGGAAATGATACCCTCGGAAGATGAGCGCGACGACTTACTGGCAACCAAAGTTGCAGAATTGGAAAAGATGAAGGAAGATCTCAGACAAGCTAAAGATGATGCAATGCAATCATGGTTAGATTCTCGACCCATTATTGATGAACTTGAGAAAATGCAGGCGGAATTAGCAAGTGCAAAAGCCAGAGTTTTGAAAGCAAATACCACCATTTCGGAGCTTCAAGCTCAGCTGGGAACCACCGACATGTGCTTCAAGTCCACAAAGGAGGAAGAAGAGAGGTTCCGTGTTGTGATCAACGAGAACAGTCAAGCCCTGCACAAGGCACAGGAAGATTTGGAACAACTGAAGGTAAAAATAGATGAAAAGCGAAGGAGACGATCAAAATTGAAGATATTCTTACGGAGCAAGAGGCAGAACCTTCAGACACTGCAGCTCACTTACGAAGCTATAGTGCTGGAAACAGAAGCTTTTAGCACCTCAGCAGCACAGGCATTTAGCCACATCAATAATTCAGATGCAGCCAATATCATGGTGCAGATACCTGTTGATGAATACGAATTCCTCAAAAGAGAAGCCAATGAACAGAACTCGATAGCGGAGTGGCGAATTGCCGTCGCAAGGGAAGAGAAACTCGCGGCGGAGAACAGCCGAGAGGCAGCTTTTAGGAGACTGCGGAACTTGTATCCCCTGAACAATTACGGCATAAGGAATATGGCGGAGCAAAGACCAGTCGGAAGAACAGAGATAATCGAAGAAATGGCGGATACCGGAAGAGGCAAACCCAATCGTACTATCCGCTTTGCCGCAGCTCGGCCGAAGTCTGCAGTTAATAGAAGAAATCCACCACAACAACACACAAATAGAAACTACGGCAATTCGAGAAAGAAGAGGAAATCATCCATTTTAGTTCGAATCAAAACCTTTTTCGTACTGAAGCTTTCAAAATACTTCAAATAATCGGCAATCCAAAAATGACGATACTTCACGCAATGTTTCACTCAAAATTTGGATACAGAGTGAGTAAGAAAGGGTTTGAAATGTGCCGGACGATTATTATAACAAAATTCGTCGACCATTTAGTCAACCAAATCGGGATTTTCGTACAAAATTCTCAGCCATGCGATCAGATGTATTACAACGGGCACGGCCATTGCTTTTGTTCATCAGAAGTGAAGAAGATTTAAACAACCAAGAAAAAGGCATTAGCCTTTAATCCTTTTAGCCAACCTGTCAGAATCCTTACGTGTTTTTCATTTCAATCACAATTTGTAGGTTTGGATTTGGAGGTTTTTTAAATGTTTTTAATCCAGCATAACGAAGAAAAACAAGTGAAATGGAGTCACCATCATGAATCAAGCAGCCGACTATAATGTAGTGACAAAAAATACAAGACTCCCTTCCATTTGTAAACTACATTATTCTAAAAGATCCAAACATACATACGCTATTCAAACTGAACTTGTTCTTCCTCAGCATGATTACTACACAGTAGTTGCCACTGAAAGCTTTGTTGATTTCAAGCTGCACTTGGGGATAAAAATGTAAGCTTTTGAAACATTCTCAAAGATCCGTTCCTGGAGTGGGCGATGCATTTTCATGTCTTTTAGGATATGTTGGAATAACTCTACAAACAGGCCTCGTCTCATTCTTGCTTAGAAGTTTCATGCTTGAGTGAACCTCAACATCGCGCATAGATACCCTGTCACCAATGTCTAGATTGCTCACATCCACCTCTATACTTGTAGGGATGTGCTCGGCTGGACACATATACCTCAAACTGCTCCGTATCTTATTCAGTTGGCCTCCTGGTTTTTCATAAGTAATTTCATGTTAAACAATAATATGACATCTTAGTAGCTTCTGTTCGAGAAATATAAAATATAAATTATCTTCCAACAGCTTGATTAATCTTAGAATGCAAACAAATCTCAAGAACATAAGCAATGCCAACATCCGACAAGAGCAATGTGATCAGTCAAATAACAAGATGATTACCATCTAGGGCCGAATTTTATTGCGTAGCCTATAGTTCAATCAATTTTTAGCAGTAAGATTAATACTTTGAATCGGTATGAAAAATTAAACTAAAAATGAATGCATAGTGCTGTAAAACTCTGACAATCCAGAACAATGTTTCTTGAACTTCTAAAAGAGCATGTCTCATGGTTTTCATTTGAAATCGGGCTTACCTTCATGCACAGTTTTTATTTTAGCTTTGAGTTCTATTATGCCATTTGAAAGCGACAAAACACAAAATCTATCTTCATTTCGTGCAATATCTCATTTAAAGACATAACATTACTCATATATATTGCAGCAAACATAGATATTGAATTAGCAACAGATCATGCTAAGGATAACCATTACATTGCTGAATTGGCACGGAAGACGGAACCATGGCTGACATTTAACACATTGCCAGACATGCCTACCCGGCAATGTTAGGTGCTCTTATAGACACATAACTCTGAGTCTCTGACCACAGATAACTATTTCTTGGCCCCGCAGAGAAAGGGGTTAGATTTTTAGCTCATGATCATAACTTCATAAGTAAAATTGAGAAGAGTTTTTAAAACTAAAGTAAATTTAATCCTTCATTTGCAATTTGTAACATCAATGTAATTATGCAAAAATAAATAGAACAAAAGAAATTAATTTGCATCATCCCTGCAACCAGCAATTTTTTTTTTTTTTTTCAAGCTTAGAGAAGGGGTCACACTCACATATCCATCACATGATCACATGACTCATCAGATCTCCAATTTTGCTAATTGATTTATGGATAATGGATGAACTAAAAGATCAACCATGTCATACCTTCAGTAACAAAAAGTTAGTCAGCTCTATCAAGTGTACAATCCACAGTTGTGCATACAGACGAGGTTAAAAGTTGAAACTTGATGGTTCATGCTCTAACCAGAAAGGTAAGACCAACAAAGCATAACAATTCACACAACCAAAATAGAAGCTAGCGAACCAGTGATGACCGATGAACCAAACCAGCATTGCTTAAAATGGAAGGAAAAAAAAGGCACAAAAAATGTATACACTACACGACTAACCTTTCTTCAAGCCAGGGCATACATCTTCTCCTTTATAAACAATGGGCACATCGACCATTAAATCTGTTCCATCCTCTGCCCATACAAACGCTAGATTTAATATTTCCCCATCTTCGTTTCTTTGTATCTGTACACCAAATGTCGATGGTCAAGCGAAAGCAAACACCTTTTTTGTATAGAAGTACTAATTAAACAGAATCCCTAAAGTATACAGTCCATTCGTACAAATTCCACTCAATGAAAACAGAGTAGCAATGCAGAATAAAGGAAGAATCACACATTCAATTGACCTCAAAATCAACAAAATTTCAGAAAATTAGCTCCAATATCTTGCCTTAATCGGAAGAACCTTCTTGGTATCAAGTATTGTGGAAGATCCTGGGCCCGCCCTAATCTGAAGTGGGAAAGTAGTGGAGCAGAAGAACGGAAGCTTCACATGCTTGAGAATAGCTTTAATCTGCTTCCGCTCAGTGGTGAGCAACAGTTTCCGAGAATCCGATCGGAAAGCCGCGATAGAATTAGGGTCGTCTGGGTTCGTTTGGACGTAACTTGCAGAGGAAACCACCGTCGGAATGAGCCCCTGAGCTCGTTGCCTGGCGGCGACACGATTGCCAGTTATTTCCCTGGGTACAGCTTGGATCGTGTGGTATTTCCGCAGGCAGTGTCCCTTCTCCGTCGCTTTGACAACGCCGGCGGCCGCGCGCCACCACTTCGACATTTCTTTTCCAGTCGATGGATGCTAGAATAGCTCAAATGCGGCGGTGCTCAGGTCACCAACCTCACGTTGTAGCCACCAACCACTCAAATTGCGATTTTATTGGGCCTGAAATGACCCAAGTTCGAATTGTACGGCCCAATTTTAAGCCCACTATTAATACAGTTACAGCCCATATTTAATTTTAGGGTACATACCTACAAAGTTACAAACCTGACCTCTATACATAGACTTTATGGGTTTCCCAGGCTATTCGAAATGAGTAACTGCAGAATTGTACTTTTATTACTTAATTAGGGTTAGGGTTTTGGGCATGTATGATTGTACATGGTGTGTAGTCTGGAGTAATGTAATAGGGTTGAGGGGATAAAGGAGGATATTTGGGGGTTAGGCCTGAAACGTCGTGTCTATGGTCTCAATTCACAACTATTTTAGTTTAGTCTTGCAGCTTTACAGGCCCAAATGGGTTCTCATTACATTGTAGATTTATTAGTGTATTGGGATTACTGATTTGTTACTACATACTTTGTGAGCAGTGACAATTCAGTGAGGCAGCAGTATGTCTACGATCACACACAAGCGCAGCTAAGCAGCAGTGTAAAAAGTTTGATTTGGCATAATCCATGGCACCTGAGATGTGACTTTTTCCACGGCCATCTGAAAGTCAAAATAATCTAAAAAAGTCTCCCCACTCATCAGTCACCTCTCTCTCTATATATACACAGAGACACATTCGTGGCTGCCCCTCTTTTCTAGTATTATAATGCATGTATGTATACATTAATGAAAGATAGGGTTTTTACACGCAAAGCACCTCCTACTTATATTTTAGGTCTTCTAGCTAGGGTCATTTATAGATGTGGTGGGCACCATATTAATTATTTCTTTATATAATAAAATATGCTATCAAAATTGAATAAATTTTCTAATCCCCTCTATATTTGTTTCAACTTTTTTCTCTCTTGTCCAATATACACGGCGTGGTGCACCAACTTTCTATCTTTTACTCCAAATATTTTTTGTTTAAATTATAATTATAGAGGACTCGGCTTCCGAAAAGAATTGAATAATAAATGGGGCCTCCAAATATTTGCTCCAAGGTATTGGTAAATACTCCCTCCGTCCCAGCTAACGTGTCCTGTTTGACTTTTTGACACTGTTCATTGTTCTACTTTGACTCGATTTTATTGCATGTATATATTTGGAAAAAATAGTCGGGTTGGATCTTGTTAGAATCGTATTATCATGTAGTTTTAGAATATATATTTTACATAATTTTTTGTTATACACATTTTGAGATATTAACGGTTGAAAAAGTGTCTTGAATTATGTGCAAAAGTGAAACAAGACAAGTTAAGTGGGACGGAGGGAGTATATGTGTAGAGTTGGAACAGGATCATATTCTAATTCGATCCTAATGAGAGGCGGAAATCTTGGTTTCTTGAAGTATACAGGGGTGTTTAGGTTAATGCATGATTCTTAATGGTGTGGGATTAATGAGAATGATTAGGCTTAATTAGGTTGCCTTAGCTTGAGGAAATGTGGAGATCAATGCATATGCACTAGGAAAAAAAGAGTTTTAGTGAGGAAAACAATTGTCACTAAATCTAGTGACGGACTTTTTAGTGACAATTATTTTCCTCACTAAATTTTTTTTTTTTCGTAGTGATGGCAATTGGCAACTAACATGCATCCCAGCAATCTAGATTTATTGTGCCTGGTTTTGAAAGAATTAAGTTATTGATGATGAATCAAGTGGCATGCAGTAGTCCGGGAGTAGGATTTGTTTCTGGGACCAGCTTGGGTTGAGTGAAGTTTCCAAAACTAGCTTAGGGTTATTAGCGAGTTGGAGGAGTGACCATATATACCTGTTGGTAATGGTCTTTGGAAATTCCTATATACTATGTCGGAAAAGCTTTTCTGTCTCCAACAATGGGGTGTCTCCTCTCTCCACAAAGTGGCAATTAAGGACTATATATTGGAATATACATATATATACTCGTCTATTTTGGGTTTGTTTTGTCTCTACTCATGTATGGTGACGTGTCACAAAACATATCCTCATTGTCTGTACTCTGTTTATTCTGCCTAATCTCTTTAAGTTCAAAGTTCCCCCAATAATCAAATTATATACGCATGTATGTATGTTTATAGTAAAAGGAAAAAAAAAAATAGCAGTATAGATATTCGTAATTAATTTAAAAATTATCCCGGCCCCTCCATTCCCGATTATGTTTTTCCAACACAAGAAAAACAAAAGCGAGTCTAGCTAGTTTGGCAAGAAAAAATCCAAATGAATAGAAAGTCAGAAGATCCGTAATTATTATTCTCTTCAGCTTCTGCTGGCTTTACCACCGGACACGGGTGGTCGACGCAATAATGTGGGGATTCGAGTTTAATAAGTTTATTTTAGTGTGTGTATATATATATATATATGTATTTCCTTTAATCAGAAGCTGGGCATGTTTTTCAGGCCATGAATTGAAATGGTTCGTTGTTTTGGATAATTTGGAAGTTGATGCTTGGCATCCGTGGTAACTTCTTTAAGTACGTACACATTTTCATTACTTAAAATACAATTTATTATTACTTAAAATATAGTTGAATCCGTCGAGTCTCGGGTTAATTAGTAGAAGTTTAGATTAAAAACCGGTGGAAGACCTCAAGGGTTATGGATCGGGCCGCCTGATTATGAAAGCACATACACAGTTTCCAACTTCGGGAGTAAAAAACTTCTGATTTTGACTTTAATTTCCGGATTCTGACTTTCAATATTGGCTCTCGAAATTCTCAATCCCCTCCGATCCCTCAATGTTAAAATAATTTATTCTTGAAATACATACACGTACACCGTCCTTTTACTCTGCTGTAAAATTTTTAATTCCATTTGCATGTGCAATTTATGTATAGTCAATACATATAGTAGTATAATGCTTCCTCTGATTCACACTAGTACACAGTCACACACACACACACACATAGTATATATATATATATATACTAGCTATATAATTAAGTATTGTTTTTGTAATAGGTGAGAGAGATCGATCGATCGATCGAGGGTGAGTTGAAGGGTGAAGATCGAGGAGGAGGAGGAGGAGGAGGATGTCGATGTCAAACAACAACTCACCATGTGCGGCGTGCAAGTGCCTCCGTCGAAAGTGCACCCACGAGTGTCCCTTCGCCCCATATTTCCCGCCGGACAACCCCCAGAAATTCACCAACGTCCACAAAGTCTTCGGCGCCAGCAACGTCGCCAAGCTCCTCAACGACATCAGCGCCTCCAACCGCGAGGACGCCGTCAATTCCCTCGCCTACGAGGCCGAGTGCCGCCTCCGCGACCCCGTCTACGGCTGCGTCGGCCTCATCTCCATCCTCCAGCACAAGCTCAAACAGGTCCAGCACGACCTCGAAACAGCCAAGAAGGAGCTCTCCACCTACGTCGGCCCCACCGCGATGCTCTCCATCCTCAATCACGCCACCGGGATCGCCCATCATCATCCGCCGCCGCCGCCGCCCCACCCAAATATCGGCTTCTCCGGTTACCAACAAACGATGCCTTACAACAACAACAACAACAACACCAACACCGCCCAGCACATGCTGACGACTCGAGATCAGCACCAGTTTCTCGAGGCGCAGCAATTGGCGGCGGCGGCGGCGGCGGCTGCAGCTAGGGAGCAGGAGATGCTCAAGGCTTACGAACTTCAGCACCACCATCAACAGATCGATTTGATGAATTCGACTGCGCGCCGCGCGCTGCCGCCTCGACGGCTGCCGGATTATTTAATCACCAGATGCCGGCGGACGACATCCAATTGCAGCCATCCCTAGCCCTAGGAAGTGCATACGAAACCCTTCCTTATCAGCAATCGGATCCTCATTCCCATCCAAATCAATCTCGGCACCTTCTGATGCAGCAGGAGGCAGTTTCGTCGTCCCACCGCTCCCATCCACAGCAGCAGTTAGTTCTGCAGGGCCTACACTCCCAGCCACAGCTAATGACGAGCAATAAGAGCGGCCACGATGACGAAGATGAAGACGACGAGGACAAGAACAGTGATCCTTAATTGTTGTAATGATTATTGTCCCAAATTGAAGTTTAATTTTTTTTTGTTGCTGAAAATTCAAAGCCTGCATTAATTCCATCATCCATCCAGGTAAATTCCTCAACTCCCTTTTTTTTTTTTTTTCTTTTTTGCTGTTTCTCATATCTGCTGCAGCTGCTGCAATAACTAGGGTTTTGATAGTTTGATACAATCTTCTACACACATAAAGAAAAGCACAATTTACTTGGTCTCTTCTGAGTTTGTGATACAGTCATAGAGTATATACATTGGCACACTACATTATACTATTGTCCAGTGGGGTTGGTTGTTGGTTAAGAGAATTATAGTGTTGTCACTGGCATGGGCTGTCCATGACAAGTCACCATCCAGGAATTATAGCTCAATCCCACATTAATGAAACCCTGACAGGGCTTCTTCAATTCCTCTTGGTTTTTGCATTTTATGGGGGTTTGCAGTGCTGAGTTGAGGCAGATTTGGGGGGTAGCAATTGCACCTCCTTCTTTCATCACTCCATTTTGTCCTTTTCCTACTGAAAATAGTTCCTCCGTTCCTTTTTATTTGACACGGTAGTAGTTTTGTTACTGTTCATTGAGTAACTTTGATTCGACTTTTTAATACAGTTATATAAGATAAAAAATAGTCAAGTGAGATCTTGTTAGATTCGTCTAATAGCATAGATTTAGGATATCAAAGTTTCATAATTTTTACTTGTACGCAATTTGAGTTATTGAAGATTGAAAATGTGTATTGAATTGTGTGAAATGTGGGACCGTGTCAATTAAAAAGCAACGGAGTAAGTATTATATATTCTTTCATTAGCATTTAGGTCTATGTAGGAGTAATATCATGTAGTATGTTGCTTTTGCTTTCATTACAATTTAGTGTTTCTTGACTAAACTATTGTTGTTTTCTTTAAAAAAAAAAATTAATCATCACTTCAGGTAATGTAAACAAATGTTTTTAAAACCTTAAAATAATTCTTGAAGGTGATGCTCAATTAATGCACTGGCATGCATGTTGCCGTGGACTGAGCTGTGTTTTTTTTTTCTTTTTGTTTAATTTAATTACTAATATTATTATTTATTGTTAGTATGAGTAATCAATCCTGTTCAGTTTATGGACTCAATTTAATTCCAAGGTTTTCAACAGTAGTTACTGTTCAATCGGACCATATATCAATATTTATTCTAACATGTAATTATTTCTGTTTGCTTCTGTGATTTTCTTGCAGAATATGTATATGCAGGAACATTTACCACCCCCCCCCCCCCCCCCCCCCCCCCCCCCCAAAAGAAAATGAAAACGAAAAGCGGGAGTAAAACTGTGATTGATGAAGAGGTCTATTAGGAAGTGATGAGTTTTGGAGAAACTGCTCAATGTACGTAATACTACTACGTTTCGAAATTAAATTAATATTATGCATCAATGCATGGATTTTTGACAGTTAGCTATCCATATAATATATATTAATCCTATCTGTATTCTTTCCTTTAATTAGATTACATATCAGTGCAAAATTATTACAATGTGATCTTAACTTGCACTTGTATTTGTTTTAGTCGTCCAATTTGTATTCTGTCCGTTAATTTTGGACTTGTTAACTAACCCAGTTTAAACTTGGCCATTGCTACGTAACATATCTTATTGAAGTCATTATATCCTACATTTTTATCTATTGAACTTATGTTATTTTAAATAGTTTTTTTTGTTTATTTAAGCATTGACACCAATGTGTCGGCAAAGGTGTGTAGGAGTCCAAACCACACAAATTACAAAGGGGGTAAAGGGGAGGGATTGGGGCGGGGTGAAAATTGAATCCCTAAACTATGATTTTTCAAATAGTTTTAATTGGTATAAGTGAATTTATGATATTTTAAATATATGAAGTATTTTGTAATGTTAATATTTGCTTATTAATTTAATAAGAATGGCAGCTGAAAGTTGCACTATAAAAATTTCTGAGGAATGTGATTAAAGGATTTTGTTTGTCCGTTAGCGCAACAGGCGACGATATTTGTCTTGTTTTTTCATCGATTTCCCGCGAATTTATTGTAGTAATGCTGATTACTTATATATATAATTACATTGATAAATTGATTCTGATTACTATTGTATGTGTGTATGGTGTGTGCATATATATATATATATAACTTACAAAATACTACACCCGTACCTAGTTAAATAAATGGCACATGCATTATTTCACGCAATCTAAGACATATTTTAAATTTTTAATAACTTAAATTATAAATATTTAATATTCTAAAACTAACTTAACTATATTTTTTAAATCTAAAATATTTTATACACCTAATTCTGATTATGGTCTCTGCTAGGGTTTCTCCGCCTACGTTCTCCCCTACGTCCTCTCCTTCGGCCCTGCACGATCCTGGAGGAAAGGTGCCGCCTTTCGCTCCCCACCATGCATCTTCGGGTCCGGGAACCCCCCAGGGGGCTTCCAGCGTGCCTCCGCTCACGTTCCGCGATGCTGTGATGACTTCCAACCCTCCACCGCTGCCTGAGTTGCCTCCGGTGGAACCAAGGGATTGGATACAGGAAAAGCTTGCTTTTGTTGACTGCGAGGGCTCACATTCTAGGTGCCCAAAAATCCGGTTTGATAAGTCTGTTCTACAGGATCTCTCTGCACCCTTCAAGGACACTCTTGTCCTCAAGGTTCTCGGCTTGTCGGTGGGGTATATTGCCATGCGAGACCGACTCATACGTGCATGGAAATTATCCGGAAAGTTTGAACTTTTAGATGTTGGGCATGGGTGTTTTCTGGCCAAGTTCGCCAGGCCGGAGGATCGCGAGAAGGTCCTCACAGGGGGCCCATGGATGGTCTTCGACCATTGTCTAGCTATTCGGCGGTGGTCCGAGGATTTTAATCCGCGAAAGACTAGAGTCAACACGGTGCAAACATGGGTCAGATTTTCTGAACTTAATCAAATTTTCTATAATGAGAATGCTATGAGGGTTATTGCCTCCCCTCTAGGTACGCTCATCAAGGTTGACAAGAATACAACGGTTGTTTCGCGGGGCCGATATGCACGGGCGTGTATTGAGATTGATCTCGATCAACCCCTTCTTGGGATGGTGGATGTCGAAGGGGAGGAAATTCAAGTTGCATATGAGGGTCTTCATTCGATGTGCATGAGGTGCGCTCGCTATGGTCATATGCAGAATACCTGTCCGAAACCGGCTCCTAATCCTGATGAGGTTGGCTCTCGGTTGGCTGTCCGGGGGAAAGAGGGGGAGTCTGGTCTCGTGGAAGCTAGGCCAACAGGTGCCTTGTTGGAGAAAGGCTGCTCGGCCTCTAGTTTGGTGGATGCTGAAACGCCATCTCAAGAGTCGATGGGAATCGCTCCCGGAGATTTAGGGGTGGGCGATTGGATGATCGTTAAAAGGAAAAAGTCGCGGCGTACTAAGCCTGTGGTACCCGCAGTTTCAACCAAAGGCTTTCTGAAACCTTCGGAAAAGGATGCTTCATCCGATAACGAAGACCTACACATACCTGCGCCTGAGGTATATCCTACGCAGCCTGTGGGGCATGAGGACTTGTCGGATAAGATCGCCACTCCAAAGCAAGCTGCTAGCCAGTCGGGACTGCCTGAAACGGCTGAGATTGCTAAGTCAGTCAAGGGGTCTTTGAGGGTACCGGCCGCTGACGCTAGGCGAGATCGGTCGGGGCCAAACAAGAACCAGTCCAGAGTTAAGAAGTTATTGCATGGTGTGGCTAGGCCGCACGCAGAGAGGAAGGCCGCTCGTGGGGGTGATGGGCCGCCTGGTGCGGATGTGCGGAAGACTATCCCAACAAAATATCGTCACATCCTGAATGCGGGGACTAGCGATGCTGCTGCTATCTCATCGGGACTTGGAAGCAAGCTGGAGGAATTGAGCCGAGCCGGTGTTGCAATTATGGTGTCGAATGCGTCGGATGGGGAGGTGTCACACAACTCTGATTTGGCCTTAGTGCCGCAATGATCGTCTTCAACGAATTCTCTATTCTTGCATGGAACATGCGTGGCATCATGCAAGATCCTACTCAACGCCACCTAGCGGATCTTATTCGTATGCATAATCCTTCTGTAATACCCGAGAATTTTCCAACATAAAATAAAACAATAATTAAATAAATAATAAATAAAATAAATACTATAAATAAATAAACCAATCCAGCAAATAAAAGAAATAAATAAAGATAAGAAAATGAGAAATGAGATTTTTACTTAAAAAGGAATTAAAGGAATTTAATTAAACAAAAGTATGGATAAATGGTACACCAAAACCCGACACTAATGAACTCGAGTATTCGAGTCCAAAACATCCAACTAGACTAAGAATAAAAATTAGAGAGAAAGTATGAACCCGAATATACCCCGGGAATCGGAATTCGGGAGCAAAGAGGGATAGAAACCCGAAAGAGAGGCGGAAACGCACGACGGATCGCACGACCCGCCCGGACCGAAGTCCAGGCGAAGTCGGCGCGGTGGCCGCGCGCTGGAAGGGGAAAACCGCGCCACGACCGCGCCACCCCACAGATTTGGTTGTTGCGTGAATCTCTCACCCGAACGCGGATTTTTCGACTTTCGGTTGAACACCTCTCGACTCCAGAGATCTAGGTCGGCCGTGGACGCCCTAGGGACTTAGAATTCTATAAATAAGCCCCTGGGGAGCCCCGAACAAGTTTACGAAACCCTAAAGCATTCTATACGTTCGAAACCTTAAATCCGGAGTCGTCGGAGGCACGAAACCAAGACGAACGCTGTTGGACGAGTTCTCAACAGATCTCCATAGTCGTGGTAAGTCTCGGTCCAATCTCTATTCAATAAACGATTCGAAAACGAATCCTAATCATCTCCTTTTTCTTTCTACACCCCCGTATCGAATCTAGATCGTAGAACCCGACGAACGGAGAGGAGAAACGGTGATCTGGAAGCCACGCCTCCGAATTGGACATTCCCGACGTTCATAGACACTGTAAGTTAACCTTACATGGTTTTGGGAGATTTTAAAACATTCGAAACCTAAAAGATTTGACAAGAATCATAAATCTGTCCACTTTTATTTTCCTACCGACGCAACAGAATTGTTGAATTTTTCCGACCTTTAAAACGAACTCAAACGGAAAAACTTAAAACACGAAAAACGTTCCTAAGACTTAGACCTAGCTACTGTAAAAATTTGGGAATTTTTGGAGTTGATTTGATATGTGAAAACCCGTTGAAACCGAACTGTTTGAATCTAGATCTTGAAATCTTGGACAGAACTTAGGAATGATCTTGATCACGTTTTTGACATAGGATCTAGGCTTTTTTAGATCTTTGGCCAAACATGAAAGTTGTAGGTAAATGTCTTAAGATGATCTCTGTCAAATTTCATTAAGTTTGGAGTTGAATTGCTATGGTAGAATTCGAAATCTTTAAACTGTGACACATTAAACTCGGACAGAATCCTTCTTATGCGAAAATTGGTGATTTTGACCTACTTAGGTATCTCGGATCGAAAAAGTTAAAACACGAAAGTTGTAGATCTTGATGTTTCCGAGTCAGATATGAAATTTTGGAATTTTTGGAATTAAATCGGATTTTAGACGAATTTTAGAGTAAACTGTGGTTTACCGGAAACGAAATTTTAAAATCTTGTTGAAACATGAAATTGGCCTTTGAGGTTTAAATGATTGGGAATTCCTTTGGAATAAAATACACATATAATACGATGCTTGCCGAAAGGCAATGGAAATATCCTGCTTGCCGAAAGGCAATTGAAATATCTTGCTTGCCGAAAGGCAATTGAAATATCCTGCTTGCCGAAAGGCAATTGAAATATCTTGCTTGCCGAAAGGCAATTGAAATATCCTGCTTGCCGAAAGGCAATTGAAATATCTTGCTTGCCGAAAGGCAATTGAAAAATCTTGCTTGCCGAAAGGCAATTGAAATATACTGCTTGCCGGGAAGGCAATTGAAATATAAAACTTGCCGAATGGAAATTGAAATATAAACTTGAAACATGAGACATGAGATATGAAACTAGGAGACTCGAAAATTGTTCCTTTTGGATTATGCTTTTAAATTACGTCCTATAATTATATTGCTTTGCAAATTATATTTATGATCTTATGAAATCTCTATCCTTTAAATTATGCCATTTAATTATTGTTAGATAAATAAGTTAAATTATGTGGTGTTGTGCACATGTTTTCTTTAAACATTAAATAATGGCTTTGAAACCGCATAGTTATGTATGTGTTAACTTACTCAGCACGTAGTGCTGACCAAAACCATATTTTCTTTTTCTTTTTCTTCCAGAGTTGAGAATTATGCATCGTCATATGCATACACGGGGAGCTTGGGATGATATATTAGTTTGAGTTCTTGTATTAGACTAGATCTTGCATGAACGGACCTGTTTAACCCGTGATTAGGCCATGTTGGCCCTATATTTAAATTCCGCTGCGATACATATATGTAAATATTATTTTCCGCTGCAACTTGATGTATTATTTTTAAATTATATATAAATGGGCTGTTTGAATGTTTTAAATACTGAAAAACCATAGCCTTGCATCTCTTTAGTAAGCTCGGAGAAACCGTGTCTTGCTAGGGAGGTGTGGCGGTGACATCCCGACCTGGGTGACCAAAAACCGGGGTGTTACAAGGTGGTATCAGAGCCCAGAATATTTTAAAGCTATTTATTTTAAAGAAAATATCTGATACCAAGGTGGTATCAGAGCCCGGAATATTTTTAAACCTATTATTATTATTTTTAAACTACTATTTTTAAACCATTAATATTTTTAAACTACTATTAATATTTTGACCATTATTTCAAATTTTAAAGTATTATTTCCATGGCAAATTTTTATTTTAAAACCCATGGAAAATGTATATATATGTGGTGCATTAAATTATTATTGGGGGAAAATATCATTTGCATCTGCATGTTGCATCTCTGTTATGAACTTAGAATCTTGGCGAAACTTGAACTTAGAATCTTTGCGAATTCTAACTTAGAATCTTTGCGAATTGAACTTAGAATCTTGGCGAAATTAACTTAGATCTCTTGTTACACATATATAATCTTGAGGCATGACATCGAACTAGAAACAATGACTAGATACTGATCTTGCCTTAGTTCTAGATCGCGTTCATTTATGCGTTCGCCTAAGCATAACAATCCTCGACCTTAGCCATTCCTACCCTCGTACAAATTAGAAAACTTCCTCATGTGGAACAACGAGAAAATCAAGTTTTACTAAAACACTCTTTATTCCAAAAATCTTGTTTGGATTTCCAAACAACAAACCCGAAAATTTGAAATTAGAAATTTACGAAACGTCTTATTCGAGCGATCTACCTAAACCAAGATAAGCTAATCTATACACGTGTAACAGAAATGGCGCCTAGGAGGAAACCAAGGAAGGTGAGTCCAAACGGCACTGACGCTAACCTTTCCAACACGCCCAACAACAGTGAAAGTCCTCAGAACCTAGGAGAGCAAGTGCCTCAAGCGCCCAATAATATGGAAGCACGTTTAAAAACGATAGAGGGATTCCTAGTAGCATTAGGAAATGCGGAGGTGCATAGGACACCTGCACCAGTAACTCCGCCCGTAGCTCAAACCAACTATCTAGCGTTGGTGAATCCCTATCAACCACCACGTTATGATGGGCAGGAGGATCCCGCCAAACTAGAGGGGTGGATCCGTACATTTGATAAGCTCTTGGATGCTATCAAATGTCCTGATGAGGCAAAGACACGAGTAGCAACCTACTACTTAGGAGGCGAAGCCGATGAGTGGTGGCAAGACCTCCAGAGGAATTTAGAAGAAGCTGAAGAAGCTTATTCGTGGACTAAACTTAAGGAGGATCTAAGGGACCGTTCTACCCCATGAGCACCAAGGCGGCAATGTACGAGGAGTTTTTGTCACTGAAGCAAGAGGGACGGACGGTGCAGGAGTATTACACCCGGTTTAAGGAGTTGGTACGATTTGCTACGAGGATAGTACCAACCGACTCTGACAAGGCTCAGAAATTCGAGATGGGTCTAAACCTTAGTATCCGGGAGATACTCGCAGTAGGACAATTCACGAACCTGCAGACGGTTTATGATCGTGCGGTAGCGGTTGCACGAGTCCAAGGACTGAAACGGAAATCGGTAGATGAGGCTAACCAAGGACCACAAGGAGAATACAAGGTGGATAAGGATCATTTCGATGGAAACTCGAAAGGACAACATCAAAATGACAATGGGGAGAAAAAGGGGATAGTCTTCAACCATTGTGACTATGCGTCACCATGTTCAAAGTGTGGTAAACCGCATTATGCGAGAGGATGCCCTCAGCCTGGAGCATGCCTTCGATGTGGTCGACATGGTCATCAGCTGCGTGATTGTCGGACACGGAAAGAGAACATCGACAAGAGAGAAGATGTGACTACTCGACCTAAGCAACCACGAAACCCAGACGGTCAAGGTGGCAACAACCAACGGCACCAGTACCATCAGAATAAAGACCAAAACTCGAAACCTCTCGAGAGTGCTGAATAGGCAGTTATGGGGACATAACTGGAGTCTTAAGGGGGAGAGGATGTCATACCCCCTAATTTTTCGTGCATTTTTGTAAACTTTTGAACTACGTTATGGCTTGATCCCTTCACAGGGTACGTAGGCAGCTTAGAAGTTTTAATTCTAAGTTCAGTCGCAAAATAATAAAACAACAAAAAGACTTTGGCACGAGAAGAGCCGAAACACAACTTCGAGGACGAAGTTGATTCTTAAGGAGGGTAGACTGTAATACCCGAGAATTTTCCAACATAAAATAAAACAATAATTAAATAAATAATAAATAAAATAAATACTATAAATAAATAAACCAATCCAGCAAATAAAAGAAATAAATAAAGATAAGAAAATGAGAAATGAGATTTTTACTTAAAAAGGAATTAAAGGAATTTAATTAAACAAAAGTATGGATAAATGGTACACCAAAACCCGACACTAATGAACTCGAGTATTCGAGTCCAAAACATCCAACTAGACTAAGAATAAAAATTAGAGAGAAAGTATGAACCCGAATATACCCCGGGAATCGGAATTCGGGAGCAAAGAGGGATAGAAACCCGAAAGAGAGGCGGAAACGCACGACGGATCGCACGACCCGCCCGGACCGAAGTCCAGGCGAAGTCGGCGCGGTGGCCGCGCGCTGGAAGGGGAAAACCGCGCCACGACCGCGCCACCCCACAGATTTGGTTGTTGCGTGAATCTCTCACCCGAACGCGGATTTTTCGACTTTCGGTTGAACACCTCTCGACTCCAGAGATCTAGGTCGGCCGTGGACGCCCTAGGGACTTAGAATTCTATAAATAAGCCCCTGGGGAGCCCCGAACAAGTTTACGAAACCCTAAAGCATTCTATACGTTCGAAACCCTAAATCCGGAGTCGTCGGAGGCACGAAACCAAGACGAACGCTGTTGGACGAGTTCTCAACAGATCTCCATAGTCGTGGTAAGTCTCGGTCCAATCTCTATTCAATAAACGATTCGAAAACGAATCCTAATCATCTCCTTTTTCTTTCTACACCCCCGTATCGAATCTAGATCGTAGAACCCGACGAACGGAGAGGAGAAACGGTGATCTGGAAGCCACGCCTCCGAATTGGACATTCCCGACGTTCATAGACACTGTAAGTTAACCTTACATGGTTTTGGGAGATTTTAAAACATTCGAAACCTAAAAGATTTGACAAGAATCATAAATCTGTCCACTTTTGTTTTCCTACCGACGCAACAGAATTGTTGAATTTTTCCGACCTTTAAAACGAACTCAAACGGAAAAACTTAAAACACGAAAAACGTTCCTAAGACTTAGACCTAGCTACTGTAAAAATTTGGGAATTTTTGGAGTTGATTTGATATGTGAAAACCCGTTGAAACCGAACTGTTTGAATCTAGATCTTGAAATCTTGGACAGAACTTAGGAATGATCTTGATCACGTTTTTGACATAGGATCTAGGCTGTTTTAGATCTTTGGCCAAACATGAAAGTTGTAGGTAAATGTCTTAAGATGATCTCTGTCAAATTTCATTAAGTTTGGAGTTGAATTGCTATGGTAGAATTCGAAATCTTTAAACTGTGACACATTAAACTCGGACAGAATCCTTCTTATGCGAAAATTGGTGATTTTGACCTACTTAGGTATCTCGGATCGAAAAAGTTAAAACACGAAAGTTGTAGATCTTGATGTTTCCGAGTCAGATATGAAATTTTGGAATTTTTGGAATTAAATCGGATTTTAGACGAATTTTAGAGTAAACTGTGGTTTACCGGAAACGAAATTTTAAAATCTTGTTGAAACATGAAATTGGCCTTTGAGGTTTAAATGATTGGGAATTCCTTTGGAATAAAATACACATGTAATACGATGCTTGCCGAAAGGCAATGGAAATATCCTGCTTGCCGAAAGGCAATTAAAATATCTTGCTTGCCGAAAGGCAATTGAAATATCCTGCTTGCCGAAAGGCAATTGAAATATCTTGCTTGCCGAAAGGCAATTGAAATATCCTGCTTGCCGAAAGGCAATTGAAATATCTTGCTTCCGAAAGGCAATTGAAAAATCTTGCTTGCCGAAAGGCAATTGAAATATACTGCTTGCCGGGAAGGCAATTGAAATATAAAACTTGCCGAATGGAAATTGAAATATAAACTTGAAACATGAGACATGAGATATGAAACTAGGAGACTCGAAAATTGTTCCTTTTGGATTATGCTTTTAAATTACGTCCTATAATTATATTGCTTTGCAAATTATATTTATGATCTTATGAAATCTCTATCCTTTAAATTATGCCATTTAATTATTGTTAGATAAATAAGTTAAATTATGTGGTGTTGTGCACATGTTTTCTTTAAACATTAAATAATGGCTTTGAAACCCCATAGTTATGTATGTGTTAACTTACTCAGCACGTAGTGCTGACCAAAACCATATTTTCTTTTCTTTTTCTTCCAGAGTTGAGAATTATGCATCGTCATATGCATACACGGGGAGCTTGGGATGATATATTAGTTTGAGTTCTTGTATTAGACTAGATCTTGCATGAACGGGCCTGTTTAACCCGTGATTAGGCCATGTTGGCCCTATATTTAAATTCCGCTGCGATACATATATGTAAATATTATTTTCCGCTGCAACTTGATGTATTATTTTTAAATTATATATAAATGGGCTGTTTGAATGTTTTAAATACTGAAAAACCATAGCCTTGCATCTCTTTAGTAAGCTCGGAGAAACCGTGTCTTGCTAGGGAGGTGTGGCGGTGACATCCCGACCTGGGTGACCAAAAACCGGGGTGTTACACCTTCTCTATTGATACTTGTGGAACCTCAGGGTCCATTCTCAAGAGTGTGGATTAAGTTATATCGCCTTGGCTATGAGGCAGTGCATGTGATAGAAAGTGTTGGTCGTGCTGGAGGCAATTGGGTTCTTCGTCGTATAGGGGGGCCATATGATATCTCAGTTACTTTCCTCCATGATCGTCTGATTACCTGTCGGCTTAGTCGTGATCAATGTGTATGGCATTGCACGGCGGTGTATGCAAACCCTAATGCCCATGCGAGACTCTCTGACTGGCAGGACATGCGAATCTTAGCTTCCCACATTCAAGGCGCATGGCTGGCCATTGGAGATTGGAACGATGTTCTATCTCCTTCTGAGGTATTCGGCTTCTCTCCTTCTTCGAGCCAGTGCATCCAGTTCCTTAATATGCTATCTGACAGTGGCATGGAGACTCTCAACTCGACTGGGGATCCGTTTACATGGCAAAGAAACACCACGGGCGGTCCTTTGGCTCGGAAACGCCTTGACCGTGCCGTTGCTAATGTTGATTGGTTCTCGGCTTTCCCTACCTACTCAGTGGAAGTTCTGGGCCGGCGCTCGTCTGACCATAATCCCCTCTTCCTCAGGTGCTCGGTCGCCCGACGACAGCAAGGTAGGAATGTGTTTCGATGGGAAGCAATGTGGGCCACTCATCCTATGTATGGGAGTGTGGTTGATACATCCTGGCATGCTACTGATTTGCCGCTGCCTGCAAGATTGGATGGGATTAAGAATGCATCTCTCAGCTTCAACAAGAATATCTTTGGTAATATTAAGAGGCGAAAGAGGAAACTATTGAACCGACTGGAAGGAGTGCGGCGATGCATGCTTCGGGTTGATTCATCGACGTATGTCCGATTGGAGGCACAACTTATGGAGGAACTTGATAATCTTCTACGCCAGGAGGAGTTGATGTGGTTTCAGAAATCGAGGGATAAGTGGATTTTGCATGGTGATCGTAATACGAAGTATTTTCATAATATCACCCGTATCAGGCGACATCAGGCTAGCATTAATGGCTTGAATGTTGATGGAAATTGGTCTACGGATGATAATCTCCTTCAATCTCATGTGCGGAACCACTTTCTCCACCTTTTTGGTTTTGTTGTGCCTTCGTCTAGGCCGCTGACCTCATTGGCTTCTCTCCCGGCCATGCGGACAGATGGGACATTGGATGGTGAGGTTAGTTTTAATGAAGTGGCGGCGGTGGCAAGGGAACTCAAGGGCTACGCGGCGCCAGGGCCGGATGGGTTTCCGGCACTATTCTTCAAGACTTATTGGGATTCTGTGGGCCATTCTGTCTATGATTTCGTGTGCAGGGCCTTTCGGGAGAGCATGTTTGGCCAGGAAGTCTCGGCTACCTTTATTTGCCTTATCCCTAAGGTGGCGGTTCCTACCGAGGTCCGGGAATTTCGGCCTATTTCTTTGTGCAATGTTTGTTACAAATTTGTCACCAAAGTTATAGTGAATCGCCTGCGGCCTCTACTTCAGGGGTACATTGGCCCGTTTCAATCGGCTTTCCTCCCGGGTCGCAGCACTGCGTCCAATGCTATCATATTGCAAGAAATTATCACTTCTTTTCGCAATCCCAACAGGCGGTCCTTGGATTTCGTACTGAAAATTGATCTTGAGAAGGCGTATGACAATATTTGCTGGGATTTCTTGGAAGGGTGTCTCGGTGAAATGGGTATCCCACAGCGGCTTCTCCAACTGATCATGTTTTGTGTTCGGTCGCCAGTGTACTCAATTCTTTGGAATGGGGCTGCATTGGAACCTTTCTCCCCGGCGAAGGGACTCCGACAGGGTGACCCCTTGTCCCCCTATCTCTTTATCGTGGTTATGGAAAAGCTATCGCATACGATTACTCAATCTGTCAGGCAAGGTCAGTGGCAGCCTATTACTATTGCCCGGGATGCCCCCGCTTTTTCACACTTGATGTTCGCAGACGACTTGTTATTGTTTGGTAAAGCCACACCAGAGTGTGCTCGGATTATCGATGGGATCTTGACCAACTTTGCTGGGCATTCGGGTCTCCGCGTGAATACTAGAAAGTCGATGGGATTTGCTTCTGCAGCCGTCCCCCCCCACGCCATAGTAGAGCTCCATTCAATCCTCAACATTGCATTCTCCCCGAATCTTGGGCGTTATCTTGGCTTCCCTGTGATACATGGTCGTGTGGGTAACTCGCACTTTGATCACCTTGTGGAACGCATGCATGGACAACTTAGCTCCTGGAAGCGAGCGCTCTTGAGTAAAGCTGGGCGATTGACGTTGGCACGATCGGTGCTATCCGCGCTTCCAGCGTATGTCATGCAAACTTTCTGGCTTCCATCCACTATCTGTGAGCAGCTTGACCGGATCATCCGTTCATTTATCTGGAAGGATGTGAGTGGCCGGGGTCTTCACCTTATCTCCTGGAGTCGGGTGGCGCTTCCGCGTGCAATGGGCGGGGCTGGCCTTCGGTCGAGTCGTGATATGAATATTGGTCTCCTTGGTAAAACTTATGCTACTATTGTCTGCAATCCGCTCAAGCCTGAGTCCCAACTTCTGCTGGCAAAGTATGGTTGCGGGTTGAATAATTTTCCTTCAAAGCCTGGAGCATCCCCTCTCTACCGTGCTATGACGCGGATTGATCCCATTTATGCTAAGGGTTTCCGTATTCGATTGGGAACAGGAAATTGCAGTCTCTGGTTTGATCCCTGGCTTCGGACTGGTACTATCGCGCCACGCTTGTTGTCTGTGCATCCCCTGGACATCAATATGCGCGTGAGAGATGTTGTTATGCATGGGAATTGGAGTTGGTCGCAAATTCGTACCCTAGTGCCCGAGTTTATTCGAATGGAAGTCCTAGAGTTCGGCCCCCCCATCCTACATGAAGCTGCGGAGGACTTGGTTATCTGGGATGGCAGTTCATCGGGCCGCTATTCTGTCAAGACTGGTTATGAATGGCTGCTGCGCTCCCGTGGTATTCCATGCGATTTCAACAAAGCATGGGTCTGGAGGGTGCCAGCATCGGAGAAGGTTCGCTTCCTTTTGTGGTTGATTGTCCATGATGCACTTCCAACAAATGAGTTGCGTGTAAAACGCCATCTAGCAGCGTCTTCGACCTGCCCCATGTGTGGCTTGCATGAGGAGTCCGCGGGGCATATGTTTTTCCATTGCTCATGGGCTGTCTCGGCATGGGAGGCAATGGGTGGCTTTCCACAAGTTCCTCTTCTCCCCGATGGCGAGACAGGTTTGCGTTGGCGGACTCTTACTCGGCAGTGGTCGGGAAAATATTGGGCGCTGTTGTGGGGCATTTGGTGTGCGAGGAACGCGAAATGCTTCCGAAATGAATCGCCCAGTGTACCCTCTATTGTTGCTCAAGCTATTCGGCTGGGGGAGGGTTTTGATAGGGCTTTTGTTCGATCTCCCCGACGTGCTGATCCTTGTCTTGTTCAGTGGCACCCTTTGCAACATGAAGGGGTCATTTTGCATGTTGATGGTAGTGTCGTTGTGAACAAAGGGAGGGCCGGCTTTGGAGGAGTTGTTCGTAACCATCTTGGACATTGGCAAGTTGGCTTCTCGGGTTATGTTGGTAACACTACTATTCTTGTTGCTGAGTTACATGGCATATTAAATGGTATGCGGCTACTGCAAGATAGAGGAATTCAAGAGGCCTGCTGCTACTCTGACTCCCTGGAGGCCATCCGGATCATGCACTCTGGAGTTGATAGGGATCATCCACTGTTCCCTATTGTCAGACTTATTTGTGATCTACGTCAGCAGCATCCTGGCTATCGTTGGTCTCATATATTCCGTGAAGGTAACTTTGTGGCGGACTGTCTGGCCAAGCGGGGATCTCGTGAGCTAGAGTTCTTCACTACATGGGCCTTCCCACCTGATGATGTGCGGCCGCTCCTATCTGTGGATGCAATGGATGTTCGTCGGCCTCGGCTTTAGTTTTTGGAGTTTCCTTGTGTTGGTTTTTTCTGTTTTATTTTCCTATTTATAGTTTAGTCTTTTTTTTCTCTCTTTAGCTGACGCATTAGCGTCCCCTTCATCCAAAAAAACTTAACTATATTTTTCTTATTTAATTGTGTTAAAAAAATTAGTCAAAATTATTCAAAGTATTTTTTTGAGTCATTGAATTTAATAAAGAATTTAGAGATATAGTGCGTGGCTGAATATTAGATATATTATTGAAAATGTGAAAATGCATCTCCCATTATTGTTGAAAAGATTAAATAATTCTATAGATATGTATAGCCAACTATTTAATTCTATAATTAAATTGTGTTGTACTTGTTGAATCACTGCATCTAATTAGTACGTAGAGTATTTTAACAACAATGAATCTATCCAGCTTTGGGTTTTCCTCCGAATTAAAATTTAAGTCAATTGCAGTGCCGCGGTATCCTTTTACCCGCGTGCCAAGAGTTGATTTAATTTTATAAATTTTTATTTTAATAGAAGTATTTAGCTATTATTCCATCAAATAATATATATATATATATATATATTTTTTTTTTTGCTGAATAGCCTATATTAGAAAATGGGTGTGGAAGCCGAGTGAAAACTCGAATCCCCAACCTAAATCGGGGTATTTAGGTCAAGTTCTCATCCCAAAATAATAAGTTCAAGGCTTGCGAATATGACTATAATATCTGCACACTAAATTAATAAAACTAATGTTTTATCTTTCCTACATTACTTTTAATCTTTTTTTTCTCACCCAAATCACATCATCTAACCACTATCATTTCTCCCCGGCCTAATTCAATTTTCTTAAAATCCATGGCCATCTCAAATGAGGCTAGTAACATGGCGATGGGAGTATATATCAATGTTAATTGTTATATTTGGGAATATTTGATGGGCATTATATTATCAAAAGTACAATATTATGGTAATGAAAGAAGTGAAAAAACATAAATGGATGGGCATCATCCATATGAAATGGTTTGGGTGCTGGCAGCCTGTAGGTGCTGGCACATTCAAAAGTGATGGATATGTGTATATGAAATGATGTGTGAGTATCAAAAAATGATGAATGGAGTTATGAACAAAAAACTAATAAAAAAAAAACTAATGTCTATACATAAGGCTTATACATCACTTTACGAAGGACCACACATCATTTTTAGCGATGTCTGCACCTGCTGGCAAATGTTATGCCATTAAAAAACGGATTTTCATCCATATATGCTTATGGGACATGTGGTAGTTGTGACATTAATTACCCTTTAATATATGCTTACATGCACGTGACCCTCCACAGTCCACACAGAACCCCTTGGCTTCAATTCAAATTCTTTCTGTCAATTCTGGCCTTCTTCCTATTTGGGTTTCTGTTTAATTTTTATAAATACTCTCTCCTCCGTCCCGCGAATTGTGGCTCGTTTCTTTTGTGCACGGTAATTTATGTGGTGAGGTGTGGTGAGGTTTAGTGGTTAAAGTGATGTGGGTATTTGTGTTTAAAATTTTAATGAATTTTGACTTTCTTTATTGTTTAACTTTGACAAAATATTATTATAATGATTTAATTATAGAAAAATATCCAAGTGTGGTCTTGTTAGAATCGTCTAGACGTCTAGATTTAGAATATATATTTTATATAATTTTTATTTGTACCAATTTTAAAATATGAAGAATTAAAAAAAATGCAAGGGGCTTTATGTAGAAAATAAAAGTGTATTGGGAGTTGTGCAGAATAGTAAAAGTGATTACTTTTATTGGATTTAGAAACCATTAAGATTCTAATCATATTTATATTAATTAAATTTATCTAAAAAGGGAAAGTGGCCACAATTCGTGGGACAACCCAAAGAGGAATACGAGCCACAATTCGTGAGACGGCGGAGTACTACTTATTTCACTTTTAAATTCACATGTCTATAAATTTTTAAAAGCTTTAGTACCATGGTTTTGTTTAGGAAAAACTTAAAGCTAAGAAGTATAATTAGTCATATATATTTTCAATAAAGTTAAGAGCCTATAATAAGCTCCTAAATTAAAGTTGGGGAAGTATAAATTATACATAGATGTGTGTATATATATATATATTGTTAATTTAATTTTTATATAAAAAAATTAGGCAATCTACGACGACAAGAAACGACGAACTGAAATAATCACTGTCACTAATTTTATTATTGGTTCGTACTAATTATATTCTTCGATTTTTAAGACATTGGCACTGATTTAATTGCCCAATAATTTTCTTTATGATTAGAACTTAAGAAAAAACTGATCTAGGATTTAAATGGTACCGTACGGATCTGGATTTTCGAAACAATGTTCCCAAAGAGTCCGTTTTATTACAAGCATTTACATGGCTGAAGACAATACTAATGCAAATGAAGGCCATGCAAATTTTTACTTTTTGAGTTCTATTTGTATTTTCTGGTCTTTGAAACTTTACTACTACAGTATGACAAATTAATTGCAATGGACAAATATGCAGGAATGGTGCAAGTTTTTTACCATGGCCATGTTTAATTAGGTGTTGCAGAGACAAAAGGAATATTGGACCTGATCATACCATAAATGCCTCCTCCGCTCTTTATTAAAGTACTTCATCTGGCCCCTACGTGGTACTGGCCCATTCATTTCTTCTATTTAATTTTATTTTTTTCTTAAAAAAAAATGTACTGTTCAGATTTCAGAAACTCTCTATTCCTGATCCTGATATACCTTTCTCGGATTGACCAACTAGTTTGAATATATTTTGGGAATATTTTTGTTTTGTTTTTTTTTTTTTTTTTAAATTTTGATTTTACTTTTTCTTATCAATTCTTTGTCTTTATTTAAAACAATGTACGATGACAACCATAAGAATGAAACAAATTTGCAATTTTCATGGATGGAGATAATTGATAGTAATTTTTTCGAGATAATTGATAGTAATTGAGAAATGCGTGTATATTTATATATTCACTTGAAATGGGCCAGAGAATAACAAGTAGACCCAGTTAGCCACTGGTCCATTTCTGTATTGGGCTTTGTAATCGGCCCAATTTAATTGGGCCGACCTACGTAACAAAGACATACCTCTCTCTGTCAAGTGTCGCAAGCCGAAAATGGAATCAAAGAAAGCAATCCAAATCATCATAAAAATTAATGCCCAATTGATTTTCTTGGTATACTGATAAAGAAACATCAACCAATCCATTTGATGACTTGCATAGAAAACTCAAAACAAAAATCCCTTGCAGATGCAAGAACACAACACAACCAATTCTCAAATGGACATCATTCTAGACCACAACTTATATATCTATATGTATATGAGTATATAAAATAAACTAATATGATATGTATATATGTATGTATAGTTCATAACTTCATATATTGGTCCACGATTTGACCCTGAAATCTACAAAGTATTCGAAACATAACAGTTAAGTCAAAATGCCTGAAAAATCTCTCTGTATGCCGCCCCCCCCTCCATTATTTGCAACTTCCCTACCAATTTCTCATCCTCCTGTGTATTCCTTCTGTACCTGCAAAAGATTTTAATTGATCTTTTCCTCCTAAACCCCTCTCTGAATCCTCCCCTTCCAGCTATGGCTTTCTGACTTGTCATCATCGTCCTCTTCCATGCTTGCTGCCGATCCCACCTTGGCTGATCCTCCGCCGTGCAGATGGTCCTGCGGCGAGGCTGAGCTTCCCGGGGCCACCGCCGCCGCAGGCTTCGACTGATTGCCTGTTAGCCATGCGTATTCAGCTGACTCTGCCACTGAACCCGGAAGCTTTCTTATGTGAATCCTGTATTTCTGAAATTTAAATGAAATAGTCAATTTTTAATTTATTTTTTTTTTTCGTAAAATCATAAACACAAAGAAAATTAAAGGCGGAAAATCAGAGCAAATGAAAGTCAAACGAGTAAGCAAATAGTAAAAGAAATTAAAGGAAAGAACTAAAGCAAAATTGAAGTCAAACCCCCAAATCCCAATCAACCGACTTAAGTGTGTGTTGTTGATTTATTGATTCATTGAAAACTATAATGTCTTTTGATTTATGTATCTGTGGGTGTATCGTGTATGTACCTGTAAATGGCTTTTGACCTCATCATTGCTGAGGCCTTCAACTTTCATTAATTCCCTGATTTGTTTGGGTGTGGCGCCTGGAAAAAAAAATTGGGGAAGATTTGAAATTTTGGGATTTCGGCATTAAATTGAATCAATGTGCTTTTCAGAAACCATGGGAAGAAGGGAAAGAAAAAAAAAAACGTTGGTAAAAAAAGAAGAAAATATGCATACGTTGAGGACCTCCAAGGATCTGCAGGGCATCAACAAATCTTGTGTGGAGCTCCGGGGACCAGCAGCGTCTCTGTTTCCGGTGGGCATTGGGCTGCGGCGGACGGGGCCTGATTGGTCCGGGAGCGGCCTGTTTGAAGTTCAAATCCAGGGATTCCGCCTGGGCGACAGGCATGGACAATGAGAGACTATCAACCGATGGCTCTGGTAATGGCAGCTGATCCCTCTTGTCTGGTGTTTTCTTGAATGGCACAAATGCCCCTCCAAGGTTTTTGAAATTGCTCCCCTGGAATTGAAAGATTGTAAAGGTTCCCCTTTTTTTTTCTTTTTTTTTTTCTTCTTTTCTTTGTGGTGGTGTGTGAGTGAGAGTGATTGAGAAGATTGACTCATGAGAAAAGAAAGGATCCCAAATCAGAAAAGGGCAAAAGAAAGGCTCACTGATTTTAGGGTTAAAATGGGGTCTTGATTTCTGGAAATGTCCAGATTGCTTTCATACTGAATGGGAGTGCTCCATAGCTGCACAGAACTCAACCAATTTTTCCTATCAGTCATCTCATTTGACCATTTTGCCCTCCCATCATCGCCGGCGCCGGCGCCGGCCATCGGAATGAACTCCTCCATTACTGGCCGTCCGATTTCTTTTCCCTTCCACTTCATCATCTCCTTCCTCAAAGTCTCAATCGCTGCCGAATTTCAAAATCAAGACCAAACCCGTGTGAAATCAGAAAAAGGGTTCCAGAAAAACTAAATCTTTTTCGTAAAAGAATAATAAATAATAAAAAAAAAAAAAACGGATGAGAGATACAGGAATATAATATAATAACCGACCGTCCTGCAAGATTTCCATGCAATGAGGCAGTTCGCTCTTAAACACAGCAATCTTGGTCATCTCTTCCTCCAACGACTGAATATAAAACCCCATCTTGGATATTTTCATGGAGCAATCATGGATCATCGACACTTCTGTCAGGATGTCCGAAATGGGCTTTGGATAAAAAACTGAACCCATGTCTGAAGAATCCCCGATTCCCGTCCAATTTTCACCGTTGTTTCTCTCCATAACCAAATCAAATCAGAAACCCTTGTCCTTCTGCAGTCTTTTTTTTTTTTTTTTTTTTTTAAAATTCCTCACATTGCCCAGATGAAAAAACAAATAGACATATATGCATGGAGGGTGTGGGAGGTGGATTCCCATTTATATAGGCCTACGGTGGGGGACTTTGAAAAAGGGGAGGGGCAATATGGGAAAATCAGAAAAGCTGGGACCTGTGATTCCTTCTGTTCTTTTTTTCTCACTGCTGGAATGAGAAAAAAGGCGATTCGATTAGTTTCATGTTGAAAGAATTCCTTTTCACACTCGTTTCGTCGCATAAAATAGTAAATACAGTAACATTTTTGTTCAATGAGTAAATAATTTTATTTGCTTATTCCGATTTCGACAGGCAATTAGTGGTGTTGGAATCTTTGATTTCTCGTATTTGTGGAAATATTGGGGGTGCTTTTAGAATTTTCTTTTCTTTGAGTGCTACTTTGGGGATAACTGGGTTTACAAGATTTACCAAAAAGGGCAGCGTTGGATGAGGGCAAAGTGGTCTTTCCCAGTGGAAAGTGTGTTCTTTTAGATGAGGACTTCCTCCATTTTTTTTGTTAGCTATATTTAACGTGTCACAATTATTCACTCATATACTTTGACTTAAAATTTTATTATAATTATATAAGTTAAAACATAGCCAAGTGAGATCTTGTTAGATTCGTCTCGTCTTATAGTTTTTAAATATCGAACTTTTAAAATTTTTACTTGTACCGAATTTTGAGTTATTAATGATTAAAATGTATCTTGGACTGCGTGTTGGATGAATCCGTATCAATCTTTAAAAAACAGATGAATAATAAAATAGAGTAATTAAATTCAAACTTTTGGGATTTCTTGCCTATATATTTCTTGATAAAAGAAATTAATGAAACCCCTTTGTAAATTAAAGTGATCAGATTCTTTACAAGATTGAGTCTAATTTTCAACAAATGCTTTAAATGAAACCAGTTTCAAATATTCATGATGACTCATTTTAGGGGAAAAAAAAAAGAAGAAAAAGCTTACTCCCTTGATATATTGCCTTGTGTAGTTTTATAAATGTTTTTATTATTGTTTATACTAATTATTTTTTTTAATAAACATTGACATGCATACGTTGACAAAAAAGTAAATGGGAGTCCAAACTACGCAAATTACAAAATGTATTTTTTAATATATTATATATGGTTTTTTAGCATTTATTCTAGAGGAATTGCATAATGATATGGGCATTGATGATTAGATGAATATGCTGTAAATATGTAGGGATAAGAATCAAAATATATTCTCTTATTTCAAAGAAATAAATGGATGGATGCAGTAAAAAGAAATTGGGTTTTAAATTTTAATTGGACACCTTTGAAATACTACAACACATAAATTGGGTTTCATTAAATTTTAAAAAGGTAAAATCGTTATGTTATGTAGTAATAGTCGTACATGTTAAGTATTTTTATTTTTCCATCTAATTTTTTTTTTTTTTCCGCATAGAGCTGACAAGGCCGGGAAACAGAAAAGAAAAGAAAATTAATACTACATTAAAAGATAGTAAGCCAGATCAACAGACACGAGGGAACCACGTTCCCACCATGTCAGCCGCCAGATGACTTTTGACCCGATCCGGAGGATAAGCCCATGTCGTGAAGAAGTGCTCAACGCTGGCCCCCAACTTAGCTAAGGAATCTGCTACAGCATTTCCTTCCCGCAAGATATGCTTGAAATGGCAAATCCGGAACCGACTGCATAAGAATTGAATAAGAATTGGTTTCGATAGTATTTATTTTATGCATTTCAACTGTCTGAAGAAAATCGGCATGGATTGAGTGAGTTTTTTTTTTTTTATCCAGCATTATATTGCAATGTTTTTTTTTTTTTTCCTTGGAAATGAGCGTTATTGCAATTTACCATAAATCGTTTTGGGTAAATTTAAAATAAATATATACACCCATATAATAAATATACGTTAATGGTCTAAATCGATAAATATTATTTTGGTTTTCACTTTTATTATCTTGTTTGATTTCTGCACAATTCAATGTATTTTTTTAATCTTTAATATTTCAAAATATATACAACTAAAAGTTATGAAAAATATATGTTCTAAAGCTATATAATCATATGATTTTAATAAGATCCAACTCGATATTTTTTTCCAGATATATAATTACAATAAAATTAAGTTAAAGTTAAACAATGAATAATGTACAAAGTCAAACATGACAAGATAACCGAGTATATCTTTTGTTTAGCTCATTTTTTTGTGAGAGGCTATTACACTTACCTTAATAACATCTTCAAATTACTTGAGTGAGATTTGAGGTTTCAAAATATTCATTAGTTAGAACAAAGATCTTAGATTTATGGAAAGGAAGTATAGGTTCAAAAAAAATGCATTTAGGGCGTTAGTCCAAGCTATTATTGTTCTCACTATATATAAAATGCCTAATATTTTTTTTTTGATGAACAAAATACAAGCTAGGAAATCGGTGGTGGATCTCATGTCACACAAATTCAAAAGGGGATAAAATGGAGGGATAGGGGGCTGGTGAGGAATTGAACTTCCAACATTCCGTTGGAAATCGCAGGATTTAACCACTTAATTTGATATTGTATTGACTATATAATTTTTTTAAAATTCATAAATTAATTGTTTTTATTTTGTAAAATTCATTGTGTTTTTAGTAACATTAATCAGGGAATTGTTTTCATTCCAAGGGAATTTATTTTCTTTCTTTAACTTTTTTTTTAATTGAATTATCGATCAGTTGAGATATACAACATTAATCAGGAAAAGAAAAGAAAAAGCAACATAACCTCCTTTGGAATTTATTCTATCAGTTAGAATTCAAAGTGACTTGAATCCTTTGGAAAACCATTTTTTGGAGTAATATGAAATTAACAAGTTTGCTAAGGAATCAAGATGTGATTGTTTGCACAAAGTTTGGAAACCCTCTATGCACACTATCTAAATGAATTTGTGGTTAAATTTAAAATCAATAGCAGAAAACACAAGAGGAGATCGATTAAAAGTGAAGTGCAATATGAAACTTGTTGAATACACCATATACTATTGTTGAAATATTACATTACTGATTGAGCCTTGAATGTTTTTAGACAAAGGGATTTCCAATTTAAAAAAACAAAATGAAGAGGTCTGTGTTGATATCCCACATCAGATATGATGTGTCCTATAACTACCTTATATGGGTTGGGAGCAACTCTACCTATCACCAATTGGTTTTAGGTGTGAGCCTCCCATCCATGAATTTCTACATGGTATCAGAGCTATGGTTGCCCGGATTGGGTATGTTTGATCCTGAATTTGAATTTAATTTCGAGATAGATATCATCTCGAGGGGAGGGTGTTGATATCCCACATCAGTAACTACCTTATATGGGTTGGGAGCAACTCTACCTATCACCAATTGGTTTTAGGTGTGAGCCTCCCATCCATAAATTTCTACAGTCTGACATTCAAACAGATAAACAAAATGGTTAATTCAGCAATAATATGTTAATAAAATTTGATTTGATGTGAATTAATTACGATTTAGGAGTCAAATAATTAGGTGTAGAATTACAATTTAAACAACAATTCTGAAACACCAAGCAATTTTGTCGAGTGTTTAAATAATTACTAAACAATATTTTAGAAAATTTTAGAAAATAGAAGACAATGAGGAAGTATCTGTATCTATCTGTTATATGAACAGTTGAAATTAATTTTTAGTATGGGTTAGGTTTAGGGGCTGATTCAGCTTACGCTGAATCAGTGAGTGAATGTTAATGATGTGCTGGTTATATGTTTTGGGGTAGTATTAGAGTAATTAAGGAATGATTTTTTAATTTATTGTAATTAGGGATAGAAAATTTGTATTTTATTTTTATTATAACATGAAATCACGGAACATTTCTTTCCAATGTTGGGTTTTATGGAAAGAAGCAAATCAAATTGGATCCTTCCGTCAGTGTGCATTAAAAAATAATTTTTTGTGCTAGTGGAAACAATCGTTCCTTTTCCCACTCACTCTACCCCTCTTTTCATCTCTCAGAGAATTCCTCCCCCAGATCCGTCGAAACTGCATGCACAAACTTATTATTCTTTACACTAAATTGCCTTTGAACAATCACAGGAGGACATTATTGACGTCACCCCTGCTAATACAGTGCTAACCAATGGGGTTTCCCTCTTTGTGTTCCGCACATTCCGACAGCCCCCCGGTGGTTACCGCTTTTCAAAGGTTAGGGTTCCAATGTTGAATACTCACCGCTTCTCGGCGGTCATTTTCATCACTGGAAGCAATTTTAGTTTGGTTTACAAAATGTTCCAATTTTTGTTCGTGATTTTGATTATTATTATGCTAAATGACCTTTCTCCGTAAATCCGGTGGTATTTATGAGGTTAAGTTCGGTTTCTGTCTTTGTCGTGTACCAGGATCCTTGTTTACAAAGTTTGTGCTAAAGCAATTGGTGGACAGGGTTTGATTGTCACATATATAAGTGTTACACAATACTTGTTTACAGAGGTTTGTGTTGTTTGATATTTTTTTTCTTTATTTTTTTGCACTCTGCTTCTCTCAAGGAAAATTAGATATTGTTTTGGGCATGCTTTTATTTTTAAACTAGGAGTAGTGTAGTCTTTTATTGTGTTTTGAGGAATAATTCATGTCCATTGACCACTACCATTATATAGATGATGTAATTATTTAACCATGGTGTTCCATTTCTAACATAATTTGAGTTCACTGGCAACTTTTTATTTTCTATTTTACTGATTCCCAGGAGATTTTGATTCTAGCATAAAGAGGTGAAATTGAGACATTCATATCCAAAATTATAAGAACCTGTGTAAAATTATAGGTATATGATCTTGTGAATCAGCAGCTATAATTATGTGAAAAAAATAACATAATATATTATGTGTTTCAATGATGTCAGTGATGGTTGTATGTTACTTGTGTGCTAGTCGAGTATGAGTTATGTGTATAGTGTGATGAGTGTGCTAGTTGTATGTGTTGATTGTGTATTTTGATTACATGCTAGTCGTCAATCGGAGTCGTGCTATTATATTTGTGATTAAGTGCTGGTCGCGGTATGAAGATGTGATGATATATTTAGTGCTATTTTAATTTTGAATATATGCTAGTTGTAGTCGGGAAACGTGATAATGTATACGTGATTGGGAATGAGATAATATAGGTTATATCATGTAGTTATTTAGATTAGGTGCTTGATGTATTTGTTTATTTATTTATTTTTTTTAAATTGTCATTGACTGATGTATTGTAATTACCAGTTATGAGTGATGGTTTTATGAGTTCCGTGTGATATGTTTAAGTTTTGTGTGTGCAGGTCATGGTGTGTGGAATATGAGTTTGCTTCCGATTTTCATGCCACATAGCCGGACGGTCACATGTATAGCATTTTCCCTATGTTTTACATGATGTTTTTCCGCGGACATATCTATACTGATTGGTTAATAGAGATGAGTAAATTGTAACTGCTTGATGCGTTGCGTGGAAAGTTTACGCATGGTTGTGCTACACCACAACAACCTTTCTCTCGAGAACATGAAGGTGCTCGCTGGATTAGATGGGGCATTATGTGTGCTGATGGGAAGTAAGTGTATGTGCATACGTATTATATTGTTTTAATTGGTGTCAAAATATGTTTATTTGATCCTGGTATTTTTTTAATAATGACAGGTGCTGTATATCGTAACTTAAGAGAGAAACATTAATGCGGAATGGTATAAGATAAGCTTTTATAGGGGCACCCCAATTTGATTTTTGTTTAATTCAATGCAAATATACGTTGAAAATGATATACGAAGTATAAAATATCATACGTGTGCATGCCAGGTATGAAGTTTTTTGGCGATGGGGGAATGTTATTTGGGTGCTGCAACATATATTCATTACTGATGACTATCTATTACTCCTTTCGTCCCGTTTATAACGTCTCATTTCTTTAGGACACAGTTTTTTATGTGAAGATGGTTAAATTTAATGTAGGGTGTATTAGAGTCTAAAGTAAGAGTAAATTAGTAATTTATGTGATGTGATTGTAATGATTTCGATTTTTTTATTGATTTATTTATATGTAATATGATGGTTGTGAAATTAATGATAGTTGATTGAAATTTTAATATATTTATTTATTGATATGATGTGATGGGGTAAGTTTGGTAATTGAGTATTTAATTATTTCCTAAAAAGAAAATGTGACAATTGTAATAGGACGTACCAAAAAGAAAAGTGAGACAGAATTAGTGGGACGGAGAGAGTATAATACAAGCTTCCCAGCACAAACAACATTACAACATATAAACAACTCATACTTTAAAGTTTACTATCACACATAATACAATATATCAGTACACTTATAACAATATTTTATCACACACGAGAAGTTTTATCTGGAATCTGGATATAGGAGTGTACGTCCGCTTCAATATGCTGTGGTTTATAGTTTTTAATTATATAGTCACTAATTTTGGAAAGACAATAATAATGATTTTCTAATTAATGAAATTTATTATTTTCAAAACTAGCCATTACATATATATGGAAGGATATGATCACATTAACAAAAATAGAACGACCTCGTTTTGCAAAAATGACTAAAACAAAAAATTCTATCACCCAATGCACTAAATCTTAGCACATTCAGCGCAAGCTCAATCCTCCTCATTCAGCCTACAAACCCATCCCTTTTAGTATTATTAGTAAGTACCCCTAGTAAAATATTTTGAGGCAAACAAACAAATAAAATATTCCTCCTATAATATAGTACAAAAATATTCTTGCTAGATGCTATATTGGTAAAATAGGCCCCTCATAATTTATGGATGACCTCTCTGTGTCACGCAAAGAATCCATCATTCCTTTTTTTCCCATTTAAACAAAAAACATAATTCTAGTAGTATTGTACTGCCTACCTACAGTTTTCCAAATATCTTTGTTAAAATAATAAATTAATCTCTCCATAAAAAAAAAATAAAAAATACTACAATCATCCAACATGTACGTTCGAATAACCTCTGATTTAGAAATGTCTTGTGATAGTCAAAATTTTCCAGACAAGGTTTAACCTGTGAGTGTAAATTAAGCCCTTGATGATATTACCGCTGTCTCATTAGAAATGCTACAGAGCACTATTTAGCACTATTCATTACTTAACTTTGATTCAAATTTTTATCATAGTTATGTAAGAAAAAACATAATCAAGTGAGATCTTGTTAGGTTCGTCTAATCTTATAGTTTTAGACAAGCAACTTTTTATAATTTTTCGTTGTACACAATTTAAGTTCTTAACCGTTAAAAATGTGTATCGACATGTGTGCTGTGACTAAGTGTAGCATTTTGAATGAGACCGAGGAAATACAGTATGTTTTAGGGGAAATGTCGATACAGTCCTAATTTCATGTCTTTACTCGAAAAATATCTCGAAGAAGGAACTCAACAACAAACACCACTTGAAGCCACGTTGGATTCTTCTTTTTTTACCATTTAATAAAAATGTAAATAGTATCACAATGGCTAAACCACAATAAAGCATCAGTGAAAATATTCTCCCCAAACATGGAAAAAGTAACACTTTGTTTTCAGTACATCAAAGTGAATGATGCAAAAAGTCCGCATATATATTCACTATTTTTTTTTTCTGGGTGGCTTACTTGAATCATACACAGTGTCACACACTGATATATATATATATATATATATAAAATGATACGTATCGTTTTATGCAGCTTAAATTTTTAAAGTATGGGATTAAAATCTACACAAAAAAAAGAGATATATTCTCATCCAAACGGTTCATATGTGTTCTCCCAAAAGAAAGGCATCAAATAGCAAGTGCCATATTACATGAATTCTTTTTCTATACACCACTGGTTATTTACTTGCCCTATAACATTATAGAAGGAAGAAAAAAAATGTCCTTCCTGAGGGAAAAAAAAAATAAAAAAAATTCACCAGATGTGATGTAGGCAAGATTGATGTTTTGTTTGATTATTCTGACACTGAAATTGAGAATGCACAAGAGGTGAGAAAAACTCTCTCTGCCTTTTGGTGCTGATGCTTATCATTCAGCAGTGCTGAAAATTCTGCAGAATCAGATCTATCCGCGAAAAACAGCTCGAGTATGCTGGAATCAAAATCCATATGATAATATTCCTAATCCTGATAAAGGTTAGTTTTTCAGCCTCACATTTCACATACGAGCAGCAGCAGCAGCAGCAGCAGCATCGATCCCGTCAATTCTGCAAAAAGGATGGCACAGAAGAGGATTAGGACACGGATAATCTTGGAAATATTGTGTTAAGGGCATAATATTTTTCAGACAAGCACAACCAACGGCACATAATTGTTTGCGAGTCTTGTCAAGAAAAGAAGCCGAAACTAACCCATCATCATCATCATCCTGTATGCATATATGATGGAGGATGATGAGGGTGATTCATGATCCACTAGAATAATGAGGATAAGTAGTAAGTAGAAAAACACATCAAGGCATTGGGGCCTCTCAGCAGGGGCAAGATTCCTGATACATTAAATCCAGACGCCATCAATTCGCCACATAGAAAAAAAAAAAAAAAAAAAAAAAAGAAAGAAAAAAAAATAGGCAAGGCAGGGCAGGGCCTAGCTAGTTGAGGGGATCCTTCAATTTGATTCCCATTTGTGTTTGCTCTTTATTGGGTGTGTAACGTGGTTTCCACTACCCCCTTAGTTTTCATTTGTGTTTCTGGAGTCTGGACTTAGATACGGAAAAATGTGTACCGTGCTGTAGCGAATTTCTGTGCAGACAAACTGATAGAGGCTTCCTCAAGTTTCTTGCCATATTTACTAGTCTTTGAGTAGCGGCTATCGATTGCACGACGGGGGGCTTTTGTCACGCCTAACGTACTGGAATTATATCAGGTTTTTTTTTTTTTTTTTTTTTTTTTTTTTTTTTTGAGATGGAATGGATCATGACATGTGGGAATGGAGAAACTGGGAAACAGCTACAGAAACAGGAGGAGGAGGTTGGGGATATGGAAATCTGGACAAGAACTGGGAGTTGGGCCTGTCCAATTTGGGCAGGCAAGCATCTTTCATTGTCGGCCCAACCTGGTCTACGATTTTGGATTTTTGTTCTGTGAATATGTGAAATCATTTGATTAATTTTCGATTTGTTTGGTTTTCAATTTTCACTCCCTTTGTCATTTTAATACAATTGATTCGTGGAATAATTCATCACTTCACAAATTACAGGGTTGAAAGACGGTTGGTTGCATTTTGTGAACATTTTAAATGGGCTTGTGTGGCGAGTGGAGTTCTTAGACGGGCCTTTGAGCAGTTTAACAATTGGGCCAAAATAAATTTGGGCCCATTCGATTTCTGCTACGAAATTGTTCATGTGTGATATGCCTGTCCAGCTAAATTCTACCCCTAATTAATATAGTAATTGAATACTTCAACTAATAATAGAGGAAACCATTTTTGTTTTTCAATTTTGAATATAAAAAGGTATGGATGACAAAAAATCCATCGAAAACCGAAAACTGAATTTTCGATTTGGTTTTGGGGAGAGAATTATTGGGGATGTGCCGGGGATAGGAATTTTTTTGGGGATTTTTTAGTGGACGGGTCCCGATATATTTTATATTTTATTTATTATATATTTTATATATTATAATTAATATTTTATATATTATATTTTATGAATTTTACTCAGTTCATCCAAAAAAAATTAAAAATGGGTGACAAAACTCATTAATTTGATAGATATATTATTATTAGAAACTATTATAAATATTTTATGTTGATTATGGTTTATTTAAATAATCTATGTATATTTGGTGAAATTGAAATTTGGCTTGAATAATATTTCTCCGACCTTTTCAATTACCGAAAAAATTGAAAGTTGATATGTAATTAAATCCCCGAAAAGATCTCCCTAATCCCAGAATCATAGGATCGATTGTATTGAAATGTATATACTATATAGTACTCTTATTTGAACTCAATTATGCCTAGAATTATTGCGGATGGCTCCATTGTTATTTAATGAAGGAGAAAAGAAACTCGCAGAAGGATAATGTATTAATTGTTGACAAACATTCAAATACAACTATTACAAAATAAACTACGCCAAACCAAAAATAAAAAATAAAAATAAAAATAAAAACAAATGAGAAATTTGTGTTCAGTATGTACCCAATAATAATAGGAGTTTTTATTTTAATCACCATGAATTTTTGTTTACAACTAGGGGTCTGTTCTGCACGCAGAGCTGTAGCTGTGAGCTGTAGCTGCAAGCTGGAGCTGTAGGGAGCTGGAGCTGTAAGGAGCTGTGGAGCTGTAGCTGTCAGTTCTATTTAAGTGTTTTGTACAACTAGCTGTAGCTGTGAAAAAATGTATGAAATGACATAAAAGGACAAATATTTATGTTAACTATTGGGTAGTGGGTTGGTTATTGGGTTAAAATTGTGATTGCTCAAAAATAAGCTCCTAGCTTATTTTTTAACGCTACTACAAGTAGCTTCTAAAAAGAAGCTTCCAAAAGCTCCCAAAAGCTACCAAAAGCTAGTGTGCAGAACGGAGCTTTTGTTTTGAAATAAAAGCTAAAGCTACCAAAAGCTCCCAAAAGCTCTCAAAAGCTGCGTGCAGAACAGACCCTAGATATACATGGATTTGATAATTTTCCATCACAAAAACTTTAAACCCAAAAAGATTTCTTATAAAATAGAGCAAAGCAGGGAAATAATAATACTGAATATCTAAAGATCATTCATCAATTTCGTAATAACAAATGTTTGATAAGATGGAGATTAGAGAGTATATATATATATATGTAGTATATTAATCCATTTAAACTTGAGAATATGTGGAGCCGGCCTTCATAAATCATACCCTTAACCCTTTGTAGGTAAAAATTACTACTGTACTAATTTTTTCGTATGATGGACCTACAGACAATGAGATAGATCATAAGGCTATCTTTATCCATGACCACCCCAACCACCCAACCATTCAACCATCTCATTATTTAATTAATTTCTCTCTCATCCAACTCATCAATATTTATCCCAACCCAACCATCCCAATTTTACATACTTTATCAATAACCACCCAACCATCCAACCACCATATTATATAGGAGTATATAATTATTTTAATTTACATAATTTTAGATTATGTTGAAATATATAAAAAAAAGTATAAAAATATAAAATATTTATCTTATTTATAAAGAATAAAAATCTAAAATATTAATATATTTTATTTATTTATTTTTATTTTATATAAATTTTAAAATGAGTTAAATATATCAAAATTGATATATTATGTATTTAAAAAAAATATAGCAAGAGTGGTCTCTATTTGTAGAGAATGAAAAATTATAAAATTTGATATATTTTTTATTTATTTTTATTTAAATATATAAAAAATATAATGATTTTAAAGAGATTTATTAAAATTTTAGTTGACCAATGAGAAAGAGATAAATGTCTCCAGTTCATTGGCCAAGGGAGGGGAGACCTTGGGTTGGATTTATATTTTGGTTCGACCCCTTCATGGTTGGATTACAAGAATTTTGATTTTTTTTTTAATTATGCAATGATGTGGAGGTTGATACTATTGTGTATTTGGTCATTGTTAGAGCTAGTCTAAGTAGCACAGCACTACTAGACACCACCTTCCAATACCTCTCAGCCTTTCACCACATCGAAATTTTTCTACAATTGTAAATGATTGACTCCTCATTAAATTGTCATATGAATACAAAGATTTTTAAATATAAACTATAGATATATTAAAATTTATTTGTAAATTACTAAATACAATTTTAAAAAGGTTACTGGATTAATAATCCATTTATTTTCTTTTTCTCCTACAAAGATTTGTTTTCTTTTATTTTGCAAGTTGGAAAAAAAATTATTGGACTCTTTTTAAGTTCATTCCTAATGGGGTGTTTTGAAGACATTTTTGTTATATAATATCAGCATATATCTTTACTTTAGTTAGTTCAGAACTTGTACTCGAATTGATCAAACCAATTTAATTTACTTCGATTTAATGTTGTAATATTATTACACAGTTTACACTAGTACTAGTACTAGTGCCCTATTGTGGGCCTTTTGATCTTTAAAGAAAGGTCTAGCCATGAGCAAAGCAATACACCACCCAAAAATTGCGTGACATTTTCCCAACTCCAAAGCCCCCTATTATTAGCTAATGAAGTACAGTATACTAAGTATAAATTATTCCCTCCATTTTTTTTTTTAAGTGTAACACTTTTTTTTGTTTTGATATTTCATAATTAAATGTTACATTATGATATATGAAATGCTTTTAAAAGTAAAAACCTTCTACTATAGTACTTTTATTCCTTGCATTAAATCTGGTGTTATTTTTTATGTTACACTTATTTAAAAACGGAGGAATAATGGGAGTACTACTCGTAGTAGTATACTTCCTCCGTTCCTTAAAAATTGCTACGGACCCACACTGCACGCAATCCAATGCATATTTTAAACTATTAATAACTCAAATTCGGTATAATTAAAAATTCTAAAAGTTTGATATTTAAAAACTACATGATGGGACGAATCTAACAAGATCACACTTGATTATATTTTAACATGAATAACTATGAGAAAACTTTAAGTCAAAGTATGCATATGAACAGTAGCAATTTTCAATATGTTGAAAATAAAAACGGAGGTAGTATAATTTAAGATTACCATTGGCTGCCGCCCCAATGGCCAAACCTTATCCATATTCCTGTAGGGGCACTTTGGACAAAAACGTGCCCAATTTGCCAAATGGGCAAAACTTCTTTTACATACAGTCTTTACCTCTTGCCCAATTGCAGGTTTCTTGGGTAATCGGGTCGGGTCGTCTCATTCCATGTCGATTGATGAACCCGCAAAACGACAGGGATTCGTATTTCGTCGTCAAGCGTCAGCTAATCTTCACTTTCATCATCCACCACTGCTATTACAAAAGCGCACAGGCACAGGCACAGAGCGGGAGACACCAACTCTCACCCCCTGCCTCCCTGTAAATCCCCATCCTTCGCCGACCACACAAATCTCAAAAATATCTCCTTTCTCTTACTCACCCCCCCACCATTATTATTATTATTTTAATTCTATAATCTCTAGTTCGTGTGTGAAAGTACAGAAACAACCGCCTGGAGCGTTCTTTATTAGCCCACTCAGGAGGGGACAAAACGGACTTATCACAATCGCCCATCTCATCTTGTTCATCGGGTCAACTGTCGGGTGTGAGGAACAACAACAAGAAGAACAACAACAGTTGTGTTCGGCGTAGTGTAGTGGGGAATGAATTGAAACTTCTTTCTTGGTGGGTTTCTTCAAGGAAATTTAATTTGAGGGGTTCTAGGGTTTTCCAGTTGAGGTTTTCTTGGAGGGGTATACATGGATCGGGCGGCGGTTCCCGGGATGGATATGCCGATCATGCACGACAGCGATCGGTATGACTTTGTGCGGGATATCGGGTCGGGGAACTTCGGGGTTGCGCGATTGATGAGGGATAAGCAGACCAAAGAGCTTGTGGCGGTGAAGTACATCGAGCGAGGCGACAAGGTTCGTTTTTTCGTGTTCATTGGTTTTGAATTTGGGGGATCTGCGAACTGTATTTGTCTTGTTTGTTATTCTTGATCTTTCTTGTCTTTGCGTGGGATGCAATTATTCTTGCCTGTGCAAATATGGAATGTCTCTAATTTTGGAAAATTTGTTGATTCTGCTTGGTTTCAAGATTTTCTTTTTATAGTGCTAAATACTTCAAATAGGAGTATTGCTTTTTCCCTTTTTTGGTGAGAAAATTGCTGCATAACTTGCTCTCTGATAGGGCACAGCTTTTTCACAATTTCGGACCTGGGGGAAGGCCTGTTTTCATCAGTGAATTAGCCACTTAGGTCTTAGAAGCTTTCCTCTACTGAACGTACCTTTTTATGTGATTAATTTTGGGGATTTTGTTTTCTAATTTTGTAATTGGCTGCTCTGGGTTTGTCTGGGGATGTTCAACCAGTCCCTTTAAAGAATTCCCTACTCTGTTCACTGATATGTAGCGGTATCAACACATTTTTCATGGATATACTACAAAGGTAAATTTTGAGGTAGCGTGGCATCAGAATACTTGTCATGTTCTTTGATTTTGCAATTTTCTTTTTGAGATGTTTTAGCTATTAATATTTCAATCAACCATGTAGATGGGATTCTTCTTGTTTCTGCCAATAACGGTGCAGAGGAGAACACATCCTTGAACATTTTAACAAAGCCAAAACTTTAGGCGCTTCTTTGTGGAATACTAGGAACCTTATTTTAACGATATGGGACAAATGGAATGTTGGATGGGAATAGGTTCTGCAGATACATTTCCTCCATTATCTTGTGGGCAATGTCAATGGCTTTATGAAACTCAAAACCTACACGGAAAAATTATGCCCATTGGTAATAGGGCAGCCAGCCTATACATGAATTAGACTTGGAAGCAGTCAGGGAGGGAATTCAGTGATGTGATTAGGAAATGTTGATTGTTTATCTCATTCCTTCTCCTCACTACTCACTTTTAAAGGTTTTAATTGCACAGGACATTTTCCTCATTTGCTGCCATAGAAGTTTCTTCACTAGTCTCGTTTAGACTACTGTTACCTTCTAGAATTCTTCGAGAGAAACAAGTGGTTTTATAGAGAACACAGGATTCTGATTAGCCAAAATTAAACCCTGTTGTCATCATTATTGTTTTTCATCCGACTGCTTTATGATGTTGTGGATGAGCGTAGAATATCACGGGAAAGCCTAGCCCTGACTTACCCGCTTCCCCTTGCACAAATGCTCACAGCCGCCCACGCAGTATTCACCGACCAGAAAATCTCTGCCTTTTCATTTATGCTAGCCAAACTTTATGTTTCGAACTTAACATCTCATTTTTCAGTAAGCTCTCCCAGTGATGATGGGTACATCACTGTAATCACTTGTGATAAAATGAGCTCCTCATAATCTTGGAAATGGTGTATGATGGTTAATTAGTAATTTAAATGGATTGACACCAAAGAAGAGTGCTCGGGTATTTCTTCTGAGATCATCCATGATTCATGAAAGTTACCAGTATGATTTTGTTGGCAATATTTGATCTGGTAATGATGGGGTAACCTGGCTTATGAGGCAAAAGCAGAGCAATGACCTGGTTTCAGTTACTGATCATGGCTCCCAGGTAGCTCTTGTAATTCATTTCATGGGAAGTATATTTGCTTGCTCATCAGATGTGGGTAATTCAACCAACATTAGTGTCTAATTTTTTCAATTTCTACTAATGGTGATGAAACTGAATATTCTTTACAAGTTCCTTTCTTTCTATCAAGTATTATTTTCATTTTTTGTTAGCAATATGCTGCCTGTATCTTTCTTCAGCAAGGATATCATGAATGAAAGGAAAATGATGGTCTTATAGTGTGTTCATGGTTCTCAAGTAAAGTTGACAGGAATGGCAAGGATCTGAACTTTGCATCTTGCAATAGCCACAATGAAGTATAAAAGACTAGTTTGCCACAATGGCAAGTATTAATTTGCTTTCTTTTGATGCTAATTTGTTGCAACATTCAGCTTACTGTACTCCACACCTGCAACAAGACTGAACATTCTCATTTACTTTGCCTTGGGGGTGCAAACATTGGTGTCTTGTTCAAATAATACAAGGTTTACTGTAAATAAATAAATAAGCTAGTTTGGTACCCTTTTTCTTGCAGATAGATGAAAATGTTCAAAGAGAAATCATCAACCATAGGTCTTTGAGGCACCCTAATATTGTTAGGTTTAAAGAGGTTTGTCTTTGATTATCTTCCTGTATTTACTTAACTTTTAAAAGTATCCATCAGTTCTATTCCAAGTCTCTTGTTTTAGGTGATTCTCACACCAACCCATCTTGCAATTGTAATGGAGTATGCATCTGGTGGAGAGTTATTTGAGCGTATATGCAATGCAGGGCGCTTTAGCGAGGATGAGGTTCTTGATTTCTTCCTCATTTTGTTTGTATGATTGAACTTTTGGCTATTGGGATGATTTCTGTTTCGTTTAACAATGTATATTTGTCATGTAGGCTCGCTTCTTTTTCCAACAACTTATATCTGGAGTGAGCTACTGCCACTCTATGGTATCATAATGTCCCTTTGGAATCTTATTCCCTTTGTTGTTGACAAGTTCAGCCCTGCGTAAAAATGGAATGTTAAGTCATCTGTTTTCTGTTTCTTGGTGTAGCAAGTTTGTCATAGGGACTTAAAGTTGGAAAACACACTGTTGGATGGAAGCCCTGCTCCTCGGCTGAAAATATGTGATTTTGGGTATTCCAAGGTAATCTTCATATCTTGAAAGACATTATAGGATTTATTTGTATTGTTGTTTTATCAGCTTTATAATATTTTTGAATCTACAATCATCTTTCGTCCTTGCTGACAATTCTTTTACAGTCTTCTTTGCTGCATTCACAACCAAAATCTACAGTGGGGACTCCTGCATATATTGCTCCAGAAGTGTTGCTTCGGAAGGAATACGATGGCAAGGTAATTCATTAGCCCGTCTTACCGACACATGTTTTATTAGTGATACATTCTAAGGATCATTCTTTGCACCAGATTGCAGATGTATGGTCTTGTGGCGTGACGTTATACGTTATGCTGGTTGGCGCCTATCCATTTGAAGATCCTCAAGAACCCAAGGACTTCCGGAAGACAATACAAAGAATCTTGAATGTTCAATATTCCATTCCGGAAAACATTAAAATATCAGAGGAATGCCAGCATCTAATCTCCAGGATATTCGTCGGAGACCCTGTACAAGTAAGTTACCAATATCGATTCCTCTTTTGGATATAACCGTAAACAATAATACTCTATATTTGAAAGCAATCAGTACGTTAGAAACTTGTACTGTTCTAACATATGGTTGTTTGTCAGCGCATCACGATGCCAGAAATCAGGAATCATGTGTGGTTTCTGAAGAACCTTCCCGCGGATCTGATGGATGAACGCATGACGGGCACCCAATTCGAGGAGCCGGACCAGCCAATGCAGAGCATAGAAGTCATAATGCAGATAATTTCGGAAGCCACCATACCTCCTGCTGGGTTGTACAATCTGGACTTGATGGATGACGACATGGAAGACCTGGATTCTGATCCCAACCTCGATGTTGACAGCAGCGGGGAGGTCATCTATGCTATATGATCGAGACCGTGATCTGGAAACCATGGGGAGAAGAAATCATTCCTGTATACTCTGCATCTACTAGGTTCTTTAAAAGTCTCGCGCATCGTTTTCTTGGAGTCGGGCTGTTCATTTTGTATGTCAAATCCTTTTTTAGTTGGGAGACGAACATGTTACACAGTTTCTGTATCAATCGGTTAGGGAAATAGAGTGCGTTGCGAGGAAAGAGGAGTGTACACTAATGGATATCTATATCTATATCTATATCATCTTCCGGTCATACATATATAACTATATAAAAATATGTACTATATGGCATCGGATGGAGTCTGTCGCAGCAGCGGCTCATTGTCTTGTTATTTACGGGGTTCATGCGCTTTTTCTGCCTGTGTTTGATGTGTGTTGCATAAACATGTGGATGTGTACTGATGAAGCTATAAACCATGTGGATGTGTATAGATAGAATCTTGCTGACTTCCCTGTCTTTACACATGTGGTTTCTAATAGAATCATCCATCATGTTCATTCTTGTTTGGTAAATGCACCCTTAAAATTGTGGCGTTCGCCAATTTCTGTTCAATGCCTGTTACTGTTGGAATAAACTCTCCGAGTCTTGTGGCCCCTAAATTGGCACTGCTGACATTTTGAGGTGTTGGGGATTCCATTTTTTGTTTTGCAGCCTATTAATACATAAGAGTTGATGTTTTTGTGCAAGAAGATTGCCAAGAAGAACTGTGGATATGAATGGAAATGCGGTGCTGTTGAAGCTATTATTACAATTACAAAATTTTCCATGGAACATGAAAGGAAGCAAAACTGGATATTGAACACGTACAAATAGGAACATATAGTAAATCATAGTAGTATTCTTAACGTGACTTTATTAGCCGACTCTCTAAATCCTAGTCAGTATTTGGCGGCATGTGAAGAAACAGAATATTGTTGTTTATATATTTCCACTGAATAATCAATCACCTACTACTACTGTATTTGTGTGTTTGAGGGTGGAAAGGAAAACAGTAGTAGTATGATTGGTTGAAAAAACTCAATGCAAGCCACTATTGTGTAGTATTGACTATTGACATCACACCACTTCTCTATAACTATTAAAAGCAGTGGTAATGACGCATGATGAGGCATCCCAAGTGGGCAAGATGAATTCATTGGCCATCCATTGCCATTGGGCATGATGGGTTTGCCATTTGCCAAGAAAAAGAGAGGAATTCTACAGTTCTACAGACCATATAATACATACAGTAAGACGCACCCATTAATTACACAATGATATATAAGGGCTGAGACTTTTTTATATACTATACTATATATACGTACATATCATGCATGGGTCTTGCTTTGTGTTAAGCTTTGAATTACTGGGCCCAATAATGCTCAAACGGCCCAAAGGAAGTTAGAGTTTTCCGATTTTACACAACGTTCCAATCCATTCCCATTCATTGTGAATTGTGGAATTGTGATCACATTCAGTGAAACAAAATGAATTTTGAATAATGGATCGTCCTTAATTGATGGAGGCGTTAAAGACGATGGCTCCAATTCTCACCTGAACCAGCCTTCCTTGGGCAGTTCGACCTTCACCATCACCACTCTCAATAAGTCCCAGCAATGGCAATACAAGCTAGTAAATACTATTAGTACATTACACTTTTTTTTAAGGAGCCATTTAACGCCTTGGAAAGGTGGTGAGAGCACATGTCACATAAATTACAAAGGGAACAAAGAGGAGGGATAGGGGCAGATGGGAATTCGAACCCCCAACCTATAGATTGGGAGTCGGGGGACTGGACCAATAGAGTATGTCCCAACCCTATTACAATTACATTTGATTACTGGATCTACAGACTAATATTAATTACAGAATAGATGTAATCTCCTTCCAACTCTGTGAGAATATAAACACATTATTGCAGAGTCCTACTATCCAATTAAAGTCCTGCTTCAATTATTACTACCTTAAAATACCTTTTTACCAATTAGTAATTCATTATTAGAAAACTAATTAAAACAAGAATCTGATCACCATGCATGCCTCCTGACCTCCACAGTATCAAGAAGATATAGATTTTCAACATTATTTTATACTGTATATAATAAATCTCGTTTGGTTTAATTTCTTACTCCAACTTTGTTTACTACTGCTGGGGCTCTATTACATAGTACTATTAAACAAAGATATTTACCAAATCTTCCTTGTGTAGAGTAAATCTTCTCCGGGACCAAGAAAATATATTACGCACCCATATTATTTTATACTTTACTACCATAAACTAACATAAATAAATTAAAGTCTTCATTTAACAGATTGAACATGATCAACAGATTAATTTAGTCCTAAATCCTTCCACACAATCTCATTACATCCCAATGCACATATAACATAAAGCACCCCGGCCGAACACTGAACCTAGTTTGAATTTTTAAGAAAGAACAAACTAAAAACATGACATGTACAGTAGTCATGTCTTTCATATACCAAACCCCAAATTTAAAATGACAAAACACAAAATCAACCACGAGTACAAACCCCAAACTTACCATAATCCTAACCTGACACTATATAATTAGATATATAAAGATTAAAATGTATTGGCAGACTGGTCTTCTTTTCTAAGGATATGCCCCATTGGTGGTCGTGGGCATATCACTGGGCCAAGAAATTGTCGAATTGAAGAACCCTAATTGATCACCCGTCGCAATTGGAGCTGATTCAAGAATGGCAGAATTTGCTGAACCCAAATTTCCAGAGATCAAAGATGTGTGGTCAGGATAGCATCCAGTGGATGATCTCAGCCGTTGATACAGTTCCTGAAACCCATCACCAGGTAGGATGGCCTGAGTCTGATTCTTGTAGACGGAATTCGACAGCCCGGCGGTGTTGGCTTGGTGATGGGAGACAGGATCAATATTTACCAGACGACCGCCGGAAATAGGCGATTCCAACATCCAATTTGACGGTCCGAACAGATGAGCTTCGTCCTTTTGGAGATATATTGAATTAGGGTTAGGGTTTGGAGTAGGGTTTGATCTGAGCAACGATAGAAAGTGAGAATTTTGAGATGAAGCCGCCCAAATAATGGGGTTCGACGTCAGCGGCGCCGTTTCGCCGCCGTGATCAAACCCTCCAAACAGAGCCGCCGCAGATTTCCCAATCTCGTTCGTCACCGATGATTTCAGCTTCCCCACGGACGATCCCGACTTCCCAACCGCCGCCGCTATGGCGGTGCTCTTATTCTTCCTGCATCCGCCGCCGATTGGGACATTGCGGAGCGCGCCGCCCTTGGTCCAGTACCGGCGGCAGGTCTTGCAGAAATGGCGAGGCTGGGTGAGGTTATAGTTGTTGTAGTAGCAGAATTTGGTGTTGGAAGAGTCACAGCGGGGACATCGGAGATTCTCCGGTGGCGCCGCCGCTGCAGCAGATGGTGAAGAAGCTGCAGCCGCGGCCGCGGGCGACGATTGGGAATTAGGGTTTCCTTCAAGAATTAACCCTGGATTAGAAATCTTGGCCCTTTCCCCTCCGAGTATGCCAACATTGCTTCCACCAAAAAGCTCTTGAATCATCTTTAGATCGATCTGCAGAAAGGATTGGAAAATTAATACAAGAAAAGAAAGGGAAGGTCTTGTTTTTGAAAAGAAAAGCGGGGTTTTTCTTACATACTTTGGTTCTTCAGTTTGGATGCCCCTTTTTTCGATAGTGGTGAGCCAATATTTTTGTTTAATGGGGTTTGAGCAAATAACTGAAGATCTCAAGCAGAGCACTCTAATATAAGGATGACAAATGATTAAAGTGTTGTGCCACTTTGCCTACTCTCGAAAACATATGGTTTAATATTTGGATTTTAGTTGTCTTTTTGTATTATTTTGGTGGGAAATCGACAAGAGCTATTTTTAAGTGGGTCCCAGGATCTGAATATATTTTTTAGGGCTAATTGCATTTTGTTTGAAGTTTGAACTTTTAAAAGATGTATGTATATAGTGTGGGGACAATGTGCAGTGCAGACATCAGAGAGAATAATCCTACAAGAAACATCCACTAAGACACTTTCCCCAACATAATTTTTTGGAAATCAAATCCTGTCTTGCGAATTGAAATTAGTGTCTCCAAGGAATAAACAAATAAATAGGAGCTATAGGGTACTGCAAGAACATGTAATTTTCTCCACTGTTCAGTGCTCGGATTGCTTAGTACATATGGTATTAAATTTTAAATGATGTTCTTTTTAGTTTCCAATTTAGCTGGGGCTGTTGTGGTAATCCAGTTTGGATCCAGTGCTGTAAGTCCAAATTTCAGGAATTTCCCTAATCTTTTCCCTATTTTCAACGGTGAGAAACCTCATCAATCCGTGACCTAACAGAGATCTGTATATGGGCAGTGGTGTCACTGACGATGACAATACTACAAGCTAAGCTCATGTAAGAAAAACGCACACCTCACCTAAAGTAGTTAGTGCTGATATATTAAACTCTTAATGATTCAAGTTCTTTAATTTGGGGATTTGTGTAATGTCTAATCACGTAGAATATTCGTGGTCGGGTTTGGTTAGAGTCCGAACACACAGTGCCATGGCAGGTACTGACAATAATCTTTTATGCCAGCCGCCAAAATTCCTCAACTTTTGTACCCGAAATGGCATAAAAACCCCTGGTTCGTGGTGTGGTTCGTCTACGAACCGGGTTAATAACCACGAACCATGGGATTAATTAGTAAAGGTGATTAAGGAAGCATGGTTCGTCGTTAAAGTTGTGGGCCGGAGACGAACCGCTGCCATTGACGACGAACCACGGCCCCACGTGGCAATGTGGGTTCGTCTTTAGTCGACCATTACGCACGACGACCCACCCACAGACCACGCACCATGCCCTATTATTATTACTCATTAATTTTTATTATAAAATCAATTTAATCCAATCATATTTATTATTATTATTTTAATTAATACTCTTAAAATGACAATATTTATTGTATTATAATTAATGAAGTATTATGGAAATATAATTATTTTAATTTTCCGTCTACAAATATTATAAAATCTATTATAACAAAATAATAATAATAAGTTTTATGTATTATTAATATTATATTGTTATTATTAATATTATTATTATTATCATTATTATTAATATTCTTTTACTATTGTTTGTATAATAATTATTATAATGTATTTATAGTTTTAATACTCCTAAAAATATAATTATTAATATAAATATTAAAATTATTAATTATTATTATTAATTTAATAATAGCAAAAATATTAATTATTAATATAATTATTTTATTATGAATATTAATAATATTATAATGATTAATTATCATTATTATTATTTAGTAATATAATTATTTTATAACTATAATAAATGTTAAAATTATTTTATACTTTCTCCGTTCCTTTTTATTTGACATGGTAGGAGTTTTGTTACTGTGCATTGAGTAACTTTGATAGGATTTCATGTATACAATTATATAGATGAAGAAATAGTCAAACCTTTTTAATAGTAATAAAATATTAATAATAATGATAATATTTATTCCATTGCAGTGCACCCGCGCCGACGAGTCGAACACCATCACCATGGGTGCCTACTCTTACGTCTCGGAGCTCTGGAAGAAGAAGCAATCCGATGTCATGCGCTTCATACTTGGGGTTCGTTGTTGGGAGTATCGTCAGCTTCCCGCCGGCGTCCGCGTCACCCACCCTACTCGCCCCGACAAGGCAAGACGCCTCGGCTACAAGGCAAAACAGGGGTATGTGCTTTACCGTGTCCGTGTTAGACGTGGTGGAAGGAAGAGGCCAGTTCCAAAGGGGATTGTACATGGTAAGCCCACCAACCAGGGTGTTACTCAGCTGAAATTCCTGCGAAGCAAGAGTTCCGTGGTGGAGGAACGTGCTGGCAGGAAACGTGGGGGCATTAGGGTTCGTTGAATATCTAATTTTACTTTCTAGTTCTTAACCATAAAGCATCCTATAATGCCCCAACACAAGTATCAAAATAAACATTAAACAAGAGGAGCAATCAGAATAAGAGTTTACTACCAACTTTAAATCCAGCAAATAATTACAAATTATCATTGAAAACGGGTATGATCAGGCATTGAATAAAAAACAAAATTGTAAGTAGACCGGAGACAAGGTAGAAAAACTTTACCATAATGCTGGAAATTCACGAAACCCACAAATACAAAGCAAGTTCCATTATAAAAACCTAGTCTTGAATAAAAGCCCAAGTCTTGAAATTGAACAAGCGCGTGTATTAAGCATGGACAAATGGACAAGAAGAAGTGTAAAGTCGACGAGAAGAAAGCGGGAACTCGCCGACGAAGAAATCGAAAAGACGTCGCAGTAAAAAGCATTTAATTTTTAGTCGTTGGAATTTGCAACTCTAGTTACTAGTCTATTAGCAGGAGGAAAAGTGGAAAGCTGGAGTTGCCATCAAATTTTTAGAGTTTTTTTTTTTTCCTTGAATAGGTAGTCGAACCAAAACATATAGGTCGAAAGTCGGGGTCTTCTCCGTTCCTTTTTATTTGACACGGTAGGAGTTTTGTTACTGCGCATTGAGTAACTTTGATAGGACTTCATGTATACAGTTATATAGGTGAAGAAATAGTCAAACCTTTTTAATAGTAATAAAATATTAATAATAATGATAATAATTATTCCATTGCAGTGCACCCGCGACGACGAGTCGAACACCATCACCATGGGTGCCAACTCTTACGTCTCCGAGCTCTGGAAGAAGAAGCAATCCGATGTCATGCGCTTCATACTTGGGGTTCGTTGTTGGGAGTACCGTCAGGTTCCCGCCGGCGTCCGCGTCACCCACCCTACTCGCCCCGACAAGGCAAGACGCCTCGGCTACAAGGCAAAACAGGGGTATGTGGTTTACCGTGTCCGTGTTAGACGTGGTGGAAGGAAGAGGCCAGTTCCAAAGGGGATTGTACATGGGAGGCCCACCAACCAGGGTGTTACTCAGCTGGAATTCCTGCGCAGCAAGAGTTCCGTGGTGGAGGAACGTGGTGGCAGGAAACGTTGGGGCATTAGGGTTCGTTGTTGGGAGTACCGTCAGCTTCCCGCCGGCTTCCGCGTCACCCGCCCTACTCGCCCCGATAAGGCAGGACGCTTCGGCTACAAGGCAAAACAGGGGTATGTGGTTTACCGTGTCCGTGTTAGACGTGGTGGAAGGAAGAGGCCAGTTCCAAAGGGGATTGTACATGGGAGGCCCACCAACCAGGCTGTTACTCAGCTGGGATTCCTGCGCAGCAAGAGTTCCGTGGTGGAGGAACGTGGTGGCAGGAAACGTGGGGGCATTAGGGTTCGTTGTTGGGAGTACCGTCAGCTTCCCGCCGGCGTCCGCGGCACCCACCCTGCTCGCCCCGATAAGGCAAGACGTCTCGGCTACAAGGCAAAACAGGGGTATGTGGTTTACCGTGTCCGTGTTAGACGTGGTGGAAGGAGGAGGCCAATTCCAAAGGAGATTGTACATGGTAAGCAAAAATTATTATTATTATTAATAAATAATAGCAAAAATTTATACATTATCATTATTAATTTAATAATAGCAAAAATTATTTTGACTATATTTATTACTTTCTCTTTTGTTATAATAATAAATATTTTTGATTAATAATTTTCTCTAATAATATTGTAACAAACATAAAATAATTGTAACTATGAAAGGATTATATTATCATTAATAATTGTCTACTGAAAGGCGTCGTGTATGCCCAAATTTCAACTTGCCGCCACCCCATCCACCATCCCCTCCAGCTCTTTGAATCTGCAAGGCCATACTGAATGTCCCGAGAGGAGTAATATTTGGAATGTCATAGTCATCACATTCTTCATGATGCAGTTATTGTGCTTCCAATGACGGTCCTTACCAATGCCGCCCATGCCAAATGTTGTATTTTCCAATACCTTCCAATTTCTGATTCGGACAAAATTGATAGGCCATACTAAATGTTCCCGAAAGGAGTAATTTTTTTAATGTCACGACCGCAACAGTAACGTTGATGTTGTGACCGTGCTTACCGTTGATGCATGCCCAGTGTTTCACAACATCAACATTCACCATGATGTGGCGCTTGTGATTCCGAATGTGGCACTCTTACCTATACCTCCCATTCCCCTGAAATGGAACTGCCGACTTACAACACTAACCTGCAGTTAAGCATCCAGAATATATAAATCATTAGAATGAATAATAATAATAATAATAATAATAATAATAATAATAATAATAATAATAAAAAAAAAACCATTAGATTTGTTATGTGAAAACCTGTAAAATTACCTCTAGTGAATCATTGTTGGGAATTCATCCTAGTAGCTCAATTTAACTCCCTTCGTTGATTACTCTCTGCAGCCTTCTGCACCATATGCAACCAAAATAAATGGTGCTATCTACGGTGCTGGTGGCTATGATGGGGACTGCAGAATTTTATCCTCTCGGAAAGCCGATTGTTCAAGCTCTGTGATGTAAGATTTGAGCTTGATGCACGCCCCGTGTTTAACCTGTCGCAACACGACCGTTGTGGGACAGGCTATACTCATGCTACACGAAAGGAGTAATATTTGGAATGTCACGATCACTACATTCATCCTGATGTAGTGATTGTGCTTCCAATTAGGGTCATTACCAATGCCGCCCATTCCAAATACGTTCAAATGTTGTATCTCCAACCACTGAAGTTGAACACCAAAACCCTGAATTGGATGAGTCTTCTCAAATTGAAAGAGATTTGGAATTGCATAGCAGATGCATGGACATAGGGTCTTTAAATAGAGTTGCCCAAGATTCAGGTGCCCTTTTGTCCTCCATCTACCTATCCCCAACAGTTAAATTGAGGGGTAATACCACACACCAAGGCTTGCCCCTCTGAATGTTCTACGGTCCTAGTGCACCCGCTTCCATTTTGACCGCTAAGCAATGGGAGGTGGATCGAACCGTCGTCATTACCAATGCCGCCCAGGCCAATGTTGTTGTTACAAACGTGGCGACCATGTCCAAATGTTGTATTTGGGCAATACCTACAAGTAAACATTACAAAATAATATTAATAACGGCGATCAATACATTTTTGTAAAGTTAATGCTAATAATATGAATAGTAATAATGAAATTAATACGACTAATACCACTCTGGCCGCCTGAGTTTATATTGTGATCAATCCGCTGCTATCCTTTTCCCATGGCATCTCGCATTGGCCACTGAACCGCCCAATTTCCTTTGGAATGTCGTGTATGCCCAATTTTCAACTTGCCGCCTCCCCATCCACTATCTTCGGCAGCTCTTTGTATTCGTAGGTCATTCTCAACATTCCGAAAGGAGTAATTTCCGGAATGTGACGACCGCAGCATTCACCCTGCTGCGACGCTTGTGATTTCGAACGTGGCACTCTTACCTATACCTCCCATTCCCCTGAAGTGGAACTGCGAAATGTCGACGTCCCATGTGGCAAAATTTACCCAATCTCCGAAATGACCTACAGTTATCATAGCAAACATTGTGCACAATATGATATTAGTACGCGGCCAAACAATAATAATAATAATAACAGTTAAGAAGACGCGCGCTAATTTTCTTTATCCAAAGGACATACTTATTTCTAGATGGACACCACGCTAATGCTTGCCCCTCCGAGTGTGGTCATTCTGGACCTTCCACGGGGATAATGCCGACTTTAATTTTTCCTTCATGTCACTCCGATTATACTCTTACCTATACCTCCCATACCAACTGAAATCGATGTACGAACTTGCAACAGTAACCTGTAGTTGAACATACATAATATCTAAGCTAATAGGCTTACTAATAATAGTAAAAACTGTGAACAAATATATAAGACAATAACGATAATAATAATAATAATAATTTGGAATGGTAATTACTGTTGTACCCATTGCATTTCTTCTCCCTATGTTCAACCTCTCTCAACCTCCCTACACGAAAGGAGTAATATTTGGAATGTCGACTCATAGTGTTTCTTCTCCCGATGCCCCTTTATTATGTCGGGCCGTAGTGTTTCTTCTCCCTATGCTCAACCTCTCTCAGCCGACTGCTCTCTTTCCTCCATCTCCCTATTCCCAACGGTTTCACGTGTTTCTACGTTTCCCCGTACACGCGTTGCCAAATCTACCACTACAATAATTTTCTGAACGGACATTACTAATGCCGCCCAGACCAAGTGTGACGCGTGTGAGTCGAAGTGTAGCCATTACCAATGCCGCCCAGGCCAATGTTGTCTTTTCGAATGCCGCTCATGTCCAATTGTTGTACTTGGACAATACCTACAGGTAAACATTACAAAATAATATTAATAATGGCGATCTAATGATGTGTCCACAGTCTCGTCCACGTGTTCATCCACCAATCGTTCCGGTAAGTCGAAGTGTGGCCGCGGAAGGTTCCACTTCCCATAACTCATCTCTGGGACAACGTATGCTTCTTCAGTCCTCGGCCAGACCGGATTATGCCCTGCTTGCAGCCCGGGCCGCCCCTCTTTCTGGACCCGTTCCTTATTCCGCTCTAGGTCTCTGAGGATATTGTAATACTCTTCCACACCACCGTAACGCAAGGGTGGGTCTGGATCCTCTTCAGCCTCCGATCCCGAGCTATTCTCCTCATCACGTGCTGTATTTCCAGCATCCTCCGCATGGCCATGCTCTACGGCATCTCCGCCGAGATTCACCGCCGTCTCCGGCACCTCATCGTATTGTAAATGCCTCCCTCCTTCACCGATAACACTGCTCGGATATCCAGCAAAATTGCCGATACCGCTTCTTTCGTATACATTTTCACCAACCGCTCCGTACCCGTGGCTGTTCTCGACTACATTTGCATGCCCAAACATATTCATTGTCGGGGTCGTGCCAAATATGCTCTCCATCACACTTCCCGACTCTAAATTGGCGATTGGGAAATTTCGTTCGGCGTCGTAATTTGTTGAGTGTTGTGTATCTTGTATCCCTTTTATTAAAAACAATTTCACAAACACATGTAAACCTTATAAAATTACGGCTGCATAATATGTAGATGACGTATTTCAACCACACTACAGTGTATCCGTTAAAAAATAATTACAAGCAGTGTAAAAATAAAACTTACGGTTCAGACCCCGCTCTTCCTCGTCGTGTGAATGCCACTCGCCCTGGTACCATGTGCTGCCGCTTAGCCGCTCAAACCAAGACATTGTTCTGAATAGTGGATCAATCACCCATAAGTAACAACATAACAATTTTACCGATTTATTACAACAATATGTTTAATAGTAATAACAATAATTTTAATTATTATAAACTACAATATGTTAATAATTTTTTCAATAATAATAGCAATAATAACAATAGTAATAATAATGATAACACCAATAACACTATTATTAGTAGCAACACTATTCTTATTAATAACAGTAATTACTAATCTCCATTATACCACCAATAATTTCCTGGAAAGGACTGTGCAAGAACCAACAGATTCGTGGGCAATAAGCTGGACGAATCACACATTAAAGATTGACCTGTGGTTCGTGGTCTAAGGGTTGGTGGTGCACACATCGACCACGAACCACCACGAACCACATACCTTAACACGGCCCTGTGGTTCGTGGTAGCTTACCACGGCCCCGTGGTTCGTGGTACTGGTTCGTGGTCGCAAATGGACCACGAACCCCAGTGTGGGCCGTGGTTGCAAATGGACCACGACCCTGTGGTTGCAACCACGAACCGCAAGGTTTTTTTTTTCAACGGCCCACAAATTATAATTATGATAATTAATACTACTACTACTAATAATAATAATAATATATAACTGACAAATGTAACATATACTTAAGTTATTAGTAATACTCTAAGTATTAATAATACCAACAACAACAATATTTATTTTTCTAAAATAAGTAATAATAATAGAAATCATTAATTTAAAATTAAGCAAAAATAATAGTAACCATGAATCTAAAATAAATAATACCAACAACAGTAATATTTATTAACATAAATTCTGAAATAATAATAAAAGAGCAAAATAATTAAAAATCTGTGACGTAAATTTTTTTTAAAAAAAAGAAAGGATATCATACGCAACCATGAATTTAATTCAAAAAATCACTTTTCTTTATTTACTAAATATAATATGAAGACTATAAAAGGGAATTTAATTAAATTACTAAATACCATTGCTAAAGAAACCATAGATCTACAATTTAGGCTTAACAAAACCAACATCTCTCATTACACACATTAAATAACTTAGATCCGAAACGAAAACTAACAATTTATTTAGTCAACCATTTCAAAACAACAATTTAAAGATAAATCTCTTACGGAGACGTCGTGCCCTGGAGCCTTAATTCTTCAATACTTTGTCTCACTGGATGCTCCCAAGATGCGCAAGATAAATCTTGTTTCCCTTACAAATTTCTCTTGTTAAAAATGAATGTTGGACAGTGCAAATGAAAGAGAAGAGTATAAGCTCTATATCCAAATTTATTGGTTTCATCCATGGTGGGTGGTCAGGAATAAATTATGTCCACCATGCCTGGGTCGGGATAATAATACAAGGTTCGTATAAGAACCACTTCAATGACCGAACCACTTTCCCGTTTCCCAATGTCTGATGGGGAATAAATCCAGCCCCACATCTGGGCAATGGTTCGTGCAAGAACCACATGGACCGTTGTCAATCTAAAAAATCACGAATCCATAGCCACGTGTACCCGTGGTTCGTCTTCAACACATAGGGATCGTGGACGGTCCCTGCCGCTGAAGACGAACCAGTCATCCTTAATCACCCTTATTAATTAATCCAATGGTTCGTGGTTATTAACATGGTTCGTACACGAACCACACCACGAACCAGGGGTTTTTATGCCTTTTCGGGTACAAAAGTTGAGGAATTTTGGCGGCTGGCAAAAAAGAGTATTGTCAGGACCTGCCATGGCACTGTCCATAATTTCTTCGGTTTGGTTATTGGTCTATGCGTTTCCCCCCCAACATGTGCTTCACACTGAGATCAAAGATGTGATGTAATTCTGCTGTCTCAATTACTACTTAATACTGTATTCCCAAATATTCGAATCTTTAATGATGACTACAATCAGTGCTTTGCAAAAAAAAAAAAAAAAAAAAAAAAAATCTTTGATTGATTGCGGGGTTAATTAGTTTGTGGGAGAAACAATGATTATGAATTCATAGAGGGTTACGTGTAAAGGCAAATCAAAATGACCAAAACCACCACCAAATCATTATTGCCAAAATCTATGTGTTATACTACACCAGTTTAGATGAGAATCATTTCACATATACGAAGTATTGTTTTAATAAAAAAAATTTAAAAAAAATTGAAAAAATCATTAAAAACCAGAAATAAGTAATGTTTTATACAGTTCAAAATTAGTACTTTCTCCGTCCCATTAAAAGTGACCAATTTCTCTTTTGCACAAAATCCAATGCAATTGTTAAACGCTTTATATCTCAAAATCGGTATAAGTAAAAAAATTATATAAAATGTATATTTTAAAACTATACAATTAGACGATTCTAACAAAACCATACTTGACTATTTTTCTCTTCTTATATCAATACAATAAATTGAGTCAAAGTTAAATAATAAACAACGTCAAAAGTCAAAATGTGACACTTTTAATGGTACGGAGGGAGTATAAATCACTTTGGCAATAATTTGATGTGCAGTGTGCGTGTACATGGTCGATCAATATCAATTAGTCATCAATGTTTCCCTCAATTAATTTAATCATGACCATATTTGAAGGCCAATGATTAATCAATACTGTATACTATAATGCAGTAACTTGCAATCATAATGTACATCAATCAGTACAGTCGCCATTAATGTAGGTATAATTAAACCTGTACAAATGCCATGGGTGAAGTGATTAGTTTCTGTTAAAGAGAATTTGTGCCACTGACAGTGACACGTACATGAAGATTTATTACTACAACAAGATTACCAAATTGCATCAGAGGAAGTAAATAGTACTAGTATTGTCATGTTATAAAATGTTCCCTACCTATATATACTTTGATGTAACCTTATATTCCACTAGCCAGTCCATGCTCAAAAAGCTGGTCAAACCATAACATGACAAAAGTGTGAATTCTGACCCTCATTATTTTTAGGTCACTGTGCAAATGATGCTGACAAGAAAATACTGTACTTATACAAGTACTGTTTTCACTTTCATCACAAAATATTTTTCACTTTCACCTTTGTTCACATCTGCTACTTAGCATTTATTTCTGTTTATAACTACTTAAACGCGTTTGTATATTTACTAATAATTTTACAAAATTTACAATATTGTAAATAGAAAAGTAGATATAAATTGTCCCGATTTTGTTGAAACATGACAGATACAGTAGTTGTTTAAAAAATGAAAACTCCAAAACAAACGCATATCTCATGTGTCTGGTAGAGAAACCCAGTTAATGAAAAAAGAGAAGTCTTATAGTATTTCTTTATTCTTATTTTTGCATGTATGTGAAGTTTAATTTGATGTCTATATTGAACCATGAAAGAAATTTGAAAAAGTGGAATAAGTGGGAGTGTGGGGGCGCCTTATATATCGAGTGAGATTGTAATGAAAACGAAAACTGGAGGATAAAAGTGATGTTCAGACAAAATAAAACAAAAACCAAAAACCCATGCTCCTGTACTACATTATCATAAATTATACTACTATCAATTTTACATTTTTGCTCGTATACTGATAGATTGAAATTTTTTGTCATAAAAAAAAAAACTGATAATGTGCTGTATGAATGTAGAAAATTTGAAGTTCGATTTGTTAAATATGAATGTACTAAGTTATACTGTACTATATATTTACAAGTGATGGTTCTGTAGCTCAGCATTGCCTTACTGAATTGGTATCAAAAAATACATCCAAACAAAAATAGGTAAAACCAATAAATTTAAATTAACTTCCTTATCTCACTGTGAGTGAATTATATATACTCCACTTTTTAAACTCCATTGTAAATAGAGTTATCGCGACAGTTCAATTATGGGAACGGGACTGGTCCGCTCAGGTCCCGAAATGGCCAAACACAGTCGAGTCACCGGCGGCAATAAAAGTGACACCCGGACGGCCCCTCTGTAACTTTTTTTTTTATTTTTTTTATTTTTATTTTTATTTTTATTTTTAATAGTAACTGAAATACTACTACTAGTTTCCATATATGTGTTCCCGTGCATGGTGCATTACCCGTCTCGATTTATACAAAAAACAAGACCAGAGATTCTCATTCCATATATCTCCACTACACTCTTCACTGCACACTGTACCTTCTTACATTATCTAATTACCTGACCGCTGTCCTGACTCATCACCAGACAGCTCCTGACCGCGCGTGCTGTCCGGAAACTCCACTTTTCTTCTTTTTTTTTCTGTTTAATTTAAATTTTAATTTAATTTATCTCCCTTCAATTTAATGAAAAAAATAGGGAATCGCTTTTTTTGTTTTTTCTTGCTTTTTTGGGGGGAATTATTAGTGGTTGGGTGGGGGCAGATGGCGACGGGAGAGCGGAGGTGAGTGGCCGGAATGGGGGGATCGGACAGCCTTTGGGACTGGGAGGTTGATGTAAGAAGATGATGGATGAGGAGGATAATATGTCCCAGTCAAAATAATGGTGTCCTGGACCTGGATTGTCGGGGTGGGCCCCCTTGGGGGGGAAAACGTGGCACACGCTCCGCCATGTCGCCATCGGTCTGAATTCCGTGATTGCTTTAGTGGACGGGCAAATTAAACGTAAAATGAAATGGGAGTGCCGCTGTATATATGGTTGATGACTAGATTATTGTATACATACTAATAACAAGGATTTGTTTCCTAGTCGGCTAGTCCTAGAGTTGCCTAAAAGAAACCCCAAACCGGCTGCAGCTCGGGCGGTTTCAAATTTTAAATCGGAATCGGTTTATATCGGTTTAGGATTTTCCTTAACCAACAAATTAAACTATTGGTTTATGTAAGTATATATATAGTTTTATGATATTTGGTGATGATAATTAAATAGTGTTTGTGAGTGCATGGTATTGTTGGCCATCAAATCTTGGACAATCATCAATGGTCTCTTTCTTCGGTAGCATACAGTGAAGAATGGAGAGATTGATTGATTGGCATTTGGCAAAGCCAAGACGAAAATGACAGATTATTATTATTATTATTATTATTATTATTATTATTATTATTATTATTATTATTATTATTATTATTATTATTGTTAATTAATTCTTCAATACTTTCACATGCCAAACATTCTACAAAACCATATAGACCTCAACTCACCAATGGATCCCAATACCCCTTTTTCATCATTTCAGTATTTCATGTTAATTAACAACTGCCGCCTATGCACTGTATTTTTCTAATGTTTATTCTCTAATATAATTGTAAGAATCTTAATTTCTCCTTTCTACCACCTATATAAATGAATGTATTATGTGTACTGATTTTAAACAAAATACAGCAGAAAATATAAATACCGGCCTGTTATTATTGGGAATAAATTTTATGAAAATTTAGGAAACTATATTCAAAATATATTAGAAAGTACTGTAGAATTTTAAGAAGTGGGTGTTCTTAAGAATTACTCTTACTAGCTAGTATTTGTGGAAATGCCAATATTTAGAGTAATTAAAGGTGGGTTTTTAAAGGTATGGTATGAAGCCAGTCTCGTGGTCTCATTAGAGACAAGTCATGTATAGTATTTTGCTTAGTGCGTGGGGTGAGGCCAATGCCCCCTGCCATATTGCCATATTGCCATGCATTATATATGGAGTATAAATTAAAGTTGTACCACAAGTAGACGAGTAGTAGCACTGCCACTGATGATGATGATGATCATCATCATAGAATGACAGCATGGCAGAATGAAGGCCCCACCTACCACCTTCAACCATGAATGTACTACACCACCACTCACTTTAACATAATTACTATTACTATTAATTAAATAACTTTCACATAAATTTTTAATACAATTATATATATATGTAAAACATAATTAAATTTTGTTATATACAATTATATTTATTTAATTATGCAGTTAAGGGGAAAAAAGTTTTAAAAAAAAAAAGAAAAGAAATTTGAACATTTTCCATAAGTTAATTGCAATATTGCATCTCTTCAGTCTTCAGTCCTGACTCCTGAGGCCTAATTCGGTAAAATGGCCCATTAATTAGCCATTGTTCATTCGGCTTCATGGGTTCTTCAACTGTTCCTTCAGTTTTCACATAGCACAGTATCCATGGGCCACGGGACCATTACTTCGGAATAAAATGGGCCCAATATTATTGTCCATTGGGCTATTCATTTTGGTTATCTCAAAACTTTTTGGGTTCGGGATCAGGATTTAGCCCAAGTGGTTAAATCCACAACTTCCAACGGAATATTGAAGGTTCGATACCCACCGGCCCCCTATCCATCCCTTTGTAATTTGTATGGCATGAGCTCACACCACTCATTTTCTAGTCTGTATAGGTGAAAAAAAAAAAAAAAAACTTTTTGGGTTCGATATTTTAATTTTATGTGATGTTTGTTTAGTGTTTAAAATATGGGTAAATTAGTATTTAGAATACCGGTAAATTAGATATATATATATATATATATGATGTGATGGTAATAAGTTTGAAATTTTAATTGATTAATTTACTGTGGATGTTTGGGAGTCAGCAGATCCGCTAGCAGGTAGCAGATTCGGAGAGAGAATTGTGAGATAATATGCTAATTGAATCCGCTATATGCTCCTAAATATGCCGGCTTCCAAACAATCCAATTATGCGATGTAATAGTTGTGAGCTTGAATTTATTGATGATAATGAGATTGAAATTTTAAATTATTTATTTATTCATTAATGTGGTGTGAGGTGTGGGTTTTATGTATTATTAGTTTAATTATTTTTTAAAATAGAAATATGACAAATATACGGACTAAATGAGATATAAACAATGAGACGGATGGAGTAATTTTTACATAATTTTAAAAAATTGCAGTTGTGAAATGAATCTCTATAAATAGAATTATCCTAGCTTTCGAAAAATTTAACTAATTACTTTTCAATTTAATTAATTTTTTTAGCTAAATTAAAAACTACATCTACTTCTGAAAATTAATTTATATGAAATTAATTAAAAACTCCAATTCATATCAAAATCTACAACTCCAACTCTCAATTAAAGTCAATTTGCAAAACACATCAATACTCCAGCAATTACTAGTACATTTTTTTCCTTCTACTTTCTCTTATATTCCAGTCTCTCGATGTTCTATTCACTTTATTTTATTAAAATATGGTTACTAAACACTTATTTTAAAATGATAAAAAAAAGGCAATAAAAAGGGGAAAATATATTTTAAAGAAAAAAACTTTTTAACACGTGTAAGTTTTTCCTATATAGTCAGCTTCCTGTAATCATCGTACACAAGTTTGAATTATCAAGTACTAGGCCGCAGACAGACTCAGCAACCGAAAACTACAATCGTGCGTATAAACAATTTCATAACTTTGGAGTAGTAATTAATACTTCCTCTGTCTCATTTAAATTATCATGTTTGACTTTTTGATACTATTCACAGTTTAAATTTATTTCGTACTTTTATTATAGTTCTGTAAGAAAAAAACATAGTTAAGTGAGATCTTGTTAGATTCGTCTAATCTTGTAATTTTAGAATATCAAATATTTATAATTTTTTATTGTACACAATTTAAGTTATTAACCTTTAAAAATATGTATCAACATAAGTAATCATGTCGGAGAGGATGCATGCGAACGGTGGTGCATGAATTTGAATCCATCTGTCGCATCAAATCCAACACATTATTGTCCACATTCAATTCATTTTATCTGCACACTGCACCGAAACGTATTTATAGTTCACTGCCAGAAATTTTTTCGGCCACAAATTACAATGGATTTTACAAACTATTTGTGATGGAAAAAATTATTTGTGATTTTACAAATCAAAATGGATTTTACAATGTCCAAATTCAATGGATTTCCTTTTTATTATAATTTGGGAATTGTGATGGAAAATTTTGATAGAAGAAAATAAAATTATTTTATTTAATACTACCTCCGTTTCTTATATTCACCATTGATATTTTACGCAATTCAATATATATTTTCAATTCTTAATAATTTAAATTGCATACAAGTAAAAAAAAAAAAAAAAAAAAAAAAAGAGTTCTGATCATGTAGAAATGAAGGGAGATTTGACAGTGGTTTTGTGTATGAGATTGACAAGGCATAATATTCATTATTATTTTTTGTACATACCGGGGTATCCCAAAAATTGTAGGAGTATCATTTAGAGATTAAATTTCACATTTATAAATATGAAACAATGGATAAGTTCAAACTCAAAAATTTGGAATAACGTCCGACCGTCCATATAAACTATGATTGAATCTCATTTATTCACACACATGGAACATAATACGTTTACAAGGATATTTTATAATTTATCGATTTACATCGCCACGTCACGAAATATATAAAAGTGGCTCTATATATTTGAGCCTTAGTCAGAAAATGCATGCCGACCACCCCCGAAAAAAAAAAGAAAATGCATGCCGAAATTGGCTACATTGTTTTGGATTCCGTACGTCCTTATAATGTTTGCCAAACCCTAAGGTTTTGAATTTTGACCACGTGTGTAAAATGACGTAATTACATTTCACATTTGAGCAACCAGCTTTTTGGTACACCGGAAAACAATGGAGGTATGTCGCTTCCTTCAACTGCAGAAATGTCTCCAACACTTTTCCCGATGTGCTGTATTCAATTACCCTATAAAACCAGAAATTGCAAAATACTACTCTCTCTGTCCTATTTAATATGTCTTGTTTCATTTCTCCACACAATCCAATGCACTTTTTCAATCATTAATATCTCAAAATATATACAACAAAAAATTATGTAAAATATATATTATAAAACTACATGATTATACGATTCTAACAAGATCCAATCCGACTATTTTTTTTTCAAACATATACTTGGAATAATATTGAGTCAAAGTTAAATAATAAACAGTGTCAAAAAGTCAAACCAGACATCTTGACTGGGATGGAGGAGTACATAAGTATTCATGAGCCATCACAAAAATAATTGTAATCATCATACTAATTGTAAGTGCGGGCACTGCACAGTAACCAAAGTGCACCAGAAATGTGTTGGATTATTAATGCAGACAAGCAAAAGTTGTTTTTTCTTTAATGAGTCATTGAAGGCCTGGAAAAAGGATATTGGGAGTCCATACCATACAAATTACAAAAGTAATAAAAGGAAGGGATAGGGAACCGTTAAGGAATCGAACCTCGAATTTTTTGTTTAAAGTCAAGGGACTTAACCACTTGGGTCTTTCCCTGACAACCAAAAGTTGTTAGTCCTAATGTTCATACCTACATAAAAGTTGACCTTTTTTTTGTTTTGTTTTGGCTTTTTTTTTTTGGGTGGCACGATGCAAAATAGGGGGTAGGTACTAACCATAAAATAGTTAATCTAATCCCTTAAAATATACTCTATTAGTCTATTTATTTATTTTTAGATAAATCATTAAAAATCTGAAAAATGGGTGGTGGGTATTAGTATATTTATTTATATATATACACATTTATAATAAAAATATATTGGTATAGTAAATTCGATTATTCAACCTTTAACTATTAGCTGTTTTTTTGGGTGAAACAGCCTAAGAATGCTAGCAAATGAAAATAAAAGAAAGAAAAAATAAGAACAAGAGCAAGAACAAGCTAAATCATGCGCATGTATGGAACTCCAGAAGCATCTCGGACCAACATATCTCGAACATCATCCGGTGGAAATGCCCATGTAGTATATAACTCTTCAGAAAGCGCCGCCTTGCGAGCAAGACCATCCGCCATCGTGTTCCCCTCCCGATAGACATGATAAAGCGTGCAACCCTCCATATTATGGAGCAAGGACCTCACCTCACACAGAAGAGGCCTAACTATTATCTGTTCATGATGGACAATTCTAAATTGCCGTACATTTTCTTTTAAGTTAATACACGCTGTAATTATAACTAATTAACTAAATGCATTCACTATTCAATTACCATAGTGATTTGTTTTGACTTGGGCACTCTGTATTCATGACGAAATCCCTATTCCCTAATCAAGCCCAAAACTAACATACCCTACACTTTCACATTTCCAAGAAACATTTCCTTATATATATAAGCTCCTTACCAGGTAGTACAGATTTTGTCCTAAAGGCTTATAATCTCATTCTCATTGACTCCAAAAATGGGTCACAAAACTACTACTGATGAAATCAACCACAATAATAATACTAATAAGAAGCATTTTGTTTTCGTGCACGGCTTCGGCCACGGGGCATGGTGCTGGTATAAGCTCCTACCGTTGATCAAGATCAACGGCCACGATGCCACCGCCGTAAACCTGGCCGGCTGCGGCTCCCACCCCTCCCAAATCCACCAGATCTCCTCCATCGCCGATTACGTCCAGCCATTGATGGACCTCCTCGCCGCCCTGCCCTCCGATCGCCAGGTCATCCTCGTGGGCCACAGTTACGGCGGTATTCCCATCTCCCTCGCCATGGAAACATTCCCCGGTAAGGTTTCCGGGGCCGTGTTCGTGTCGGCTTACATGCCCAACTGCATTGATCCGCCTGGAACCCTCATTCAGGAGGTACTGAAAACTTCCTATCGATTTCAATAACTTTCCTCCGAAAAATTCGCCGACCCAAGTTTCTCTTGTTTAACAGTTCCTGAGCAGATGCACGATGGAATCTCTCATGGACTGTGAAGTTACTTTCGATAAGGATCGGGCCGCCCCTGGAAAGGGACCACTGCCAATTTCTGCATTGTTTGGACCGGATTACATGGCCGCCAGGGTTTACACAGGTTGTCCCGCAGAGGTAAAAACATTCTCAATTTAATCCAGGCCTGTTATGTTTGTTAATTAATTAATTAATTTTTATTGGGGGAGTTTTTTCAGGATTTGGAATTGGGGAGGATGATGATCCGACCGAACCTGTTTTTCATGGAGGAAATGGGGAAGGAACATCTGCTGTCGGAAACGAGGTACGGTAAGATTAAACGTTCGTATGTTTTATGCAAGAGTGATCGAGTGATGGAGGAGGAATTCCAGAGGTATATCATAGATAAGAGTCCTCCGGACAACGTGGTATCGATCGAAGGTGCTGGGCATATGGTGATGCTGTCCAAACCAGAGCAGCTCTGCTCTTGTTTGCTGGAATTATTCGCCGACGACAAATAAAAATATTATACTCCAGTGATTGTAGCAAGGGGGAAAACAGTACATGTAAAGTTTGTCCTTTTATTCTGAAGGACATTTTTATAATTTACAATCATCTATCGTGGAAATGTCCGATCCTTTTTTAACATGCATCTCAAAAAGTCGATATTGTTAAACACGTATGGATGTCATTGAAGAGCCACCTTTCTCTCAAATTCCTTGTCATCATCTCCCTTGTTGTGTGAAATTGGGTTCAAGCTGCTATAAATATACTTATTCTCAAGAATTGTCACATGTGCATAGTAATTATTATAATTACTTAAATTTGACTAAATTTTTTTAAATATAATGATATAAAATAAAATATTGTGGAGTGAAATTTTGTATGATTCATTTAATAACCTAGTTACGTTTTATATCAGTTTTGTGTAATTTTTAATTCCATAAAATTTAAATTATTAAGAATTTAAAATATATTTTTGACTGCGTAAAATATTGAAATGTGGAATTTAATAGCAACCTCGAAGAAGTATAACGCATTTGTAGAAATAAATTACATGTGGATTCTGAATAACGAAAATCCATCTTCTCTAGTGCTCCATTTTTTTTTGCGTTACTTTATATCTTCTCTCGGTCCATACATATTACAAATGCATGGATATAGTTATTCTACATAACAAATATTATAAATTAAAATTTATTTTATTTGAGAAGTAATAATACTTATAAAATATCTAAACTGTGATACATGTGATATTATTCCTTCATCTTTACGGCGATTTTTGTTTCAATAGACATTGTTAAATAGCAAGAGACAAGAGTATTGAAAATATGAAATACTACTAAAGTAACTTCTATTGTTGGACAAGTTTTCACCTCTAAAAAGACTCGGGGGGAATATTATTGTTTGTATTGTCTAGCTTTAAAATATGGGAAGATCACCAACACATGGATTTGAGAAACAGTTAATGGGCTAGCCAAAGGAAAAACAAAAAACAAAAACAAATTTGCCAAATAGAATTGGAATTCGCAATTAATCCATCCTCTAAGTAATATCTTAATTCTGTCTGTGTCCTAACTCCAAGACCCAACTTTTACGGGTAGATTCGATTTGAGCCCATAAACAGACTCATGGATGGTGCAAGAAATTTGGCTAACGGCACATTTTTTAACTGGCGTACAAACTAGAAGATAAAAGTGAACAAATATGTCTGTTTGAAAGCCATAACAAGAAGGATTTCCATACACCTATCATTTTCTAGAGAATGCATGTGTCCCTTTTCTAGTATTCTAATCTTTATATTTGATCTCCACGCCTACCTTAATGTTGATAGATGACAAGATCGACTCATTTTACAGTTATCTAAAGAATTTCTAACCAAAATTTGTCCCCTGTGTGGAAAAGAATTTTAATAAATGGGGATAAGCTACTCTACCTTGAAGCTGGCTCCAGTATCTGATTCAAGACCCTGAGCTCCCTTTCCTCTCGCACTTGATGTATGTTAACTTGCACACAGATTTCAAGCAACCACTTGCAAGTTGCGACGAATATGAAAGCAGATTGCTTGTTATATCTCCTGTGAATTAACCTGAGCGTCCGCTGATTGGGACCTGGCATTTCCCTCGTTCCAACCTTTCCGCCGTGCCCTCTGCTCCCACAGAGCCGTCAACTGTTTCTGTGCTAATAAATTAACTCCAGACTTTTCCCTCGCCTCCTCACATGTCTCCATTCCAGAATTGCACTTGTCTGCTTCTTTCTGGTATTGGGATGTCATCTTTTTCGCCTCAAGCAATGCCATATTGCCACGGTGCTGCTTTTCCAAAGCTTCAGCTGTTCGCTGCTTTAGTTCCTCGGATAGCAGCTCTGCTAACTTCTTTTGCGCATCCTTGTTCTCATCCGGGCTGTGCTTTGCACAGTCTGTGCAAGATATGGATAGAAACAAGACAAGATGTGCACAGAGTCATTCCAAATTCAGCAATAATATGCCTTATTCTATCTTCCGAGAGCATTCATTTACAGATCAAAATTTAAGGAAAACAGAGAAAAAACACCATGTGAATAATTTAGTGGATCAACATACACAGTCATTCCAAATAATATGCCTTATTATCTCATTTTTTGTATTGATCAAAATACACAACCCAATCCCAAACTACTTGCCGAAAACAAGAAAATGTGGCAGCCAAAAACATGCTAAACCTGCATCGTTTAAGTTTCTAAATGCTAAGAAAGTGATTTAAACAATCAATAGAGAGCGTGGCAATGACAAAAACACAAACGATTGGAAATTAAGTAAAACAACCTTACAAATTCTTTACCTGTGAATGATGCATTACCGAGTCCTGCAAGTCATATAAACAACAATCAGCATAAATGCTTCAAACAGTGGATAAAAACATAAAATTAAACAAAGAGAAAAGAATCAGGAAGTGTGTATGGAGTTCATCCCGAACAAAGATCCTTAAAGCGCAATGCAGCTATCAATGTTATTATGAAGTACTTATTATTTCTGCATTGATGAGATGTTGTTCATCGAACAGTAAATTTTTCACGAAGTAGAACGCATTAAACAAAATGTGCAGCGTCTCACTCCTGGAAATCACGCCATAAATCCAGAAAAAAAACACACAATCACAGGCAGGCAGTCGGGCATGCGATTTAGGATTCGATTGATAAAAACTTCTCCAGTTCGATTTGGTGAAAAGCAGATCGAACAACATCAAAAATGAATTGATACCTTGCGCCATGGAGAGGAGCGGCAGCGCATCACAGTCGCACTCGCACAGCGGGCAACCAGAGTATTTGAACGCTTCCATCAAATGCCAATACAACGGCGGAAAAACTATGTACGCCGCGAGGCACACCGCCATCAGCCCCACCGCCGCCTTCAAAACCCACATCCGCACCGCCATGTTGCCTATTCGTCCAACAAGATTGTGGCTCTAGTGAGGTAAAGACGAAAGTACGAATCAAAGATCAGAAATCAGAAGAATGGGGTGATTCTCAGCGTAATTGATTGCTGAATCCTTACGGTATTTCCGTTGGGCTATTGGAAAAAATCGCACTTGAGCAGCTCAAGGTTTTGTATTTATAATTCTGCCTCAAAGTAAGAGGACTTGGAGTAAATGGGCCCATTGTAATTGGGCTTATTATTTAATACGTTGGGCCAACTATAGGCCTAGCACCATTGGGCCTATTAGCGAGGATTATGGTAAACTTAATCAAAGTTCGGATTAATGGCCCATTGATTATATTTCAAATTTTAATGAAAAAGCTTGAAACTTTTAATCATTTCTATTTTACACTTTATTCAATAATTTCTAAAGTTTGCAATATCGCCCCAAGTTTTTTTTATTTTTTTTATCTTCATAATTGAAATTGGTTTGAAATATTATAATGAGACAAATACATTATACAATATACAGAGTTGAGTTATTATATTTTTTATTTTTAACCCATATATTCATTTAGTATTTATTTTATTTGATTTGATGTAGATTTAATGAAATGCTGGTAGGATAGTAGTATATATTTATTCAGAAAAGAAAGAGCGGTTAAATTTTGTATGGTATGACAAATTTCCTGCGAGAATGATTTTCAATGAGCAGACCTAACAATTCTCCCCCGTCTGCTCATTTTCTGGGCTTTACCAAGCCCGCTCCTCGTCTACATGCCTCGAACTTCTCTTTCGGCAAAGACTTGGTGAACATGTCTGTTGAATTCTCACTTATGTGGATTTTCTCCAAACTCAACTGTTTGTCCTCAAGCACGTCACAAATCCAATGATACTTGTAATCAATATGCTTGGATCTCGAATGGAAACTCGAATTCTTAGATAGATGGATTGCACTCTGACTGTCACTGTAAACAATCCATTTCTCTTGTTCAAAGCCAAGCTCTTCCAACAATTTCTTCATCCACAAAGCTTCTTTGCAAGCTTCTGTGATGGCAATATATTCAGCTTCAGTACTAGACAAAGCAACACACTTTTGCAATCTTGATTGCCTAGAAACGGCTCCCCCTGCAAAAGTCATCAAGAACCCCCGACGTGGACTTCCTGGAATCGACATCAACTGCCATATCTGAATCTGTATATCCAACCAGAGTATGCTCATTAGTACCAAAGCATAAACATACACTGGAAGTACCTCTCAAGTATCTGATAATCCATTTCACTGCAGCCCAATGTTCTTTTCCTGGATTAGAGATAAACCGGCTCACTACTCCAACTGCATGAGCTATATCCGGTCTTGTGCAAACCATATCATACATCAAGCTGCCAACTGCTGATGCATAAGGAACTTTGCTCATCTCTTCTTTTTCTTTCTCACTTGTAGGGCACTGTTTAACTGAAAGTTTGAAGTGACTTGCAAGTGGAGAAAACACTGCCTTTGCCTTGCTCATGTTGAACCTTTCAAGCACAGTCTCAACATAGCGTTCCTGAGATAGCCAAAGTTTACCCTTCTTCCTGTCTCGGGTTATCTTCATGCCAAGTATCTGTTTAGCAGGGCCTAAGTCTTTCATTGCAAAAGACTTATCCAATTCTCTCTTTAACTTCTCAATCTTGTTAGCATCATGACCAATAATCAGCATATCATCTACATATAACAGTAGGATAATGTAATCATCATCAGAATACCTCTTCATAAACACACAGTGATCAGATAGTGTTCTGGTATACCCTTGACCCATCATGAATGAATCAAACTTCTTGTACCATTGCCTCGGAGCTTGTTTTAACCCATACAAGCTCTTCTTAAGCTTACAAACCAAGTTCGTTTTGCCTTTGACTTCAAAGCCTTGAGGTTGTTCCATGTAGATTTCCTCCTCTAGATCACCATGAAGGAATGCAATTTTCACGTCAAGTTGCTCAATTTCCAAATTCAAACGGGCAGCCAGATCGAGAACAACTCTGATGGAGCTCATTGGGCCTATTAGCGAGGATTATGGTAAACTTAATCAAAGTTCGGATTAATGGCCCATTGATTATATTTCAAATTTTAATGAAAAAGCTTGAAACTTTTAATCATTTCTATTTTACACTTTATTCAATAATTTCTAAAGTTTGCAATATCGCCCCCAAATTTTTTTTATTTTTTATCTTCATAATTGAAATTGGTTTGAAATATTATAATGAGACAAATACATTATACAATATACAGAGCTGAGTTATTATATTTTTTTATTTTTAACCCATATATTCATTTAGTATTTATTTTATTTGATTTGATGTAGATTTAATGAAATGCTGGTAGGATAGTAGTATATATTTATTCAGAAAAGAAAGAGCTGTTGAATTTTGTTAGTAGGACAAATTTCCTGCGAGAATGATCCAATTCATGATTTACAACCGTTCTCAAATGTCAAAAGAAATTTAAGACTTCACATACCTACATGATACATACCTAACAATAAACATGTGAAGCAAAGAAAAGATGGAAAGTTATAAATATGTGGATGGGCATACACATATTAATAAAAATAAAATTATAACTAGCTACTATCCCTATACAGTGTAACTAGCTAGTCTCCCAACACTATGTATATTATGGGCATAAGCATATTAATAAAAATACTAGTAACATTTATAAAGGATTACCAAACAGGCATGATTGGTATGAGCTCTGGCAGCTTATGCAAATGTTCCGACTTCAATGCCCATTAAATCCATGCCTTACCCGACCAAAATTAAATAATTAAAACAAATTCAATAAAATTAAAAGCAAACAAATAATTTGAAATAGTTCTAAATAAAATATAAAAAAAAAAGAAAGAAAGAAAAAGAACAAATAAAATGTATCGAATGATTGAAGTATACAAATGAACCCACTTTTCGATTCAACCACAAAAATTATCACATGTGATAATTACATGTATGTGCACAACGCGTAGTCGTGAACAGATGTCATAACTACAATTAAACAAGTCACAGACAAAAACAAAAATATGTAATTGGTTGATTATGTTATAGAAATAACTATCTTTATTTATGTATGTGTACAATAAAATGGTATATGGCTTATTAGCTTGTGTTTATAGTGGAAGTATTGTAATGGAAATTGGGATTAAATGATGAAAGAAAGGAAGTTTAAAAGTGGGATAATAAAATGGATAAAGTGTAATAATTATGGCTATGAAATGAAACAAGTATTAAGCTTGCATAAAATTTTTCTAACTTAACTTCTCAATACATTACATAGGCTATTTATAAACTTTTTTATCCTCTCACTATTTACTAACCTCATAATCAAGGCATATACATTTCAAGACTTTCACATGTCTAACCTTAAGATCAAGGCATGAACATGGATGTTGAACACTAGACATTCACATGTTTTGTTTACATGCATAATACTCCCCCTTGAATGTCGTCAATACGAAGAATATGCCTCGTTAAAACCTTACTTGGAAAAAACCCAGTGGGAAAAAATCCAAGTGAAGGAAAAAGAGTACATTATTCTTGTATCAGATGCTCCCCCTGATTTGGACATCATTTTAAATCTCGAAGCCGCCGCATTCCAATTTTCTTCACGAGTTTCTTGAATGTTGCAGTCGGCAATGCCTTGGTAAATAGATCCGCTAAATTATTTTCTGATCGAATTTGTTGCACATCGACTTCACCATTCTTTTGAAGATCATGAGTGTAGAAGAATTTTGGTGAAATATGCTTCGTTCTATCTCCTTTGATATAACCCCCTTTCAACTGGGCTACACAAGCCGAATTGTCTTCAAATAAAATTGTTGGGGGCATTTGTGGTTCAATGATTAAACCACAACTCTTCAATATATGTTGAGTCATTGACCTCAACCAAACACATTCTCGACTTGCTTCATGGATTGCTAATATTTCGGCATGATTAGAAGAAGTAGCAGTTAGAGTCTGCTTCATTGACCTCCAAGAGATAGCAGTTCCACCACACGTGAAGATATAGCCTGTTTGAGATTTGGCTTTGTGTGGGTCTGATAAATAACCTGCATCGGCATAGCCAATTAACTCATGTCGAGAGTCTTTTGGGTAAAATAACCCAAGATCAATTGTTCCTTGGAGATAGCGAAAAACATGCTTTATGCCTTTCCAATGTCGTTGAGTAGGGCAAGAGCTGAATCTTGCGAGTAGATTGACTGCAAACGCGATATCAGGTCGCGTGCTGTTTGCAAGATACATTAACGCACCAATTGCGCTTAAATATGGAATTTCTGGGCCAAGTTGCTCTTCATTATCTTCTTTTGGCCTAAATGGATCCCTTGCAGGATCAAGTGCCCGAACGACCATTGGATTATTTAGCGGATGAGCATAATCCATTCGAAATTGCTTTAATACCTTTTGGGTATAAGCTGATTGATGAACAAATATGCCCATTTCCAAATGCTCAATTTGTAGGCCAAGGCAAAATTTCGTTTTCCCGAAATCTTTGATTTCAAACTCCTTTTTCAGATATTCGACCGCCTTTTTCAACTCTTCAGGAGTTCCAATTAGATTTAAATCGTCAACATAGACTGCGGCGATCACAAATTCTGACCCATTTTTCTTTATAAATACACAAGGGCTGATCGGGTCATTTGTATAGCATTCCTTTATCAAACTTTCACTGAGGCGGTTGTACCACATTCGGCCAGATTGCTTGAGCCCATACAACGATTTTTGCAATTTGATGGAATAATTTTCTCTGGGTTTTGAGTTGCAAGACTCAGGTAATTTAAACCCTTCAGGTATTTTCATATAAATATCATTTTCCAATGAGCCATATAAATATGCAGTAACAACATCCATCAGCCTCATTTCGAGATTTTCTCGTACTGCTAGACTCATTAGATACCTGAATGTTATTCCATCCATAACTGGGGAATATGTTTCCTCAAAATCAAATCCCGGTCGTTGTGAAAAACCTTGGGCTACAAGCCTTGCCTTATATTTGGCAATTTCATTATTTTCATTTCTTTTTCTCACAAACACCCATCTGTAGCCAACAGGCTTCACATTTTTTTGGTGTTTGGACAATAGGGCCGAATACTTTTCGTTTATTCAGTGAATCTAGTTCAGACTGAATCGCATCTTTCCATTTTGGCCAATCATTTCTTTTCCGACATTCTTCAACTGATCTTGGTTCAGGATCCTCGTTATTTTCCATTACATCGAGTGCAACGTTGTATGCAAAGGCATTATCAACGTTTGTTTCTTTTCGGTTCCAACATTTCCCAGTATTGATATAATTGAAAGAAGTTTCAATAACTTCATTTTCTTCTGGGTGAATATTTTCAGGTTCAACCTTTTCGGGGGTTGAATCAATTTCTCCTTCGGGAGTATCATCTGTGATTGATTTATCACCCATATGGATAATTTTCTTCTTTCGTGGATTTTTATCCTTGGAACCCAAAGGCCTACCACGCTTCAGGCGTGCAGTAGGTTCATTTGCACTTGGAATTTGTCCTTCTGGGACATTTATATTGGCTGGTGCATTTGCTGCATCATTTATATATGATTTTGTGACTTTAGCAGCATCATTAAAAGCATCGGGTAATTGATTTGCAATTCCCTGCAAATGCACAATTCTTTGAACTTCAAGTTCGCATTGCCTTGTACGAGGATCAAGGAAATCAAATGGACTTTGCCAAGATATTTCCTTTTTCAGTTGATCATTTCCTCCCCCTAATGTCGGGAATTGAGTTTCATCAAAATGACAGTCTGCAAATCTTGCAGTAAATAAATCACCCGTTTTTGGCTCAAGATATTTAATAATCGAGGGTGATTCATACCCGACATATATGCCCAACCTTCTTTGAGGTCCCATTTTTGTGCGTTGTGGTGGCGCAATCGGTACATAAACCGCACACCCAAAAATTCGCAAGTGGGATATATTGGGCTCCTTTCCAAACACAATTTGTGTAGGGGAGTAGCTATGATAGCTTGTCGGCCTTATTTTCACAAGTGCGGCTGCATGCAATATAGCATGTCCCCAAGCAGAAACAGGGAGTTTTGATTTCATTAACAAGGGTCTTGCAATTAATTGCAATCGCTTAATAAATGATTCTGCCAGACCATTTTGCGTGTGCACATGAGGCACAGGATGTTCAACAGTAATTCCAATCGACATGCAGAAATCATCAAATGCATGTGATGTATATTCTCCAGCATTATCAAGGCGTATTTTCTTTATCGGATGATCTGGAAACTGTGCTCGCAATTTTATAATTTGTGCAAGTAATCTTGCGAATGCCAAATTGCGAGTTGATAATAAACAAACGTGTGACCAGCGTGATGACGCATCAATTAATACCATAAGGTACTTGAAAGGTCCACACGGTGGATCAATAGGTCCACATATATCGCCTTGAATTCTTTCTAGGAATGTAGGGGATTCAATTCCCACTTTTACTGGAGATGGTCTGGTTATCAATTTCCCTTGTGAACAGGCTGCACAATTGAACTCATTTGGGTTCAATATCATTTGCCTTTTCAATGTATGGCCATTTGAATTTTCAATAATTCGCCTCAGCATTACACTGCCAGGATGCCCAAGTCTATCGTGCCAGGTAATAAATTCACTAGTAGCTTTCAAGCCTACTAGGTTATGTATTTCTGCGGCACATATTTTTGTATAGTATAAGCCAGAGGAGTAACATGGCAATTTTTCATTCACAAATTTTTTGCCATTTTCAATTCGAGTTATCAAAAGATACTCGTGATCTGCCTCTTTTGAAGTTTCAATGTGATATCCATTTTTTCGAATATCATTGAAGCTCAGTAAATTTCTTCGAGCTTTGCATGAGAACAAGGCATTTTCAATTGCCATTTTTGTCTCTTCAGGGAGAAATATAACAGCTCTACCGGAGCCTTCAATGCATTTTGCATTACCGCTTATAGTTTTCACTGCGGTCTTTTCCAATTTTAAATTGGAGAAATAGCTTTTGCTTTTCAAAATGCTATGCGTTGTTGCACTGTCAATGAGGCAGATATCATCTCCGACTTTTGAATTTCCAGCATCCATTTCTTTACAAGAATACAAGAATGTTATTAAACATCAGCAATATAAATATTATTAATGCAAAAGCATATTTATATTATACATGGATAATAAAAGGGAAGTATAAGATATCATTATTTATATTAAACAGGAATTATAAAAGACAAGTAAAATATATGTATATAGCTATATAATATATTATTTAGTAACAGTATCTGGCTCAACAAAATCATCAGCTTCCAGGTGCGTGATATTATCATTTAATATATCATCATAAGTATCATCGTGGGCATTATGGTGTGCTTCAACACCTGGTCTTTCTTTTCGTTTCGAGGCCTGATACAGTTCAGCTAAGTGTTTAGCTGTGTGGCATGTTTGAGCCACATGGCCTTTAATTCCACAACGATCACAAATTTCATCATTTTGTTTATGCTTTCTTGCATAATTTCTTTGTTGTGGTTTGTAAGGCCTTCTGGTATCATATCTGCGATTTTGCTCAAATCGAGGCTTATTTCGATAATTATTTTGACGAGATGATTCACCTCTGCCTCGATTGTGATACCGATTTTGGCCACGATCATCATTTTGATTTTTAAAGTGCCCACGATCACGCACATATTTCGATGATTGAGCCGCGTTCACCTCAGGGAACGGTTTTGCACCTGCGGGCCTAGATTCATGATTTCTCAACAACAATAGGCTGTTTTGTTCAGCCAATAATAAGCAGGTGATAAGATCAGAATATCTCTGAAAACCTTTTTGACGGTATGTCTCACTCAATACTGAGTTTTTAGCATGAAACGTAGAATACGTTTTTTCAAGCATTTCTGCTTCAGATATCTTTTGCCCACATAATTGCAATTGGGCCGTAATTTTGAACACAGCGGAATTATATTCCCGGACTGTTTTGAAGTCCTGAAGTCTCAGGTTTGTCCAGTCATCAAGGGCTTTTGGAAGCACCGTCTTTTTAAGATTATCATATCTTTCTTTCAGCTTTTCCCACAATGCCAGTGGGGATTCCACAGTCACGTACTCCATTTTAAGTGCCTCTTCGATATGATGGCACAAGAAAATCATGGCTTTTGCCTGATTTTGATGGCTGGGATTTTTGCCTTCAGCAATAGTATCTTCCAGACCCATTGAAGTAAGATGCATTTTTACATCTCGGGCCCAGGACATATAATTGCTTCCTTCAACGGTTAAAGGAGCAAATTCCTGCTTTGCAAGGTTAGCCATAATCTTATTGAAAGTTTAGAAATAAGAGATTATACCTCAAATGATAATCTGGACAGAGTCTCCTCGTGCTGATAACGTGTTATAGAAATAACTATCTTTATTTATGTATGTGTACAATAAAATGGTATATGGCTTATTAGCTTGTGTTTATAGTGGAAGTATTGTAATGAAAATTGGGATTAAATGATGAAAGAAAGGAAGTTTAAAAGTGGGATAATAAAATGGATAAAGTGTAATAATTATGGCTATGAAATGAAACAAGTATTAAGCTTGCATAAAATTTTTCTAACTTAACTTCTCAATACATTACATAGGCTATTTATAAACTTTTTTATCCTCTCACTATTTACTAACCTCATAATCAAGGCATATACATTTCAAGACTTTCACATGTCTAACCTTAAGATCAAGGCATGAACATGGATGTTGAACACTAGACATTCACATGTTTTGTTTACATGCATAATAGATTAAGGTTTTTTGTTTTTCTGATGTGATTTTGGAATTGGAGTTGTCTTGCGTCACGCTTTTGTTTTTCTATTTTTATTTGTTATCTTTTTCACTTTCTTTCTCCCCCATAGGTGTCTAGCAAAAAAAAATCCCATTGGTTTTGTGCACCCACAAACTTACACTCCCTCCCGTCTTTTTTTTTAATACATATTTTATTTAATACTTCATATGTTCCTTTTTAAATACTACACACATTCATATTTTACGTAATTCAATACATATTTTTAATCTTTTCGATAGAAATACATATTTTTAATCTTTAATAACTCATATTGTATATAATTAAAAATTATGAAATTTGATATTCTAAATATATGCGATTAGACGAATCAAACAAGATATTATATATTCTATTAAAAAGTCGAATCAAAATAACACAATAAACTATGACAAAACCTCAAACGTGCACTTTAAAAGGAACAGACGTAATTAAAAAATATGAATAATTGATTTACTAAAACAAGTTCCGAATTACAACTTTGTATTTTTTTTTTAACTTGATCTTTTAGCACAATTCTTCAAGTTTGATAGAGACCGATGAGTTCGCCTTTTCAAACTTTATCCAAAGGATTTCCAGCCCTAATAGTTGAAATTTTTTTAATCCACTAAAAGTTGTTGTTTTTAAAATAAATAAAATAACTTTCTTCCTTGACTTTTCAGGGCTTTTTAGTTCCTGCTAATTTGTGAGAAATTTATCATTTGAGGCAGCAATGCTTTATACATTTCATGTTTTTAAATATTTTACATTTTCAATGAGTAATGCATAAAAATACAAAAATGTCAATGGGTAAAGGGATATAATAAAAATAAATAAATAATAAAGGACACCGATTACTATACACACTATACACGGCAAATGGACAAAACTTAACTAAGAAATAATAATTTATTATAACAATCAACAAAAAAAAATGACTTGTAGTCTCGTGTACCAAAAAAAAAAAAATACTCCACTATTTTTTTTTAAAACAGTGACACTAGAGAAAAGGGCGACTTGACCGCTAGGGTAAGTCCCCAACCCCACAAATCCAATATTAATATCATGTTCTTTATAATTAAATTCGTTAGCCATTTCACTTTATACATTATCATTTTTAATATAAATGTTTGAACATATTCTCTCTCTCAATGTGGTTTTTTTTTTTTTTAGCAGCCGATACAGGAAAGAAATGAGTGGTGGAAGCTCATGTCACACAAATTATAAATAGATAAGAGGATGAATGAATTCGGGGCCGGGTGGGAAATAGAACCTCCAATCTAAATATTGTAAATCAGGAACTTGACCACTAAGCCAAGTCCACATCACCTCTCTGAATCTGATTTATATAAATACTACCTCCGTTCTCAAGAATGTGAAACATTTGGTGTTTTAGTATTATTCATTATTCGACTGTGATTCACGTTTGTACAATAGTTATAGAAGGAAAAATATAGTCAAGTGAAATCTTGTTAGAATCGTCTCATCTTGTAATTTTATAATATTAAATTCTTATAATTTTTACTTATATACAACATAAGTTATTAACGGTTAAAAATCTGCATTGGACTGCGTGCGCAGAGCCAGCAGAGGGAATGTTGCACATTCAAAAAAACAGAGTAAGTACATTATTATTATATTATTACTAATTATTATTTTTGGCAATAATTAGTTTAGATTAGAGTAAGCAATAGTTTGCAAGTATGGACGCTAAAGTCATTATTTAATATATGATACTTTTTTATTACAAGTGTATACATTAATTAATTATTACACCTCCTTTTATATTTCATTTTATTTTTATTAATTAATTATTAGATTTTTTAAAAAAGAAATTGTAAGCAATAGAGTACCTGTACTACGTACAGTAGTAGATGTAAGTGTGTATAGTGCAAACTGTGTAAAATTTCCCAAATCACTACTCTGTGTTATATATATACATTTGTGTATCTTCCAATATTTATTAATTATATTGTCATAAGCCACTTTAGCTTAATAATCAATCGGCAATGGAAGAATCCAGAAAAGCTCATATGGTCCTCGTGCACGGCGCGTGCCACGGCGCGTGGAGTTGGTTCAAGCTGAGGCCGATGCTGGAGGCGGCCGGGCACCGCGTGACTGTGTTGGACCTGGCGGCCTCCGGCATAGACTCCAGGCAGCTGCAGGACGACATCCGGTCCATGGAGGACTACACCCTGCCCTTGCTGGACCTGCTGGCCTCCATTCCGCCCCCGGAGGAGAAGGTGCTCCTCGTCGGACACAGCCTCGGCGGCGTTAACCTGGCCGTTGCTATGGACAAGTACCCCGACAGGATCGCCGCAGCCGTTTTCGTGGCGGCTTTCATGCCTGACTCCGACCACAGGCCTTCCTATGTTCTCGAACAGGTATGCTGCTGTGCTGTCGGGATGTATTTTTATTTATGCAAGCAATTATATATACAAGAACTACGAATGTTTTATTTCGATCTTAATTTATACTCCCTCCGTCTCATTTCAAATGTCCTACTTACTATTTTTGGATGTCCCATTACAAATGTCTTCTTTCTATAAATAGAAATAATTTTCCCCTCCAACAACTATGTGGACCCCACCATATACTTACAAACCAACTCTACCTTAATTCCCGTGCCCAACAGTAGCAAGACACTTGGGGTGGGACGGAGGGAGTAATACATTGGAATAACATCTCTCACATTTCTATCTTCGAATTTGCTATCCGCCAGTAAATTCACTGATTCCAAACATCTCAATTAATCATATCCTAATTTATTTTGACTGAATGTGTGTTTTAATTAATTTGATATATATATTTACTGCAGTATGGCGAGAGAATTCCAGCAGAAAATTGGCTGGACACAAACTTCTCCTCAATTGGGACACCTAAAGCTCCTCTGACTTCGATGTTTTTCGGGCCCCAATTCCTCTCCAAGAAACTCTACACTTTATGCTCACCACAGGTCAATCAATCAATCAATCCATATGTATATTGTACATACATACTCCTATTTAGTACTAGTATTAAATTTGATTTGATAGGATAATTGTTTTATTATGTATAGTAGTAGTAATCTGAAATTTTGATGGATACTTGTGGTGGTGGTGGTCAACTGGTCATTTAATAATTTTGATTTTTAAATTCAGACCCACTGCACCTTATTGAATTTGATTTAAACGTGGAATAGTGGTAGTATTAATTAAATTAGTAAATTTTGACCTTTCAAGTCACTGAGGGCGGAGGGGGGCACCCTTGTAAGTGTAACTTGTTCCCCTTGTACTATTTTCTTTCTCCAATATTCCAATAATGAATTGTTAGTTAGTTATAGTACTGTTTGTTTTTTTTTTTTTTTGTGTGGGTGTGGCAGGACGTGGCATTGGGACAAATGCTGATGAGGCCCAGTTCAATGTTTCTGGATGATCTGTCGAAGAAGGAGCCATTCTCAAAAGAGCGATTTGGATCGGTGAAGCGGGTTTACATTCTGTGCAAACATGACAAGGCCATTCCTGCCTCCTTCCAGCAATGGCAAATTGACACTTTCGGAGTCGACAAACTTTTCGAAATTGACGACGCTGACCACATGCCTATGCTCTGCACTCCCCAAAAGCTTTTCCTGCTCCTCACTCAGATCGCCAATCAATACACTTAAAATTACTATTACTACTATTACTACTATTACTAGTACTACTGTATGCTGTTGTCCCAATAAGAATTTCATCATGGAACTGAATATGCATCATGCTGTTTATCCATATTCCATACTAGTATTCTACAAATACTTATATTTACTTAAAACATATTTGGTACATGAACTAATCCAATCATTACAAAATCCAAACGACATGATCCCATGAACTGGTTTATAGTAGTAGTATAAATTTAGCGGCCAAGTCTTCAAGGCAGGAACATAATTCCAAGGATTTGGAGAACATTACCATATGGTCTGCGCCAGGGATTGTCTTCACTTCATCAACTGGATTGTTTTCGATCATCCACTCCAGGAACCTCTCTTTCAGTATATGATCCCTTTCGCCAACAACATAAGCACGTCGAATTGAACCGTAGTTTGCCTCTGTCAGTGTTAATTCATTCAACTCCTCCGCCCCAACTGGCCTCGCCAACAACGTTGCAAGTGTCAGATCCTGTATATGTATCATCACATCGACAGTGCAATTGCTATCAGGTATCCTACCTAAGTTGTGACACAAAAATCACAAATAGACCAAAAATCATGTTGATAACGCTGAGCTGAGCTGAGCTAACCTCGGGAGGAGAGAGCTGATACAGCTGCGAAGCCATGAATTCATGGCCGAAGAGCACAGAGGTGGGAGGTCTATCTTGCCCATTGCCAAAGAAATATTTAGAATCCATGAAAGAATCCACATGCCTGAGGAACTGATGTACAAATTTCAATTGTCGGGCAATAATAGTCAGAGACATAGGAAGCTAGTGCATTATCCATAAGTAGTTTACAATTACATACCTGGGTGTAAACCAGTGGGAGTGGAAAATCAGGTCCTGGAATGAGAGCCGAGGCAAAAACTGCCAGGGCAATTTTGGCTGGGAAAGCTTCCATGGCAAGGGATATGCACAGACCACCCATGCTGTGTCCGACGAGGACCACTCGCTCATCCTGATTATCCGATGGAAGAGGCAGAGCGGCCATGAAGTCCATCAACGGCTGGCAGTAGTCGGAGAAGGAGCTCACCTCCTCTATACGTTTGGGATTGGATCCTGCAGCTGCCATGTCCAGAGCCGTTACACGGTAACCCTTGGATTTTAAAGTGGTCGCCACTTTGTACCAAGACCAGGCGCCATGGCACGCCCCGTGAACCAGCACAAAGTGGTACTGATTACTTCCACTTCCACATACTTCCATTGATTTCATCCAGAATGAAGAAAATCCTGGGATTGTGTGGCCATTTTTTATAGTCAAGTTTCTGGATCGTTATCTGGCTGACAACCCAAAGTTTGGATTTTTAGTCGAGACGAAAGAGACACTCTAAAATGACACCGCGTCTTACTTTCTGTATTTCCACAGCAGGATGGATAGCTACATTAATTCATTCCACCAAGTTCCTGAAAAGCAGGGACCGTACATTCTCTAGATCAAGGAAACTTTCCTAGTTCCTACCATATGTGGTGAGGACTATAGAAAGAAGCTTCACATACATGAACTTTTAAAAATTTACAATTCATCACACGACATAAGTCAATTTACCAAGCTATATATACTGTATGTTGTTGTTTTTTATTATTCATTTTGATAGGTGCATAAGAAAACCCCATGAGGGTGAATTCCTGAATTCCAATTCAGTGATTACCAAAGGTAATTAACTAGCATCAGTGGCTAAGTCTTCTAGACATGAACATAATTCCAAGGGTTTTGAGAACATGACCATGTGGTCTGCACCAGGGATTGTCTTCACTTCATCAACTGGATTGTTTTGGATCATCCACTCCTGTAAGCCCTGTTTCAGTCCATTATCCCCTTCACAAACAACATAAGCACGTCGAATCGAACCATACTTTGCCTTTGTCAGTGTTAATTCTTTCAAATCCCTCCACCCAACTGGCCTCGCCAACAGCGTTGCAAGCGTCAAATCCTGTGGTACATCAACAGGGCATTCCTGATTTTTCTATCCAAAAAAAACTCCTGAAATCATGTTGATAACGCAAACCTCAGGAGGGGAGAGCTGATAAAACTGCGAAGCCATGAAGTCCTCGCCAAAGACCATGGAGGTAGGAGGGTTATCATCTCCATTGGCAAAGAAGTATTTAGAATCCATGTAAGAATCCACATACCTGTGGAGCTGTACAATTGTTTGGTAATGAATATACAATTGGAAAAACATACATAGGGCATAACAACACTATACAAATTACAGACCTCGGCATAAACCACTGAGACTGGTAAATCAGGTCCCGGCATGAAAGCTGTGGCAAAAACCGCCAAGGCAATTTTCTCTGGAAAAGCTTCCATGGCAAGGGATATGCAGAAACCACCCCTGCTGTGTCCGACGAGGACCACTCTCTCATCCGACGGCGGGGCGGCCATGAAGTCCATCAACGGCTGGCAGGAGTCGGAGAAGGAGCTCACCTCCTCTATGTGTTTGGGATTGGATCCAGCAGCCGCCATGTCAAGGGACGTTACACGGTGGCCTTTGGATTTTAGGATGGTCGCCACTTTGTACCAGCACCAGGCGCCATGGCAGGCGCCGTGAACCAGCACAAAGTGGTGGCGTTTACTTCCGGCTACTTCCATTTCATCCAGGAATGGATTTGTTGGGAATACTCCCTCCGTCGCTGTTGTGTGGCCATTTTTTTATAGTCAGGTTTCTGGATCTGTCCTGGATCGATTCTTCTCAACCACCCGAGACAAGACAAGAGAAACACACCAAATAGTTACTTCCATTCACTAGCGGACAATGCAATAAAATATAGTACAAAAGAGGGTATGTGTATTCACAAGAAAGTTGATCCTCACTAGTCACTGCCCTTGATGCAGCGTTTGCAAAGCACTCAAAGCAGTCATGAACATTTTCCGTGGTCTTAGGCAGTGACTGCAAAAGTGCATACATAAATCCATGACTCATGAGGGTGAATTCCAAATTTGTAATTCAGTTATTACTGAGGGTAATTTACAACAGTACAAGACAGACCAGCAGCCCAAAAAATGAAAAAAACAAACCTTTGCAAAAAGAAAATTGAATTCCAGACACCACGAAGATGGTGATACTGAGAGATTATGAAATAAGGACCAAAATTATCGTTTTCACGAATCGAAAATCCCTGAGTAACTACTCCAGGACCACCAATTGGCTTGAGAGCGAATTAAATCAACAGAAACTAACAAACGCCTGCCATAACTCCTATCATTTTTCAAATTACAAAAGTTTAAGAAGAACAATAAAAACTCGCATCAACCTAGCCTGCTGCAATGCTGTATGGATGCACATTTTCCCCGGATTTTGACGATTTGAAGCGCATTTGGGACAGATTCTGGAATCTCAAATCAATGTGGTTTAATTTTGGGCTTCAGTGTGTGCAAGTTGGCCCAACTGATCTCCGTGTAACAGCCCAATTATAGGCCCAATAAAAATAAGCTCCCAATGGGCCCATTGCACACTAAATAATCAAAAGTTGAGTTCCACCTTACAAAAGCAAAAGCAAAAGGGGCACGAAGACAAATTAATTAGAATGGACATCCACCTCAAAAATGAAATTGGTTCAAATTCAAATCAAATAATAGTACTAATTTAAAAAGCAACAATGCTGTGACTGATGACTTATGACATAAAAATTATAAAACCATGTGTGAAACCATCTTTATTCGTTCCATTAGTCCCAACTTGGGAACAAGACACTTCATAAATTCACGAAAATGGCAAATATATGTCTCTATCAAAGGAGCCATGAAAATTAGTAAATGAAAATATATGTCTCTTCATAACAACAATGCAATCAAACAGTTGGAAACATTACGCCTATTTGAGGATTAATTAACAGAACACATCATTGAATTCTTAAAAATTAAATGAATGAATAAATAAAAGGGGGGGGGGGGGGGGGGGGGGGGGGTAACTGTGTAAGTAAGACTATTAGTTATTACAAGTTGACCAAAGTAGGATTAGTACAAACCACATGGATATATGCTGTAATTACACGTAGGCTTTACTTAGGGTCTTTTCTGCACGCAGTTTTTGGGAGCTTTTGGTAGCTTTAGCTTTTATTTTAAAACAAAAGCCCCGTTCTGCACACTAGTTTTTGGTACTTTTTGGGATCTTTTGGGAGCTTCTTTTTAGGGTCTGTTCTGCATGCAGAGCTGTAACTGCAAGATGGAGCTGTACGGAGCTGGAGCTGTAAGGGGCTGTGGGAGCTGTAGCTTTCAGTTCTATTTAAATGTTTTGTACAACTAGCTGTAGCTGTGAAAAAATGTATGAAATGACATAAAATAACAAATATTTATGTAGACTATTGGATAGTGGGTTGGTTATTGGGTTAAAATTGTGATTGCTCAAAAATAAGCTCCTAGCTTATTTTTTAACGCTACTACAGGTAGCTTCTAAAAAGAAGCTTCCAAAAGCTCTCAAAAGCTCCCCAAAGCTAGTGTGCAAAACGGAGCTTTTATTTTGAAATAAAAGCTAAAGCTACCAAAAGCTCCCATAAGCTCCCAAAAGTTGCGTGCAGAACAAACCCTTAGAAGCTACCTGTAGTAGCGTTAAAAAATAAGTTAGGAGCTTATTTTTTAGCAATCACAATTTTAACTCAATAACCAACCAACTACCCAATAGTCTATATAAATATTTGTCATTTTATGTCATTTCATACATTTTTTCACAACTATAGCTAGTTGTACAAAACACTTAAATAGAACTGACAGCTACAGCTTCCACAGCTCCTTACAGCTCCAGCTTACAGCTGCAGCTCTGCGTGCAGAACATACCCTTAAGCAACCCAAACGCAACCTTATAAGCCACTCCAATTACGTACTGTTCATATGCATACACAGTTGCTTCTCTCGTGTACGTAATTTCCACTAGAAAATTGAAATGCATTATAAGTATCCATCCTACCAATATAATATATGGGTAATAATAAAATCTCTTCATTAAAGAAAATAGTATGAAATTAAGTAAATTGTGATGTTAATCATTAAAGGGATATTTATCATCTAACTTTATGCCCTCTTATTTTTTTTTGGTATTTTGTTCTTATCAGCCTTCTTATGAGATATAGTTGCGTTTTGCTTACACATATGGTAAAATTAGTGTAATAGTACTCTTTAGTCCGCATAATAAATTTTTAACCAATATATCTATCTAAATTTATTATTTTGCATATGTGTGTAAATATATTTATGTATGCGTTATTCCATTGATTATTGAAAATTATTCGGACCATAGGATGTGTGTTGTGTGTGTTTTATTTTTTTTTATTTTTATTTATTCCATGAAATGGGGAGGGATGTGGTGGAAATTAAATGAAATGGAACGGCCAGAATTATGTGCATTCATTACTGAAAACGAGTCACAGGAGGGAGCTGAGTGGTGAGTGACACCCACCGTAAAAATAAATACTAGTACTATATAAATAAATAACTAAATAAATGCAATTTCCCAATATTTTCATGGATGTGCAAATGCAATGCATACGCGTGTGAATTTAAGAATCCTAAATACTACCCGTTCTTTTTTATTTGCACGTTTTGATTTTTATCACTATTCATTGAGTAGCTTTGACTTAACTTTTTAATACAAATATATAAGATAAAATATAGTCAAGTGAAATCTTGTTGGATTCGTCTAATCGCATAGATTTATAATATCAATTTTTCATAATTTGTATTTGTATGAAATTTGAGTTATTACGGATTATAATGTGCATTGGATTGCGTGAAATGTGAGTATGTTGCATTTATTTATGAACGGATGAAGTATAATAATACCACTACTTCAAAAAAAAAAAAACTACCTCCGTCCCTTTTTAGTTGTTACAGATCCACATTTCACGCAATCAAATACATATTTTTATAATCTTTAATAACTCAAATTGTATACAAGTAAATTATAAAAATTTGTATTCTAAATCTATACGATTAGACGAATCCAACAAGCTCTCACTTGACTGTATTAAAAAATCGAATCAAAATTACTCAATAAACAGTATAAAAAACACATACTACGTATGTGTCAATAAATAAGGATCGGAGTAAATATACTAGTATATATGAAAAAAGAGGTAACCTTCTAACTGCCCATACACTCTTTATATATGTTCTGGTTGAATGTCAATTTATAGTGAACATTTTAGTTGTCTACCCATTTGTTTATTTACTTATCTATTACTATTAAGTTCTATATTTTTTGTAGTAATAAGAACGTCACTTACCAGTAACTAACTAGATTGTTCTATGGTTGACTAATAAACCCCCAAAATAAATTAATCAACTTTTATGCAAGTGGGAGAGTGTCCACACATTTGGCTTAATGTATGAGTAATACTGTAATAGTATTACTCCCTCTATCCCATTTGAAATGTCTCAAAACTTTTTGACACGTAGTCCAATGCCTTTGTTTAACAGTTAATATCTTAAAATGTAGAAAAGTAAAAATTATAAAAAAATATATATTTTAAAACTACACGATTAGACGAATCCACCAAGACCGAACTTGACTATATTTTTTTGTTGATATAATTGTGATAACATTAGGTCAAAGTTGATCAATGAAGAGTGTCAAAAGTCAAAATGAGACAATACAAGTGGGACGGAGAGAGTAGTATTTATTTCTATAGGAGTTCCGGTTTTTATTTAAGTGTTTATTTAGTTTAAAGATTTAATCGTCCATAATAATTAATTAAATATACAATCCCATTTCCATCTACCCTAAGACAATGTGAGGAGACCAAATAAAACATCTGTCTCGAACTGTTAGAAAACTTTATAGCAACGTCGGAATTTGGTAATCAATTATTTTTACTAAACTAAATAAACATTTTCCTTTAACCATCAAATATAACGTTATTGTCTTTTGATTCGGATCATACAAATTATTATTATTTATACATTTCTATATATTTACTTATTTTTCAGAGAATAAAACCATGTATTCAATAATTTGTCTGTTTACACTGTAGGCATGAATATCATGGTTTAAAATTAAACCAAAAAAATGTTAAAATTCTGTTTCACCGTAGAAATTATTGGAGGATTAAACCCCTTCTTCGATTGAACAATGATGATGAGATTACAGAATGCAGAATGAAATTACAATAAACTAATCAAAGCTGTAAAGAAATTGCAGGAAAGCTGTAAATAAATGAATTACAGAAAAGAAAGGAAACGAAATGTAGAAAACTTAAGAAAAATAAAATACGGTTCCTTTGGAGGAGAATTGAGATCCCCTTCCAATGAGACGTCTCCACCATTAATATGCTGCTCAACCTCCCTCCCAAGCAGTGGTGCTAAACCGTCTTCTGAAGCCACGATCACGACTCCAACTGCCACACTTCACTGGGCCTAATAAAATCTCTGGGCCAGCTTCAACAAATCCCAATGGGCCTAATGCGAATTGAGCTAACTTAACGAGCAACTAATTTTATGGGTTAACAAATTCAAATGCAGATAGCAAAATAACAATATAAGCACTAAAATTTACTAGTTTGAAATAGAAAAATGGAAATGGGTTTGGATCATATTGGAGAATCAAAACTAGGTATGAGTTTGGATTAGATCTTGATTTTTTAGAAACCGAACAACTATTATTCTTAAAAACATCAATAATCTAGATTATACCCGAGCCAATTGGATCCTAAATCTTGTAGGACCCAAACAAGAGTCACCGAATTTTAAAAGTACACAATGCAAAACGGGCTTCAGCCTTCATTAGGAAGGGTTCATTTATTAGACTATACTTAGGTACTTAAAATTTTTTCCACAAAAAGGGAAATTGAAATCAATGTGAAGCCCGCTATTCCGACGGCCCAGATTCTTCCGGAGCAAGATGCCCGGGAGTCCCAATGAAAACATCGGGGTTGGGGGAGAACCCGGACAGATATCTGCTTTTTAAAAAAAACCAGCAGATAATTTGACTTTGGAGGAGTGAAGAAAGGAAGAAAAGGTCATTGAGCAATGAGCGGTAATGGTGGGTCCCTGCAAAACTGGATTATTATAGTAAAGTACTCCGTAGTAGGATCCAATTTTGCTAATCAATGGGTTTTTAAATTTAAGGGAAATCGAGACTTATTGGGGGAGTAAAAGTCAAATGTGGTTTTCCTCGCTGTTTGTCAATGGACAAAGCTAAAGGCAAAACCAATGCAGCCAATAAACCCACTACTTGCGCCCCCGTTTGAGTCAATGTCAAAGGGGAAGGTGAATACAGAATACGCACTGTGATACAGAGAGGGAAAGTGGGGCAGAGATAATGAATGGGAGGGGGTATGTTTTCGGATTCACAACTGGAGTAAATGTGCATTTGTTGGGGAGGGTCTACCTTTAACTGGATTGCAGAGAGAGAGAGAGAGACCGAGAGAGAGAGAGAGAGAGCCACAAGATATATTGGGTAAAAAGTTAGTGCGAGTTGCTCATTCAGGTGATTCAATTGGAGGAGGAAGGTGGGTTTATTTCACCGGTTTGTGAAGATTGTGAGAGGAGTTCTTGTTCGGGGTTTGTGATTTTATCTCTTAAATTTTTTACATTCAGTGTCGTTTCCTTCCTTGGGGGGAGGATCTGGGCTTTTGTGTTCTTGGTTCTTTCTTTCCGAATTGGGTTTTGTTGTGAATATGGATGTTCAAAGTTTGAATCTTTGGAATCTGGGGTTTCTTGACTGGTTTGTGTTTTGTAATTATTGAATTTCTGGTGGGTTGTTGATTCTTGGAGCTGTAGATCTCGAGCCTTTGAATTTAGACTTCTCTAATTGTCTATCCAGTCGGGTCATATTCATAAATCATAAACTTCCGCTGCCTTGTCGTCATCTCAATTAAATCTCGAAGACTTTCCGGTTCTTGCAGTCGCAGTTCTTACCAATTCAAAATCTTTGGATTTGTGTTTGAATGTTTGGATAAACCCTATTGGTGTTCTTTCCCTCCTTAAGGTATCAGACCTTTACCTTTTCTCAAAGCAAAGTTTTATTCTTCTCTGGAGGAAGCTTTCTTTTTTCTGGGATAGATTCTTGCTGCTTTTGAGAATTTAGGGTTTGAACTGTGCCGCCTATTTTGGGGGTTGGTAAATGGGCTAAACTCAATTAGGCAACTGCTTTGCTTAGCTTAGCTTGATTGGTTTTGCTCTGATTAATTGCACATTTGTGAGGAAACAAAAGGGAAGCTTTAATGCATATCTCTCTATGGAAGCCATTGTCACACTGTGCTGCTCTGATCCTGGACAAAAAGAGCAGACGAAGAGATGGGTCCGACCTTTCCGGCGACGAAATTAAGGCTAATCCATCAATTCTGAGGAAATTGCAGGAGCACAAGCTGAGGGAGGCTCTTGAAGAAGCATCTGAGGATGGGTCCCTTGTTAAATCCCAAGATATGGATTCTGAGGCATTAGCCAATCAGGATGAGGGGTTGGGCAGATCGCGATCACTGGCACGGCTAAATGCGCAGAAAGAGTTCCTCAGAGCAACTGCTTTAGCTGCCGAGCGGACATTTAAATCCAGTAACTCAATACCACAGTTGGATGAGGCATTCTCGAAGTTCCTGACGATGTACCCGAAGTATGAATCCTCAGAGAGAATTGATCAGCTGAGATCAGACGAATATTCACATTTGTCGGTTGCTCCCTCGAAGGTATGCCTTGATTACTGTGGATTTGGGCTGTTTTCTTTCCTGCAATCTGTTCATTATTGGGAATCATCCACATTTAGCTTGTCTGAGATTACTGCCAATTTGAGTAATCACGCCTTGTATGGTGGAGCTGAGAGAGGCACAGTAGAACATGATATTAAAACTCGAATAATGGATTACTTGAACATCCCAGAGAATGAATACGGCCTTGTTTTTACTGTGAGCCGTGGGTCGGCCTTTAAGCTGCTTGCTGAATCATATCCTTTCCACACAAACAAAAGGCTATTGACTATGTTTGATCACGATAGCCAATCCGTGAATTGGATGGCTCAGAGCGCTAGAGAGAAAGGTGCTAAGGTTCAAAGTGCATGGTTTAAATGGCCTACACTGAAGCTCTGTTCAACTGATTTGAGAAAGCAGATTTCGAATAAGAAGAGGAGAAAGAGAGATTCCGCGACTGGTCTTTTTGTGTTCCCTGTTCAGTCTAGAGTTACGGGTGCAAAGTATTCGTATCAGTGGATGGCTCTGGCTCAACAGAACAACTGGCATGTCTTGCTGGATGCTGGAGCACTGGGTCCAAAAGACATGGATTCACTTGGGTTGTCTCTATTCCGGCCTGATTTTATCATCACATCATTCTACAGGGTGTTTGGATATGATCCGACTGGATTTGGATGTCTGCTAATCAAGAAATCTGTCATGGGAAGCCTTCAAAGTCAGTCTGGTCATGCAGGTTCTGGTATTGTGAAAATCACTCCTGTGTTTCCTCTCTACTTGAGTGACTCAATGGATAACTTCCCTGGGTTTGGTGAAGTTGAAGAAGCCACTGGGAATGGTGAGGGTAACTCTGAAACTCGCCCGGGATCTCAATTGCCTGCATTTTCTGGGGCATTCACTTCTGCCCAAGTAAGGGATGTTTTTGAGAGCGAGATGGAGCATGATAACAGTTCTGACCGGGATGGGACAAGCACCTTATTTGAAGAAACAGAGAGCATCTCTGTCGGAGAGGTAATTAAAAGCCCAGTCTTCAGTGAGGACGAATCATCTGACAACTCACTGTGGATTGATTTGGGTCAGAGCCCAGTAGATTCGGATAATGTTGGCCATATGAACAAACACAGGGTCTCCTCTCCACTGCCTCCTGCGTGGTTTTCTAGCCGGAAGAATAACAAGCTGGCTTCTCCAAAAGCTTCAAAACTATCAACCAGCCCTATGTATGACAAGGAATTGAACCCAGGGCATTCTGAAGACCGCCAGGTGTTGTCATTTGATGCTGCAATTAGATCAGTGTCTCATGATCTGGAAAATTTCAAGGAGATTTCTGAAGAAGGAAGGAATCATGCTAGAAAAGAATCTGAAATTTCAGATAATCAGTGCTTCCATGAAATTGAAGAAGAGACTGTAATCAGCAAATCCTTTACTTCTGTCAGGGGCTCCAGTTGCAACAATTCCACTTCTATTTCGAATCAACTCAACTCTCAGAATGGTTCTGCTTCGGAGATATGCCTTGAGAAGGAGAGTGCAATTAGAAGAGAGACAGAAGGTGAATTCAGGTTACTGGAAAGGCGAGAACGAAGTAGAATTGCTGGTAGCAGGTTTTTTGGGATAGAGGAGAGCGAGCAGCCTGGAAGCAAGGGAAGAAGGGTGTCCTTTAGCACAGAAGACAACCGCGGAGCACATCTTACTCAAAGTCATGAGCCAGTAGAACTGTCTGCTACTAGTCTAGATGATGAAGACTATGCAAGTGATGGGGGTTATGGCGATGGACAGGATTCAGACAGGGGTGAACCTGAGATAATCTGCAGGCACCTTGATCACATAAACATGTTGGGTCTCAACAAGACTACCTCCCGACTTCGCTTCTTGATCAACTGGCTTGTCACATCTTTATTGCAATTAAGATTGACCTGTTCGAATGGACAGGACGGCACACCACTGGTTCAGATCTATGGCCCAAAAATTAAATACGAAAGAGGTGCTGCTGTTGCCTTCAATGTGAGGGATGCTAACAAGGGCATGGTTAGTCCAGAAGTTGTTCAGAAACTGGCTGAGTGGCGTGGTATTTCTTTGGGTGTTGGAATACTGAGCCACATACGTATCCTGGATAATCCCAAACACCACCGTGGAGGATCGTTGAATCTCAATGATACCACCCTTTGCAAGCCAATGGAAGGTGGTAGGAATGATGGTAAAAGTGGATTCATCAGAGTTGAGGTTGTGACCGCATCTCTAGGTTTTTTGACCAATTTCGATGATGTATACAAGCTGTGGGCGTTTGTGGCAAAGTTTCTTGACCCGGATTTTGTGAAAGAGAGCACCCTTCCGCCTGTTGCAGAGGAGGTTGAGGAATGAGGCCAGGAGCAATTGACCTATAACCACAAACAGAAGATGCAGACTTGTACGGTCGTAGACATCTTAATGCCGGGGCAGAGTGAGAGAATCATTTGCAGTGGAAAGGAACCCGGGAAAAGGTTTGGCTGTGTTCTTCTTGCCCCTACTGCATCTTTTGCTGTTCCTGGATTAATTTGTGCATTCGTGTTTTTGATTGTTTGGTTTTTGTCTTGCGCATTTGGGGTTTCTGTGGACTCGGTTTTAGACATTTGTACCATTTCAGAATTTCTCAGATAGTTCTGAACTGAATCAGAGGTAAAGAGGAAAACATAGCATCCCATGTCTACAATGAGCTGTGGATCAAAAACATGCTATCTGCTGTGTAAAGATCAATTTATGTATTTGCTTTCTTCATACTACATTGTATTGTACATTACCTTGTTGCAATTCTAGCGAGGTCCTTATTTGGTTTTGTGGCTATTAATTTTGGGACACACCAGTGTCAGTAAATTATGATGGATTCCAGAAGGGCCTGACAGGATTTGATCTGCACCATTCTTTTAGGAATTGCATGTGATGATTAAACCTTAAAGTCGAAAAGAAGAGTAGGACACATTTGGCAATATAATTGTCAGTCTTGGCAGGGTAATGAAACCTGCATGCATTTTATTGACTCAAAAATGGAGTATTTCTTGAGATAAAAAGATGAAAAGGTCTTTTGGTTCAATCAAGCTAGAGTTGCACTCTAGCAATGCTGATGGAATAATGAATTGTAAAGCAAACAGCCATGATTACTAAAACCCATTTTGTAGGTATAAAAGAAAGCACTTTTTCAGTGCTTTATTAGGAATAAAAAGCCACTCTTTTTTTGGTGGTACTGTTGAGGCTAAGAACTAAAGGGGGGGCTACAATAAATATCTTCCAATAATGCCTTAAAAAGATCAAGATGAGATTTCCATCCTCTGGGATCCAATGGCAGTTGCATACTGTTCAATAAAGCATGATGGTAAGAAAAGTGGTTTCCATTGCCGCCTCATTCTGTCACTATAAAGCAAGCTTGTGCAATTTCAGGTGCATCAGCATGATACATAAGAGCAGATTTATTGGTGTCTACTTTGACAAATGAATCAATTGTATTCTCTTCAAACAGACGCTGCATAGCTAACAAGAATCAGGCACTTCTTAATGTTAAAACCATTCAATCGAATTCCATTGCGACAAATGCATACATTACACAGAAGCTTTAGTTTCTCAGAATTTTATAGGCATGGTGAACTATTTATCTATCATGGATGGAGTAGAACTCACCTAAAACAGAAAACCGCAATGTAATTCTAAGGGTAGCTGCTACTTTTCACTCTATCAGCAATAGCCCAGCTATAGAATAACATAAAAGTGGAGTATGTTCAACATCTAATTTGTTATCTCATTTGCATATAATTTTCTGTACAACGGCAAGGGGAAGATCACTTGCTTCACCTAGTGAGAGAAGGAATTTGCCTCAGTGCTATGGATTGAGTACTCACTCAAGCTAAAGTTGGGTCTCTCTTCCTCCCATGCCAGAATCTCCCTAGAATACTTGAGTGCTTGATCAACGCTTTTGGGTTCCCGAGCATTCACTAGGGATACATACAACTTTCGACCTGTCAGGGCTGAGTACAGCCTTTTGAATTTGACAGCAATATAATGGAAACCCAACTGCCCAAGAGTAGGATGGTTTGAATTGTTGGAGCGATTGCGACTCATCACAGGATGAAAATCCTCAAACCAGTCGCATTTAGTTAGAGGGACTTGCTCTATCTTCTCCTCAAACAAATCGAATTTGTTTAGCAGGAGATGGAAGTCTACTTGATCGAAGGTTGGATGAGAAACCATGTTCTCGAAAAACCTTTTGCTCAGCAGCATCTTGTTAAGTGTGTTTCCATCAGCATCAACAGCAAACTGATCGTAATCGCTCAAGGATACACAAAAGATGACCACTTGAACATCCTCAAACATTTGAATCAACTTGCAGTTTTCTCCAAATCCTTTTGCCTGTAGCCTGATAAGCTGATATCTGCTGCCAATCGTGGGGAGAAAAATATCAAGTGGTGACACAATGGAAAACTAAAATGCATTCCGTAAACAAGTTGAACCACCAATAGAGAAACATGTGCAAAGCGTCATAGAAAAACTTTTAACAATGATCAAACAGTACTCTACAAATTTGGGATCTTTAAAATATTTTGAGTTAGTCAGGCATGAAGGAACTTTGTCTGCTATTTTTTGTAATGAAAATTAATTAATGCATGTACCATTCCTACACTATGAGTTATGCAGATACAAACAAAACCAATACAGCCCAAAATATTCACATTGGCAGGAAAAATAGAATAGGTTGCGTAAAAAGCCAATTTTCGAAAAAATTAACTTCCGAATCAGAAGAGTATTCATTACAGTACCTGAGCAAGGGATCTTGCAGATCCTCACTGTCAACATCATCATCATATGCTGACTGGGGGAAAGAAAAATCCACACACGAAAGCCCATTTGAAGATGTAACATGTTCAGCATATAGGATATCCAAATCCGATGGTAAATAATCAGGTTTCAGTATCTCAACAGCCTGGAAAGCACCAAATACAATGAAAAGAACTATTCAACTCAGCTGCTATGATAGTATATGAAGCCAAAATACAATAATGAGTTGAACTATGGACTTTTAGAAAAGCTCTAAACTATAAATAATTTGTTATAAAACCGACACTAATTTCGCGAAAGATCTATCCAAGTCAGTGCTAATGTTAAAATGCAATATAGGCCAGTTGGTATTTCTTTTTATGCATGTCTGCTGAAACATCTGTTGTCAGTATTCTTTTACAAGACAAGTTTCATCTAATTGTTACCACGGAAAATAGCCAAATATCATCAACAGGACTTTTCAAATACAGAGTTATTTTCCTGTTGACAGCAAAGCCGCATGTAGGGCACAAACCATTTTTGCCATGACCCTAAATTGAACAGACTCGAAGCCAAATTAACAATTCCTACCCAATTCTAGAATTACACTTGATTGATGTTGCCTTTCATCAAGAACAATGGAGTGCCCCAATCAATTCATCTTCAACCTGGACCGATCATCGTCACAGGAGGGTAAAGCCCTTACTAGATTTAAGCATGACACCACAGCTCACAAATGAGAGATTAATTTCTCTGGTCACCTTGCCTAAGTTTAATGTATATATGATTATAGCTGGCAAACACAAGAGGAAATAAGTGATGAGATATTCTTTATCAATAATCACTATGCTAGATGTTTTCTTAACTAAAAATCTTTCAGTGGTCTCTTTACAGTCTCTATATTCTAACTCTTAAATTCTCCTTCAAGTACCGGTCCTATGGTGGATCAAGTGTAATGACTTCCATAGGAGGAGGAAGAATAGGAAAGAGAAAAAGATTTGCAATTTTATAGCCGAACATTTCATACTTCAATGAAAGAACCGAGGCCAATATTAAGATTGTTCAATCTTACCCGCTCCAGAAAATAAGTTGCAACACTGGGGAGTGTTTCCAATTCACTTCTTCGGTTGTAAGTAGCCTGAAAAGCATCATCATTCCACAATTCCTCGACCAATGGTACATATTCCCGACTAGCTGCTGGAAAGATTTCTTCCAAAGTTCCTGATGCCATCACTTTAAGGAGCCAGTCAGAAAATGCTTTCAACCGTGGACCGATTGAATAAGGAGTCCTTTCAGAATCGCCAGTAACATGCCCTATTATACAAAAACCAAAAACATATATCAAATAAGACTTCACATCAAGAAAATACAAAACATGTCTGTAACAAAAATAGACGTATAATGGAGTGCATGCGGTAAACATTCATGCATATGAATTATCAGTGTTAACAATCCACTTCAGGAACCCATGCTGTTTGTAATGCATTTTGACTCATCAAATACTACACTCCCAAATTTGAAAGGTTGGAAACTTGACTTGTAGAAGGAAATTCTTCAACACTATTAGGCATCTATTCGGATAAACCACGGTAAATGTACCCGTCTCAGTTATATCCAATCCTCTTCCATTGTGTACTACCAGAGGCAATTATGCACTCGCAGTCTTCGCATTCTATGATTTCATTGTGTTACTAAACCAATTTATAGCCAAGGAGAAAGGATTACATTCCTTAAACTCAAACAATGTTTTAAACATGACACTTTGGAAATTGAAACATAATCTTGGAAAACAAAGATACTTCCCCTGCTCCCCTGCTCCATAGACAAAATGTACCCAGTTGTCATGCCTTCCCATTATTAACTGAATATTGCCTTGTAGATAATGTTGCCCTTTACACAAGTTGTTTGAGCAGTAATATCTCCAATATATATGAAAGAATGTAATTTTCCTGCCCCACATTATTAGTCAGTAAAATCGACCTGCTTTGATGTTATGAGGAGAACATATGCTCAACAATGAAATTTATATGCACTTACGCTTTTACACAAAGCTGACTATTGCTTATTTCGAACTTTTACCTGCAGGAATTGAACCATCACATGCTTGATTACGCCTCAACTGATTCAAACTTTCTTCCTCAAAACGCTCACGACCCTCAAAAAGTATTCCAATGTAACTATATACATGGCTCTGGATCACTGATTTAATTTGTTCACGCTCCTCCTCTGAGAAAGGTGTGTCTTTGTAAAGAATTTTAGCCTAACCCAACAAAACAAGGATGAGAAATGCCGTCATTGGTTAATAATTTCAATATTCCATAAACGACAAAAAGCATAATTCACACGAGCATTCAAAGCACAGCTGGCATAACTGATTGCCCAACAGAAAAGACAGATTATTATGATATCCAAGTTAATTTATCATCTCATCAACACCAAATTTTGCACCACTAGAAAACAATTTTATCATAGTATTTAATAACTGGAAATCCACATAGACTAACAATTTCAAATCACGACAAATCAACACCATTTAAAGCCTTTATCCCATTTGTGGAGTTGTCTTTTCAAAACATAATAAATATGTAGGATTGAAGGGAATAAGGGATTATCTGAAGTGATACCTGTTTAAAGATGGTGCTTGTTCCAGATCCACAGCATCCAATCAGGAGAAATTTCTGAATTGCTCTGTGTTCAAGATAATCTGGCATAGTCCAACTAAGTGTGCCATTTACTTCCTCTCCACATGGGTGAGGCGATTTGGAAGGCACTGGCAGAGAAAGTACAGCACAAAGAAGCTTTGTCCCAGCCTGCATGGCCACATCAAAAGTTTAGTTGAACATCGTGCTGGCAACCTAAGGTGAAAATGATCATTCTTTTTAAAGAAACACATCATAAATAGATTAGATAGAAGTTGAACCTTTCCCCAAATATAACCCTTTGTATTTTTCTGTCCTTCCTCCTGGTATGAACCATCTTCATTCACCCAAAAATGTGGATTTCCGGCACACTGAACTCCCGCTAACTACAAAATTACAAATGCAGAAAATTTTAACATAATATACTGGAAATGAATTCTCAATGTCATTTGGAATTTCGGATTCACCAAATCCCAACCTTTAACATCCGCAATTCCAATTTTGTGATCTCACGACCATTTATATACACTTGGGTGTTCCCATTGCTAGCATCCGCCTTAATAGGACCCCCGACGTTGAGATGGGGGCTAATAATTTGTGAAGGCTTCTGTCCTTCCTATAAAATTCAGTGCATTGATAAAATTTAGCAAAAGCTTACAACCAAAGTACATATAAGGGAATAATAAGTTGAGTTCATCATTCACCTTTCCCCAAAGACCTGACACTTTGTCATACCAATAATTTCCTGGTTTCAGCTTCTTTGGTGGATTGGGGCAGCTTTGCAGAAGGATTAACTCTTCATGATAAAGAGGTCTACCATTCACGCAGATATACTCGGGAGGCAATTGATTCACTTCGCACAATTTCTCAGTTTTCATGATCTGTCGAACCTCCAGCTCATTGAGCAATCGCTTCAACATTCTAGAACATTTCCCCAAATGGCCACGCTTTGCCTCATCAATGGGGTACCCAATGCAAGTTACACACTTTCTACCCTCAGGCATGGACCCCATTGCTCTAAGCACACAATTAGAACAATATTTAGCATCACAAACCATACAAACCTCCTTTTCCGTGAACCTACTTCCTTTCAAACAGCGGTAGCAAGCTCCTTTCTTGACCCTAACGGCAGGTTCTTTTTTCGCTCTAACATACTCAGAGGTGGAATGACTATTATACTCATTATTATTGGCTTCATCATCTGATTCAATACCACAAAATTTCACCAAGGGAGCGCGCCTTACATCACAACCAGATTCATTATTTCCATCCCCAAATTTACGAGACGAAACCCTAGACGACAAATAATCCATACTCAATACTGATTCGTTCGATGCCCAATCAGTGCGGGTGGACTCATTAAAATCTAAGCTCTCTTTAAAACTTACGGACAGCTTTTCCTTTTGCAAACTCCCTGAGAATTCAAGGGACTTCTCAAAGCTATCTAACGACCCTAAGAGCCCCGAATTACCCACTCCACCGGTAAATTCACATGAATCATCATGACTGATTGAAGAATACCCCATCCCATTCATTCCATCTGCCCTGGCATCACGATTGCTGCATTCAAAATCACTACTCAACTCCCCGGACAAAGCACATGCATCATTACTATGGCAATTTTCAGGATCTCCTTCTCCCGATGCATTATTAACTGAACCAGGCGAAACACTAGTTTCAGTCCCCAAACCTAGTTCTTTACTGAAAGAACCCTCACTCACCTCATTGTTCCGTGACTCAAACGCAATCACTGAAGTCGGGGAGACCGTCAATAGCTCTGCGGAGGAGGAGCTTAATTTCAGATCCGTCGACAGTTTCTTGTTAATTATGTCAGCCGCAGATATCGGCTGCACGACAGGCAGGGAGAAATTATCCGAAAACTGCATCGGGGAAACCACCGCCGCCACCGGAATTCGATCCACATTGATGGGCAGAGCACGCGGCAGCTCACAGGTAATCGGCGGTCCGTCATATTCCAAGGCGAAGGAATATTCCGCCGCTTGTTCTGCAGCATTCACCACTTCTATCGACATGTCTTCCTCAAATTAAGCCCTAAAATTTCAAAGCTCGCTTCGCATCGATTACTATCCCCAAAACCCACGAATCTTGCGTAAAATCAGAGTAGGGCAAGGGAAAGAACATGGGCTTTTGATTGTGCGCGCTGGAGCTAATAAAGAAACAAACTTTAACTTCAAGGAAAGAATTTGATTCCAATAAAGAATGGGACGATATTAGGTAAGAAAAATGGAGGATTAAGGAGGATTAATGGCAGGGTAGAAGAGTATGGAAGAAAAATACAAAGGAGGGGGTATATGGGGCTAAGGAAAAGAGCTTTTTGGGAAAGGAAAAGTGGTCGAAACGGTGGTGGGCATTGTTTTGGAGATGGGCATCTTTTTCTATGTTGCCGTTCATTCGAATTATTAATTGCAAGATTGTAATTTTAATACTACTGTCTACAACTTTGATACGAGTATGGATAGGGAATAGCTGAAAGCTCCAGGAGGGGGACTGCTGTGTCCCAGTGACGCCATGTTAGTGTGGAGATGATGCAAGCAAGTCGCCAAAGGTGAGGCCCAGGGTCAATTTTGTCTTTTCAATTTTCTGGATGGGGTTGGTTCCGCGGTTGTTCAAATTAAAGCAAAAATATACTAGTAAAACATAGTATAGGGATATAATTAAGGAAGTGTCTCAACATTACAATCTACTAACAAATTAACTATCCGTGAGGATAGGGTGCTATTATTTGAGAGAAAACTAACACCATGTTAAGTTTAACAAACCTTTTCTAATTGTTAAGAGTTTTTTAAAATAAAAATCTCTTTTTATTTAAAGAAATGGTGGAATATTAATAGTAGTGAACTTCTTTGCATGATACTTCAGTATCTATGATATGGGATTCATGTACTGCAATATAATGGAGCTAGCTAGCACAGAATCCGGCAAGAACAGGTGTGATGGATAATTAGGAGGTAGTAGGCAGTTAAGAGTAGGGCCAATGTTTATCAGACAAGTAGTAGAATTGTCGAAACACTTCCTAGGTAAGTCAAAGCCTAAGACCAAATTGGAGCTAGCAATCTGAATTCATTCATTCAATGTCCCATGATGCCGTGTCCTACACTCTCCTCTGTGTAGAGTACTCTTTGGGTACTTGAATAAGTGTTACCCCTTATGATGAGGACATCAAACTAATCAGGCCACCTGTCATAGGAGGTAATAAAACTGCGTATCACTTTGGTTTCAGCCCTTTCCCTGTCGAGGGACTTTAATGCTTTCTACCGACAGGAATGTCCCCAAACATGCATGTATTTCCTTTCATTAATCACTACGCTCCTTCTTACATACTTACATCGTGTGGAATCAATCATTCGAGATTTTAAAATTTCAATCCACTTGCTCATACGGACCGACCTCCATTCTTGGTTACTGTTACATTGCTGATTTCAGAGACATCCATAAATGAAGACGACAATTGCTATTGCTTCCACCATTCCATGTCAGATGGAAAATGAATTTGGAATTGCACAACTTTACAACTGTTCCTTCATATGAGACCAATTTCCAGGTAACAAACAAAATCCACAGGCCACGACCTCGTATAGCATTTATATACATTACGTACAACAGTTTCATGGCAAATAATTGTACCTAATTAATCAATTAGGGTTTGCAATAATGGGATAAGGACGATCGAGATGGGTTTACAATAACGTTTTCTTATTTGGCTTGCTTGCACTACCTTGTCCGAAAGTCGGGGTTGGAGGAATTGTTTCACAAACCGCGCCATGATTCTCCCCGTGACGGTGATTTTCCTGTTGTAATGGTGGGCCTGTCAGCATATACTTTGCCGCAGTTTGCGTAGAGACTCTCCATATTTTCACGGATTTATCCGGGCTGCCACTGTAGACCGTGCACGGCCTACCTCCAGCGCCGCCGCCCTGTGGCTGCGAATATTGGTCCCCGTCGATATCTTCCACGGCCAGGCACTTAACAGGCCCGTCGTGGCCGCTCAACAACGTTATGTAAACATGGTTCACGCCTTCCCTTCTCCAAACACAAATGTTAGTGTCGACCGATCCAGTGAACACCAAATTCCCCCACGTCGCCAGGCACAAGACCGCCAGCTTGTGCCCTCTCAACACGCCGGCGTGGGACAGTCCTTTATCACGTTCCCAGAAGTTAACCATCCCATCCGACGATCCGCAGTACAGAAATGTGGAGGATGAGTTCACCGCCAGGGCGGTTACCGCGCATTCCAGCTTCAACAGCGTCTGGCTGAAGAAATGCTTCGTGACTTTTCCTTGGAACTCCCGTCGCCACACCTTGACGTTGCCGTCGGCGGAGCCGGTGAAAACCATGCCGTCGAAGCCGGCGATGACCGAGTTCACGGCGTCATCGTGGGCGGTGATCGATTCCAGGCACTTGGAATCGGAAATCCGCCAGACTTTTATGGTCCTGTCCCACGATGCGGAGTACAATAGGGTTTCGTCTTCGCTGAGGCTGAGAGATGAAATGGCATCGATGTGTTTGATCCAAATCGTGTTGCGCTTCTTCCTGACCTCGATGTAATTGCTTGGATTGAACGAGGATTTGATCGTGGCCTTCAACGTCGGTAGCGTCCCGACGCGCTTGTGGACGCTGGGATCCTTCCTGGACACTTTCCAAACCCTAATTTTCCCGTCCTGGTGGCCCGTGAAGATCCTCTCCCCAGAGATAATGATCGCCTTCACCAAACCCGAATTCGCTTTAAATCCGGAGAATTCCTTCTGATTCTTCCACACCCTGATGTTCTTGCTGTCGGAGCCTGTGTATAGCAGCCCCCTCGCCGCCGCCAGAGAATAAATGTGCCCTTCTTCCCGGACAAGGGATCCCATCAAACCCGTGTAAGAATACGTCGAGGAGTCCGGGGGCGGCGCCATCAAGTGGGCCGACCATGGGGAATGGGCCAATGGAGAAGGCGAAGATTGCTCCAATGTGCGATCCGGGGAGGTATTCCCCGACAATAGGCGCTCGGGCGGATCCGGCGCCGAAGCTGGCGTCGCCTCTGGCGTGGGGTTGAATCGAAAGGAGTATTCTTTGGGATCATAGTGCAACATAATATAATTTAAATTCAGGAATTGGATAATTACACGACTCTACAGAAAATAGAAACAAATTTGGATTGCAAAAACAGGAAAATGATGATAAGGAGGAGAATGATATCGAAGAGATGAGAATTGAAAAAAGTATATGATGAGATTGGTGTGGTTGATTCAAAGGGAAATATAGAGAAAGGTACGGAGAAGAGAGGAGTTGTTTTCATGGAGCTACGAAAATTTTCAAACCCAAATTGAAATGTGGGCAATTGGTATTTATTTCATTTTATGTTTGTAGTTTGTACTATACAGAGATAAGTACAAACATAATGGATTGGTGCTTCCCGGGGTGGTACGTTGGTTGGGATATCCCATATTTCAAGAGCATTGGTATTTGTTTGGGTTCGTATAGAATTTAAAGCTACAATAAAAATGACGAAAAATATTAATAGTATGAGAATAGATGAGAATGAGGGATCCCTAATAAGTCCTATTGATTATAAATTTATAATATTTGTATTGTGTCAAAAACACTTCTAAATTGTTTAGCCAAAAAAAAAAACACTTCTAAATGCATAACTATCATCTCATGAAGATGGTAAAGTCCTATGCCATCCAATCTAAGTTGACAATCTTACCGAGCCTTTTATTTATTTATCCCTTATTCATACTTTCTTTTTCTTTTTCTTTTTTTTTTAATCCAGTTTTGTAATTAGAAAAAAATGCATGCCTATGCAAAATGTGGTTATCACATACCAAACGCAATTGGCTTGAGTGGTATGGGAACTGAGACATGTCTCGAATTCGAGCCGTACTCCGTATTCACCTAAAAAATTGGTTATGACATATCATTATGCACATGCTCATGGCATATTATACCCCCTCCGTATGTAAAAGATATTAACGTTTGCATAGTAAACACTATTCATTGAGTAACTTTGATTCGACATTTTAATACAGTTATATAAGATAAAACATAGTAAAGTGAGATCTTGTTAGATTCGTCTAATCGCTTAGTTTTATAATTTTTAATTATAAATTTTGACATATTACTCTTTAAAAATGTGTATTGGATTGCGTGAAAACATGAAATGTTAAGATTTTTTGAATACGGAGGAAGTATTATTTTTGTAAGGGAAGTACAATGAAAGTGAAGATTTATTAAAAATATGTTATGCCAAAATGTGTTATTGTAAATGTTTGGAAGCAAACCAATTTATTTGCTCCTCACAATCTTTATATTTGATAATGAATTATATATAGGAAGAGGGGAAACGTTAAAAATATAACATAAAATGTATTAGAAAAAAATAACGAAAGAACTTGATACTACTATTAGCAGGGTTTGTTAAAATCACGATCCTGATCATAGAATCGATCATAGCCATTAAAAAAAAAAGATTCGGATCGCCTTAGGATCGAAAATTCGTTAGGATCGTATTAGGTCGGGTTATGTGATCCTACGATCCTAACCTGTTTTCTTCTTCTTCTTCTTCTTCTTTTTTTTTTTTAACCTTATCCGGGAGCAAAATTACTTATTGTTTCTACCACTTTATGAATTTTGGTTATGCTATTTTTTGTCAATTTTGTTTAATATATCTTTGCAATGTTGAACCCATGATGGTTGAGTTATGTGTTCGTGCTTAACTGCCATTGTATCATGAATAATTATGCTCCTAACAATCAAATTATTGTTCAAAATGGATCTAAAATAGATAATTAACAAGTATTAATTTTAAAGTATATAAATAATAATTTTATACTCCCTCCGTTTTTGAATAGATGAAACTTTTGAAAATTGGGTACTATTCACACACGCACTTTGACTTAAACTTTTATCATAGTTATACTAGTTAAAATATAGTCAAGTGGGATCTTGTTAGATTCGTCTCGTCGAGTAGTTTTCAAATATCGAAATCTTAGAATTTTTGCTAGTACCGAACTTGAGTTTTTAATGATTTAAAATGTGAATTGGATTGCGTGCACTGTGGGCTCGTTTCAATTTTTAAAAAATGGAGGAAGTATGATCTTAGGATCCCGATTCAATCTTAAATAAAAAACGATCATATATATATATATATATATATGATTCCGATCTTAACAATGCTACATACTCATATTGAACGAATATGTATCTCTACAGAGCTCCAACTTATAGTATTTGATTGAATACTCTGCTACTAACCCCTAATAGCAATAACAATTCTGAACCGTTGATATCCAATTTATATGCGAAAGAGCCGTTGGATTTCCCTCACGATAATCATTAAAAGGGCAAAAAATGCAGAAGCTTCTTGTTATACAAGGAGACTGTCCGTATCTTCATTGCGGATGAGATTCGTAAAGCGACTCCTCGGAATTTGGGTGTTATTGTTCGTTTCTTGGGTTCTTGAATCGTGATGATCCCTTTACCGTTTTCTCCGGTGCTGCAACTGCAAACCCCGCCAAGAATTGTTCACCTTTTCAAGTGAAGTAAAGAATCGAGGAAAATCAAGCGATGTTCGTCACCGATTTTATTCGGCGGAGGTTGGCATCTCTGCTGCAGCCATGGCTGATGGACCAAGACCTCGAAGTTAAACTCGGGTTTTTCCGATTATACGGAACCCTTAACGACGTTTCTCTGAATACCACACCTCTGAACGAATTGCTGGACGATCCGTCCAGGTTTTGCTTCAAGGAGGTGAGGGTGGAGCGTATGAGTTTGCAAGTCTCCCCATTTTCCTCCGATGCATTCACTCTCGATGTACGCGGTCTTCATATTGTACTTGCAGTTGGGTATGCTTTCATTGTGTTGCCTCCATTTAACCATTGGTTGAATCAATGTGTGTCTTGATTGTTCTTGCCTATATTTTTAATTTATTACGATCTTTTGTTTCCTTGGTATTGAAAGAAAAGAGGAGGATGAGAGAGGAGCGAAGTGGAGGAGGAAGCCAAGGGATAGCACGGTGGAAGAAAGGAACAAGGTTCTTGAAGAGATTGATCCGGAGGTATTCTGATTATTCCCTGTTTTCTTTCTTTATTATTATTATTATTATTATTATTATTATTATTATTTTAAATTTATGGCATGGTGTACTTCGTTAGAGTGGATTAGTTATTATACTTATTGAGAATTGAAGAAGTCTGTCAATGTTTGTGCTGTTCTATGGGTAGTCAATAAGCGGGTGCCAGTCAGAAAATAAAAATCAAATTAATATAATTCATAATATTTTTTTTGGTTTAATTCACGAGTTCGGGACGACCAACCCTGTGCCTCTATGTTCATCTGCTACTGATAATCATTGTTGGGGATTGTTGGTTATCTCTGATGCTTAGAAGTGGTAACAGTTATAATGGGAATTGTGTTCTATTGTTTAGCTCAAAGTTTACCCGAGCATTCATTACGGGCATTGAATCAAGCGCTTTTCCATGTCACTACATCTTTGGCAATAGAGCCTGAGATTTTCTACCATCCTATGTGTTGTATTTATCTCAAATTATGCATGCCTTTGATGCTTTCAGGGCTGTGCACTGCATGATGTCATTAAAAGGATTTCAAAGATTTCTTCTGGAACATGGAGAACATCCTTAGTAGATACTCTACTTAGACATTGCAGCTTGCAGTTGCATGATGTACATGTGCTTCTGCAGTCTCCATATTTGCCTGATTCGTTGTCGCTCTCACTGGGCATGAAGAAATTCAGTGTCGGGTCACATGTGGTAGGCCACAAACATTTTGTGAGAGGATTGACAAATTTATTTTCTGTGACTTTTGAAGAGAGCTCATTTGATGTTGAAATAACTGAGTTTGAGATTAGATTGAACACTGAAAGTCACAGTCCCTATGTATTTCCTGCTACCAATATGTCTGGCCTGGTTAAGTTCAATCATCTTCAGTACAAAAGCTTTTCTCTTGAATTTCCAACACTGGAGTTTTTATTTTCTCCAGCAGTTCTCTCTGTCATATTCTTGTTATATAGAATATTATCCAAAGAGTACAGACCTATTAGATCTGGAAGGCAGCTATGGAATATAGCAGCAACCAAAGTTAGTACTATACTTCCCAGTTCTAACTCATCCTTGACCAAAGTAGTTACAACTGCTCGTTTATGGATGCGATACATAAATGCATACCAGAGTACACTAGTGCTAGTTGGTTATCCAGCAGATGAAGCAATGAAAGGATCTGCTACCCTTATGTTCCAGGATGCAACATATTCTAGATCTGTTAGGCTACAGTGGAAGTTGATATCTGAAATTGAAAAAGATCTGTCTCCAGAGGCAATTGCAGTAGCCCGAAGAATAATTCGTGACAGAGTGGCATCAAGGCTGTCCAACAAAATTAGCAATTCTGATGAATTGCTGGTTATGAAGCCTTTCTCAAAGATGTGGCAGCTACTTCAGTTTATTTTGAGCATGATAGGTACCTTAGTCGTAGTATTTATGAGGATTCTGTTTCTGCACAAAATACTGCCTATTATTCCGGAGAGCAGCCAGCATTTAATTTGCTCTCATGAAAATTTCCTTGTAGAAAGATGCATCATCGTTAAGGAAATTTCTATAAAGGTTTCTCCAGAACATGCATCACATCATATTCTCAGATGGCAAAAAGATCGAGACTCTAGGATTCCATTCCATGATTCATTTTCATTCAATTTATCTGTAAATATGATCTTCATAAGATACACAGTACATATATCTGAACAGTGTTTAATGTTTGCATCTGGGACGTTGGAGGTTCATTCATTTTCTTCTGCAAAAGCTGTTGCTGGTAGTTATGTACAGGATCATTCAAAGAAGAAAGCTGATGAGGTGGAGGTTGTGTTATGCAGTGAGCCTGCAAAGGCTATTCACTTTCCTGAAAATACTGATAAGGCTGATTTCATTATTGGATCTTCAAGTCCTCATTTAGACCATCTTTTGGCAAAACTATGGTCGAGTTGGAAAGATTCTAGTTCAAAATCTGGAGGGATCCTTTCAAGCATGCAAACTCCTTGGATTCTTTTTGAGATACAGAGCAGTGTAACAGATCATGCTATCAGCCATTCTAGTTCTTTGGTGATTGGTAAATTGAACATCAACCTGGAAAATGAGTCTTTCATCACATCTATTGTACTCTTCATACGAACACAATATGCTCTGTACCCTAATATAACGAGGAAAAATGTTCTTTTTCAAACACCAGCACTTACGGATGAGAGTTCATACATGAGGTATTGGGCAGGTATGTTCACTTCATATTCTAGAAAAGTTGAAATGAACATACTAAGAATGCTACCTGAGAAGCGTTGTCAAATTGTTGCATTCATTGCGGGTCCTCACATTGTATTTTCTCTGTTAAATGATCAACTCTATTCTGTAACTAGAAGCGCACCTCCTTTTACCAAGGTCTCAATTGAAATCTCCGACATTGAGCTTATGGTAACACCAGATTTGGAAGACCCTGCTGGATTATCAGGAGAAAACACTGAATTCCATAGAGAGACAGAATGCCTTGGACTAGAAAAGTTTAAAAAAATTGACACCCCTAAATTAGATAATGGAGCTTACAGCTGTGAAGGGCAGATTCCACTTAGTGCATTCCTAAAAGCTTATGGTTTCAAGGCTTACTTGGATCAAGCCATTGAGGACCAAAAACTTGAAATTGCTACATTGAAGCCAACAACCATACAATTTAGTTCTATAAGGTAATATTCTCTATTTAGCCGTCTGTATTTTACAAATGCACAGGACAGGATGATATTGTGCTAATTTATGACAGAGTATCTGTAAAGACATTCTAAGCTCACTGGTCGAATGAGTGGCTACATAGTTATATTTTCTAAATTAATATTTAAGTCACTTTTTGGCATTCTTGCTTTTGGTGTTGTGCTTTATGTGATATTTTGAACTTACCTTGAAAAATCTTGGAAGTACTCTTATAAGGTTGAATTATTATGCTTTTATTTTACTGAGCAACAATATGAGGTTTCATGTTAATCACCTTTTCTTACTTTTGTTTAATATGTATTATCAGTTAGTTTCCTGGATTTCAACTTCTTTAGTAGTCAAGTCGAAAGCTTGCTTTCATCAAGCAGTGCTAATGTCAGAAGAATGCATTACATCACAGTAATAAGGCAGAAATGGGAAAACACATGTTATTTTGTTTGAAACATAACCTTGCTTGATTTGTGATGCAACGGAAAGATGGGCGAACGTGTGACAATTTCCCAGATCATATACGTATTTGCCAACCCATAGCACATATTGCTTGAGGTTTATGTGATACTATTTCATTTTGAAATGTTTACTTGTCTATGGCAGGAAGTACTATCATTCATTTAGCTCGTCAATTGTTGCTGTCTCAGCTGCTTCCCACTCTGTGCTTACTGACTTTTCCTGTTTAGTATTTCTGGATGAGTTGTATGTTCTGGCAAAGGTGCTTTCTCTTTTCTGTGCAGTCTTCTTATTTTTAATTATCTTTCCATTTAGATTATTAATTACATACACTTATTATTTACTTCTATGCTTATTATTTTCCTTCTATTTGGTATCATTTTAACATGTTCTGTTCCATGATTTTCCGTGCTAGTTAAACTTTAATATACGTCAGTATTCTGAATTGAACATGTTCTTACCAGTCATTACTTTATGCCATCTTTCGAAAAGCTTAAATCAATATTCATCTTTGTAAAAGTGCATTACTTGCGTGCATGGGAAACGTGCTACTATCACTCTCTTTAACCTGTTTTTAATAAACAGAAACAGTAACCCTTTTTTAAATACTTTACATGTTTGCTACCTCTTAAGTCTTGAGCCATATCCAGAAAATCATTAAATATGAATGGAAATCTTGCAATACTATACTATAGTCTATACAGATGAATACTTCATATAGTGGTGCATATGCTATGGAATATTGACTCTTTTATAAGTAATGCTAAGCAAACTTATAAATTACCTATAATCTGCATATTATAATGGTTCACATATTATGACATAACCATGATCTGTATCGTAACCAAACTATAATATACTATAAATATACAACTTCTGTAAACCTTTTAAGTTGTAGACGTCCATCCTTAATTTTAGTCTCCTGAATTCTTTGCTAGTGTATCCATAATGCCTCCATATTTTACTTTTGAATTGATGCATACATACATTCGTGTCTTGGTTAAGATATGTATGTTGAAATTCTTATATAGGTAATAATTTGTAGTAAATTGTAATATGAATTGTAAATAGTATTCGGTAATGGATACCTAATTTTATTACAATTCCCTTGGAATTTATTTTATAACTACATATTCCTTCTGTCCAGATAATTGTTGGAATACTTGATAAGTCATCTATCTTCACTGAGAATGGATCAGGTGATGATGTGAGTGAGGTAGCATCAAGAAAAGTGTGGGTTCATTATGAATCTGAGCATGGGGAAACATCCACTGCTCAAAGCAGGCAGTCATCATTTGTTACAAACCCTCAACTTTTTCTCAGCGTTGTATGTGAGCTCAAGTCATTTCACTTGATTCTTCAGAATTCCCGGAAAAATTGTAGTTCAGCAATCTATATGAGCACGAGAGCTATAGGCAGAGAAATTGGTGGAAAGCCATCCATGCAAGACTCTAATAGTAATGGGATTTACACCACTTTTCAAAAGTTAATGATGAAATTTACACTAGATGGGCCGAATCTCGATGGTGTCATTGAATCAACTGGAATTCAGTGTATCATTTTCAGATATTTGGATAAGCTTAATGGAGCTTCAGATAATTCTGAGCTGAAACATTTATTGCGTACTCTAAATTTCTTGACTGAAGCATCACTTCATCATGGCAAATTAAGTTTCTGCTTGAGAAATACCGAGAAAGCTGTACTGTCAGTAAACTTTCCTAGTGCAGCTGAAGAATCTAGTTGCCCTGCTATAGTATTTCACACACGGGGTGATACTCCTTTGACTGTGGATACTGAAACATCAGGGAATCATTGGTTGTTTGCAGAAATATGTTCTTCTCAAGTTTATATGGCTGGATGCAAAGTGAAAGATATTATTTTGGTCAACAAAGATGAGGAGTATAATGCAACTTTTTCCGCTGGAGGTGAATTTCAAGCAATCTCTTGTGAATGCAAGGTGTTATGCTTATATATGAACAAGAAATTTACTTTATTTGAGTTGGCCCTAGTTATCCGTGTGTAAGAATATACACCTGTAATTTTTATAGATTGTTATGGTTGCTTGTTAACAGGGTGGCTCCTTGTTACTTGAGGCAGCTGCTGCTTTGATGCTCACTGAATGCTTTACTTTTTACCATCGACGGATCTCAGAACTTTGCTCATCTTGTCAATCATCTGCCAGAATTGGAGTTGCACAGTCTCTGAGTGGTATGGCTCCTCTGTTTGGTCATCCCAGTGTCACTCCACAGCAAGTTCAACATGGAAATATAACAGGGTCATTGGAAGCATTTGTTATGAATGTCTTGCACTTGTCTCTTGCACTTGTAGAGCTGGATGACTCTGGTATGTGATCTTCCTTTGTGCTAAAAATGTTGAAAGTTAAATGCTGAAATATTATTAAATAATTTGCTGGTATGCAGGTAGACTTCAGAAACTTCAATTTGAGGTTGATTCACATATCAGCATAGAACTCTTAAATGCTGTGAGGAAAGTTTCAATCAGTATTTCCAGGTTTTCTGTGCTTTCTCATATCATGCATGGGTTTCTGCAAGATGAAGGTAGAGTAGTTGTGTCTGATGGCTCATTGCCAGGATCCGTGAGAATGGACCATTTGCCGCTTCTCAAGCATAAAGATTCCATGCTCTTGGATTCTATTGATTCTAGTGGCACAAGTTCTTCCGTCTCTCAAAATCTTTCTCGTGTTGATATTTCCATCAGTGACCCAGGACAAAAAAACTTGAGCTTAAGTACTCAAAAGTATATACTAAAGGATTTGCAGTGTCTTCTAGCAGTTGAGGGGCCTGTGACAAGAGGCCAAGTTAGTCCTGCATGCTCAAATAACATTTGGGCTGGGAATGGTTCTATGTCAGGCTTTGACATGACTATTTCTCTATGTGAAATAAAGGTCAACAAGAATGTCTTGATTATGATCCATCCTTGTATTTACACATGATTGAATTGGCTTTACAACACCATCTAAAGTTCTTCAACTTTCCATTGTTCCTTGTTTTACTTTGTAGCTGCTGCATCAACTTTTTCTGAAAATGTAATAATTAGCCATTTTATATTCTATAAAATTCTTTGGACAGATGGTGCTTTCTGCTATGGAAATGCTCTCCAAGATTTGGAGCAAGGAGGGGATCTCTGTGGTGGAATCTAGACAGTTGTCTCATAACCAAGGAGCAGAAGGAAGCATGGAAGACATGATTCCTGATGGTACTTATTAGTTGTGTCTTTTTGTTATTTGTATCTTTTTGTGGTAGAATTTTCTCTTTCGAACATACTCAGTGATATCCCTGCAACATTGCTCAGAAACAATTGTTGCCATTCAAGATGTTGACCAGCACATGTATATTGCTGTTAAAAGGGTAGAGAACGGATATCACATAACTGGGGCAAGCCATTATTCACTGGTGGGAGAGCGGGCTCTTTTTAGAGTAAGATAACATTAGTCATTATGATTGTCTGCGTTGTCTTATGTGGGAAATTTGCCAATTTAACAAATGCACAAGCATTCTTCATATGATATCTTTAGAGTCTGATTTGTTCACCACTTCACCTGAAATTTACCTATTTTATTCACTAAGTCAAAGGGAAAAAAATGACACTTTATATAAATATTGTGATTTCTTTCATATTGTGTAGCGAAACATCTTAATTCAAATGATGCTTGAAAGAAGAGCAGTTGTCCACTAATTATTCAAGTAAAATACGCTCACACATTCTGCCAAATACGTTTGTTTCTTTTCTTTTATTTTATTTTTTTAAATTTTTGAATTTGTTGTGTAGCCAATGGCACATGTTATGTGTAAATTTTATATTCCATTAAATGTTCAGATAAAGTATCACAAGCTCAGAAGATGGAAGCCATATGGCCAGTTTTTTTCCCTGATTTCTTTGTATGCTAAAGATGACTATGGGGAACAATTGCGATTGAGTTGCCTCCAAAGATCGAGATTTGTTGATATCGCTTGCTCTAAAGACAGTGGGCATGCACTCTGGACAATGCTTCCTTTTAATCCTGGTGTCCATGAAGATGCTATTGAGATGGAATCTTCTGCTACTTTATCTAAAAGATCTTTTCACCTAGTGAATAAAAAGAATGATTATGCAGTGGCTTTTATTGATGATAACCTTGAATTTGTCAGTAAGCCTGGAAACGTTTTCAAGTGGAAGGTATTTCATAAACCTGATCCAAGGGGTAACAGTTTACTGGAGGAGCCATCCAACCTCCCTAATGTACAAGGGACTGGAACTGAAGTTCTTGATTCAAATATAAATGACATGGAAAAGTTGACAAATGTGAAACTTATTGGGATCACAGTTACAGTAGACAAGATTACTGTGACAGTAGTCCATGAGATCTCAGACACTGGCGAAAAATTCCCACTTCTTCGGGGATCATTCAGTCCCAATCAAACCATAATACAGATATTAGATTCTAAATACAGAGTCATGAATACAAGCGAAATCATCTTATATTATTTTGATACCCAGCATAATTCCTGGTAATTGTTTCAATGTTTCACTTTTGCGCTGTCTTGATCCCCTATATTGGCATCTTTTTTGGCAGGAAATTGTATGTATGTGCATGTATATCATTTCAGTTAGATGCTTCATATAATTAATTTTCTGTCTGTGATTGCAGGAAAGAATTGATTCAGCCTCTTGAAATCCGCACGTTTTACTCTTGGAAATTTCTTGTTCAAGGTTCAGAAAATACTTCCAACATGGCAACAAGCCATTTCCATGCTAGAGTTAAAGAGGTTTGGTCCTTCTTACCTCATTATTTCATCTATGATAGTGACATTTTAATGCTAAATAACCTTGTTGTGGCATTGGCAGATGACTTTATTGTTAAGTGAACGTTCAGTAGATATCCTTTTATTTGTGATTGGAATGTTGGATTTGGCGGGCCCTTATGCCATAAGCAGCTCTCGTGTTTTGGCCAATTGTTGCAAGGTTCTTAAACTAACATCCTCCTCCTCCTCCTTGGCTCCTCCTCATCTCTCTCTCTCTCTCTCTCTCTCTCTCTAATATGATTTGCCATGTCCTGGGGGATTTAATATATAAGAAAATTATCGTTTTGGATACATTTTTGCCATGTTTTGCTTTGACTTTTAAATATTTCATTCCATTTTTTTTTCTTCAAATTGTCACCATCTTAAAAAAATAATAGAGAAATAAAAATTAATGATAATTGTTTTGACTTATAATTAAATTTAAATATAAATTTTACCTACTCATAAATCCCTGTCTCTTACACAGTATTATTCCTATTCGCAATCACATCATCCAATCAAAATCTTCATGTTGAAGGTATTTAATTTTATGTTAGTAAGTGGGCACAATATGTTTGATGTTCCCATAATCTTTATATTAAAGGTATTTAATTTTATTCTGGGTCATAGTTCCTCTTTTAGGCGAGTGGCTCAAGTCTTGAACAACAATTTTGATATTTTTTAATGCTCAATTGAACTTGTAGAATAACTGAATAGACTAACACTATTGCTGAATATTCTATCGCTGTTGTATACACAATATATCTTTAAAATTAAGTATACTGTATTCTGTTTAATGCTAAATTATGTTTTTAAAGCCACTGTCCACTTACTACTTTCAACATTCTATTTTTAGTTGTCTCACTATATCTAATATTATATTCTTTTCTTATTTTTTCCATTTTTTTTCCCATATTATCATTATTTATTACTCACACTAGAAGTAACTCAATTCCCAAAAGATTGCTTTGATTCGATGGAGGGTAAAAATAAATTAATTAATGTAAAGCATAATCAAGTGGGATGGAAGTAGTATCACTTAATTATTTAGTGCTACCACAAATACTTACTGTTTTTTCATTTTTTTAATTAATTTTTATATTACTATTTTAAACTCATTATTATTTATTTATTTATTTATTTTGCACTGAATTATAAACTACCAATCATTGAAAATATACAGTTATACACCACCTATCATTGAATTGTATGCCCCTTTTTGCTACATACTCCTATATATCATGATGTCTTGATGGACTCTCCTATCACCAGCCTATTTCTGCCCCTCTTCTCTCCAAACCCATCATATCCCTCACGTTGAGTACTTATGCTCTTGAATCTTGATTGAGCCCAAGGCCTACCCATGGTTTTGTGTTTAGTGTTTTTTTTTTTTTTTTTTTTTGAAGTGCTTATATTAAAATAATGTTTGTAAAAATGGCAGATTGAAAACCAGTCTGGTTTGACCCTTATATGCGAGTTTTATGATAATCAAGATGTAGCAATTTCTGCAAGACGGTCAACTACCATATTTCTGAGGTAGGTCACTGGAATTCTTTGCACATCACGATTAAAGGTTTAATCATTTTGATTTCTATATGGAAGTTGCATATGCATATGTTTTGAGATTGGATAAGTCGAAGCGCTTTCCATTTCCTATGGACATCTTGCCAACAGATTGGATTACAGAAAAGGGAATACCAGTGGTTGATTTAACAGATTAGCATTACCTTATTTTTGGTGAATGCTGCACAGTTTTAACATGATATTTTATGTAATATGAAAGGCATGCCTCTAGTTGGTGATTTTTAATGAAAAATGCTTTAAGTGCACAATCCCAGTTGGAAACGACTAAATGTGCAATTTCTGATGAATCATCATTGAAAAGAATCTAATGGCATCATTGAGTCTCTGGTATTTAGTTAGTTTGCCAGCGAGTACTCAGATTAGATGGTTTCAAAATTTCGATTGTGTTTGTCCAAATTTAATGTTTATTGTTTTTGCCATCCATTTAGCATATGCTAGAGGTAATGCTTATTTATTTTTGCCAATTTTGTTGCTGAATTATATTTCTTATCAACACTACTCATTCACTTTTATCTTGGGGATATCATTAAGGCACCTAGCTTTGGAAAATCAGCCACCCGAAGCATCTTTCTTTTCAGTACAGCTAGTGCAGCAAGACAAATTTTCAACATCTCCAATTCGCCTGTCACTTTCAGAAGCTTGTCAATTTGCTTGGAGAACTAGTATTGTGTCAAATCAAGGTGAATCATGCTGCCTTTTATTGGGTTAAAGTTTATCTGATTTTAGTCCACTCTGCATGGTTAAAGTTGTTGGTGAATTTGCTATGCTTGATCAGACTCCAAACCTTTTCCTGGGCCTGTTATTGTTATGGAAGTTTCAAAGAGCATTGAGGTATGATATCCTATATTCCTGTTTAATATCTGAAGTTTTTCAATGATTATATTTTTGCTTGTGTGACTAGAATTAATTTGGGCTTACTTTACCATGTCATTTTAAAAGGATAGTTTGTCAATCACTGTCTCTCCTCTACTAAAGATACACAATGAAACTGACTTCTCAATGGACCTGCATTTTCAAAGGCCTCAGCATGATGAGGAAACTGACTCTGCTTTGCTTACATTGAAAGCTGGGGAAGTTATTGATGATGGTCTGACAGCATTCACTGCTATTGTCTTGTCCGGTGGTTTAACATCTCTAAGTGTTGGTATGCCCTATCATCATTCTTCTTTAATTTAATACGTCTTTGCAGTAAGGACATACAACTGTTTTAACTTTCCATGCCCTTTCCTCATTTGGTAATGGTTTATTTTTTGTGCCACAATAATATTTAATCTCTATGCATTGTTACTGCAGTTTTTGTATAGTGCATTTTTTCTTCCTTGTAATATGAAATAAACCTCTTTCCAATATTTTGCCCATTCCCAGAAACATATGAAATTAAAAATTGGTTTGTAGGGAATTATGTATTCTCATTCAGACCCAACATTGCGGACAAGTTGAAAAATTTGAGCCCCTCATCAGTTGAGTGGTCAGATAATCTTAAAGGTGGAAAGCCAGTTTGCTTATCTGGTCTATTTGAAAAATTAAGTTACCAAATGCGGAAGGCACTTTCTCTCAGCTCTGTAAAAATCTCACTGAGCACGGCAAATTGTGCTGTCAAATCTGAAAAAGGCTTCGTTGGTAACATACATTTCTTGATACAAACAATTGGAAAGGCTGTACCTGTTGTAGATCCAGATAAATTTGGGTATACGTCTGTCAATAGAAATTCACCTGTTGAAATGCAAGAACAGAGAGAGATATTTCTTCTTCCAACAGTTCAGGTTTCAAATTCACTGCACACTGATATACATGTCAGTTTGACTGATAAAGGTAATAATACTAAAATTATCTTGGTTAGTGTATGCTTTTGTTTGTGTTTGTTGCAGACTAACCTTCAGCTTGTTGCAGATCCACTTGCCAACCCCCTGGCCTGTGACAATTTGTGGAGTCAAGCAACTATTTCGCATGGATCTGTTGCCAATTTTTATGCTGACCCTGCTACTATATATTTTGTGGTTTCTTTAACTTCTTTTGGCTCAATATGTAAGCCTGTCAATAGTAGTTACTGGGTCAGAAAATTAAGGAAACAAAGAGATGATGTCCCTCATTTGGACATTGAGTTGGACTTTGATGGTGGGAAGTATTTTGCTATGCTTAGATTGTCTCGTGGACTCCAGGGGACGTTACAGGTACTTATCCTTGGACATTAATTATTTCCGTAATCCAAATTGAAAATTGTAAACCTATTTGTGGTGTTTGCAGGCTGTTGTATTCACACAGTATTCGTTGCAAAATGATACAAACGTGCCATTATTTTGCCTTCCTGCCAACCAAAAAGTTTTATCTAGGTATTTGATAATTTGGGGCATAATTGAGGCATTAACTATTGGTAGAATCTTGCCTTCTACAAGAGACTGATTTTTTATTTATTTTTTTTCTTTTTCTTTTTTCTTTTTCTTCTTTCTTTTTTGCAGAGGTGACTTGGAGAGATTTGGTTCTGATATTCCTCTGGGATCTGGTTCTATTTTGCCCCCTAATTCTGAAGCATCATGGTTCCTCAAGTAAAATCCTTTTTCCTCTCTGTTTCTTACATGTGCCCATTGTAAAATGGGGATGTTACGAGTTTAGAAAATAATAAATTTCAGTAAACACCTGAGTGAATACTTTAAAAAGTGAAAATGAAGATGACCTGTAATGTGGTTGTTTTTATTATGTTGGATTATATTTGCTGGAGCTCTTGGATGAGTTTCTTTTCATGCACCAGGTGTCACAAATTGTGCTTTAAGTTGTTGGTGGAGAAAGAACTGGAGGCACAGTTGGACTTGGATGCATTATCTGGCCTAACAGAAATAGACCTCAAATCAAAAGAATTGTATGGATTGGAAAATATTATGAGAATGGGTGTATCTTTAAGGCCAGCATTGACTGGAAAGGTCTCATCACACATAGTATGTTTGAAACCACGGTATGTTGTATGCAATGAATCAGAGGATATCATTAACTTCCGGCAGTACCATATGGAGGTCTGTTCTGGCTGTGCAAACTTTAAACATAATGTTAATTTCACGTCATGTTAACTTATTTTTGTTCTGATGATATATACTTTTCTTATTTTCCTTAAGGATGCCGAAGAGATCACTGTTAACAGCAAAGAAAGAATGGCTCTGAGGTTAAATACCGTGATACCAAAAAAGAAAGAGACCAACATTGTTGAAAATCTTCTCAGAAAGCATACAAAATCTCAAAATGATCCATCATTTTTCATTCAGTTCTGTCTATATGGGGGTGCATTTGGCTGGTCAGGGCCTGTATGCGTGGCTTCGCTGGGACGATTTTTCCTGAGATTTAGAAAGTCCTTGGAATTACCTGAAAGTCAATTGGCTAGCACCTCTAGAGAAAATTTTGGTGAATTTGCCTCTGTTCATGCAGTAGAAGAAGGATCTACCATTGTTTTGCACTTCCACCGACCACCAGTTTCTGATCTCCCCTATAGAATAGAAAACTGTTTAGATGCTCCAATCACTTATTATCAAAAGGTAGATGTGTACTTTTTCCACTTTGCCATGTTTAAGGTGGTGGAATCTTGTTTTTACATATTGTGGTGTCATCTGATTTTCAGGAAACTTTGTCTGAACCTGAGATACTGGCAGCTGGGGTTAGTGTAAACTATGCCTGGGATGACCTGACCCTTCCTCATAAGCTAGTCATCCAACTTGATGGTAATTTTCACAGTTTTGTCATCCAGTCATTTTTTTGCTGCAGTTTGAATTCATCTTGGTTTGATTTCAAGAACATGCATACATCACTTGATTGTGTATGATTGAGGGCAACGCACATTCTCAATTGCTGAAGCAAAGACATAATTGATGTACTGATATTTCCAGTATTAAGCGGGAAGGAATTGTACTGTGGTCTATTGGGATGAACAACTGAATTAAATAGCACCACTTGCTTATATTCCGTTGCAGATAGATATGCTTGATAATAATTGAGTGATTCATGGTTACAGTCTTCTTCATGACTCCATCTAACTTTTAGTTTAATATGGACAGTTTTTAAAGAATTTTTATCACTTATCTAAACAGTTTGTGCTCATTATCATTATGAAAAATGACTTTTCTGCGGATAATATGATTGATACCTATTGATATTTGATAAATGGCATAAGTGTGGTTGCTATGTTACCATGTTGCAGGGAGAATGAAATTGAGATGAAGCATAAACTTATTTTTCTAAGTTCCTGTTAGTTTTATTAAGTGATGTTGGTGTGCAATTATTTGGCTCTCTTGTGGCAGATGTTCATCTGCTGCGTGAAATCAACTTAGATAAGGTGCGGTCATGGAAGCCATTTTATAATAACAAGCTAACAAGAGACCAGGGGTTCCATTTACCTCTGGATAAGAAGCCTGAAGGACAGAAACGGACTACTTACAGTCAATTAATTGGTTCACGAACTGTAAATGTGGGATTTGAAGTATATGCGGATGGCGTAACTCGAGTTTTGAGGATTTGTGAGGTTTCTGATAGTCGCAAGGCAAATAAAGTAACTTCTGGCTCCCATGGGAAGTTTCGGATGAGAATCTCTTATTTCTCCATCCACTTGTTAGAGCATGCAAAGCAGGTTGATTTTATTATGTGAATTTATTATTCTACGGTGGTTTTTGAAATCACTATCTTTTTCTTCAGTAAAATTTGTTTAGTGGCATATCATTATCAGGGGGACGGAGAGGAATTTAATTTTTTGTGCATAACATGCAACACAAATTGTTCTTTTCTCTAATACAGTAATATATATTTATAGAACTCAGTCATTCATTTAACTTGGCCTGTTTACAATATACGCACAACCACACTCCCTGGCACCTCCTGCCCCTTTCGACACCCATCTCAAAACCTCAATCATTTATCTCATGGATAATTAATGTTCTTGTTTGTTTGTTTGTTTTGCCGTGTCTTTAACTGTCGAGCTTCTTTTCATCATGTTGAAATATTCTTTCTGAGATATAGGATTGTTGTGATTGAGCCTCTATCTGGTATGTAAAGTTATGTCAATGTCTCAAAATAAGTAATGCTATATACCATTAACAACTATGGTTGGATGGATTATGAATTGGCAAAACTGGTATGATAATGCACAACAAAATGTGGAGATAGGTAGCAAAATGCTTCTAACCATACCTGAAGTAGTTTCTTGATTCAATATATTTCATTTCTCATTTTTTTTTTTTTGGTTTTTTCTGAAGGATGCTGCTCTAGAGGAGTCATTTGATTATGCACCAATTATTATTGCAAGGCTCGAACGAATTAACTGGGATGCTATATTCACCAATCAGCAAAAATATAACCAAATCAGTGTGCAGGTACAGGGAGTTGGATGTCTTTGTTATCTATATCTTTTTTGGATTTGCATTCGTTAAGAACTGAGTTTGTAGAAACCATTGGTATCTCAATATGTCTGCTTTGCTGATTAGCATACATGGTTGATAAATGCAGTCATTGAGCATGGATGAGAAGTGGACTGGGGCTCCATTTGCAGCAATGCTCCGTAGGCACCAATTAGAAAAGTCTGATGCAAATGATTACATCCTTCATGTTGCAGTTATTTTACTTCCAACAAGTTATTCTGTCAGACAAGTAAAATATCTTTCTGTAGTTCTACAGGTAACAGTAATAGCATATAAGGAGATTTCGTCTTTCTTTATCTGTCTCTTAAATGCTTGCCTGCAAAAACTTTGCAAGTAATTACTTATTCCCGAAAATAGTTTCATTCTTTTTATTTGAAAAATTGTAATCCTTGCAGCCTCTTGAGTTGAACCTTGATGAAGAAACTTTAATGAAAATTGTTCCATTTTGGAGAAGCTCTCTCAGTGATTCGAGTACTCCCCGTCAACAGTACTACTTTGATCATTTTGAGATCCACCCTATCAAGGTTACAAAATTTAATTTGGCTGCATTTCAGAATTTATGAGACAGTTTCTTTTCTTCTCCTTGCACTTCACATAGTTAATACCAGTAATAGAACATGGCTGATCTGTGCTCATATGCATATTAAAGATTGTGGCAAGTTTTGTTCCCGGGGATGCACATTGCCGATACAGTTCAACTCAGGAGACTCTGAGATCTTTGTTGCATAGTGTGATTAAGGTTTGAATATTTCCCCTACCCCAAATTATTATACGTCCTCCTATTCAAAATAAACGTTTTTTTTTTCCGAAATTGATTTCATGTTGCAATTATCAATGCAAAATTGCATAAAACATTACGTGTTCTATTATTATGTACCTGTTTTTGTAACTTTCTCTGTTCTTTTTATTTAATTTTCAGCATAATTATGTGAATAATGATAGTTTTGTATTTGTCCAATTCTTCCCATAATAGTGTTAAAATGTCTAAAATGAAATGTACTTTGCCTTGGAGGCGTATAATTTTTGAATTTTTGATATGACACTCCATCTTCTCCACATAGATACCTGCCATTAAGAGAAAGACTGTTGAGCTCAATGGGGTCCTGGTAACACATGCTTTGATAACATTGCGTGAACTGACTATAAAATGTGCACAGCACTACTCCTGGTATGGTGATGCTATTTGATTGTTGTTTTGGTTTTATCTATTTGATTTTGTCTCGGCATCCCTTAATGATTTTGTATATTGAGCTTTTAGGTATTCCATGAGAGCAATCTATATTGCAAAGGGAAGTCCACTACTTCCTCCTGGTTTTGCTTCCATATTTGATGATCTGGCTTCGTCTTCACTTGATGTCTTTTTCGACCCTTCAAGTGGCTTGCTTAATCTTCCTGGTGTGACGTTAGGTATTTTATTTTCTCCATGTTAATATTTCAAAGGTGACGGAGAAATTATTTTCTAGCCTTATTTTCTTCTGTTGGAATTCTTTTTTCCCTTAAAAATGTCTCTTGGGAGTTTTCCTCATAATTGAATATGATTATACACATTTACTTCAGCTTCATAGTCTTGTTTGTTTCAGGCAGAATTTTCACATTTTAGTATGTTTGTCTCTACCTACAAAAGCAAACTTTGTGTGGTAAACTGTACTTTGGTTCAAATTACTTGTGTTACAACTTACAAGTATTGTTGTTTGCTTACAAAATAAAGATAATTCATTTGACATCCATTTTTGTTGTCTATTTCGAGCTGTTTTAATGGCCCTGTGATGCAATCGTAGCATGATCTGTAGGTACCCTCAAGGTCATCAGCAAAGTCATTGACAGCAAAGGTTTTTCTGGAACAAAGCGTTATTTTGGGGATATGGGAAAAACAGTAGGTTTTCTGCAAAAATTATGTCCGATACTCCAATTTAATGCTTTATTGGCATTTTCCTTATGAGATCTGTGTGTCATTTGCAGTTGAAAACAGCAGGTTCCAATGTGCTATTTGCTGCAGTCACTGAAATATCTGACTCTGTTCTTAAAGGAGCTGAAACTAGTGGTTTTAAAGGAATGGTAAATCTCAACGCATTGCGATCTTTTAGTTTTTTTTCCAACATTATTATGGATCAACCAGTTGTTTACTGTGTTCCACTACCTAATTTTGTTAGATGACGGGTTTTCATCAAGGAATTCTTAAGTTGGCCATGGAACCATCAGTTCTCAGCAATGCTTTCATGGAAGGTGGCCCAGATCGGAAAATTAAGCTTGAAAGAAGTCCTGGGGTTGATGAGGTGGGTTAAAGAGAAAGTTATAGCAATGCCTGTGTTGTGTAAGGATTATCCCTTACATTCTCTATCCAAACTAGTAGTGTGATTCTATCTTCTCATAGATACACTCGTGGGTTGGACTGGAAATTGGATTTCAAACACGATTTCACACTCCAAATTATTCTCCCTTTCATTTCTATCCTTTTATTGAATATTGCAGCTATATATTGAGGGGTACCTGCAAGCAATGCTGGATACAATGTACAAACAAGAGTATCTTAGGGTGAGAGTTGTTGAAAACCAGGTAATTATAGACTGCTCAATCTGTCAGGTTTATCAAAATGTAATACCGCCTATCCCATGGATAACTATCTTAGTTAATGTTGCTTTTGATAACTGATGCTGTGAAATTTTGGCATAAGATTGTATTTAGTGGCCATGTTTCCGTCTAGGATGATGCTGTGGTTGATGTGGCCAGGGTTTTATTTTGGATGTTTGTTTCGTACAGGTTATTCTCAAAAATCTCCCTCCAAGCAGTTCACTCATCAACGAAATCATGGAAAATGTAAGGGCCTTTCTTGCAAGCAAATCATTGTTGAAAGGGGAGCCTTCGACAAGGCAATCTCTCCGTTTCACTCGAGGAGAAAGAGTAAGTTTGTACTTATTACTACTTAATATCCTACATTTAATTGGAAATATACTGCGGATCTTTTCTACTTTAGCGCATGCTTCGGATGCTGCTGTTACATATTTCGTGTGTTCAATCTGTACCAGGAATGGCGACTTGGCCCTACTCTACTGACTTTATGCGAGCACCTATTTGTGAGTTTTGTAATCCGTTTGCTCCGTAAGCAGTCCGGCAATGTTATGTCGAGAATCAAGTGGAAGGAGAGAACGACGGCAGAAGATGGTGAGAGAGCAGCAGGAGGAGAAGAAGATGTCAAGGAACCAAAGGTGGTGAGTATCGTATGGAATAAATGGGGGATTGGGAAATTTGTCCTGTCCGGTGTAGTTGCATATGTCGACGGGCGGTTATGTCGGAACATTCCTCATCCCTTGGCAAGAAGAATTGTCAGTGGCTTCTTGCTGAGCTTTCTTGATCAAAATGGCGATGGAACTAAGTGAGGTTTCATTTACTTTTTTCTATTTTCTGTAAATTTGATATACTTTTTTTTTTCTTTCCCCCGCTTAGTGTTGTATAGTTCTTACTACTTAGGTTTAGTTATTACCTTCAAATGTTGGGAAAAAAAAACTTTGATCTAACAATTAGTGTAGTACATAAGCCCTCAGATTTGGAATTTCAAACTGATGGACAGCCAGCCCCAGCTCACTGTTTATTTTTTTTTTTCTCTCTCTCAAATCACTACAATTTGCTTGTTGCATATTTTTACTTCCATACTGAAAGTTAGGACATGGAATTCTAAAAACAAAATGATTGTGTGAACCCATCAAGACAAAAGTGAAGTGATTTGTTTTGTTCAATGTAATAAGACTCGAGTGAAGGTACAGAAGTAAAAACCGTTGCAGCTATGCTCTTGATGCCTATTCAATAGTAATTGTTAACTAGGGGTGGGCAAAAAATTCGAACCGAACCGTTGAACCGCTGATCCGAATCGAATCCGAATCGAATTTTCGGTTAACCGGAGCATTCGGTTCGAATACAAATATCCCAGCACAGGTATTTGCTCGGTTCGGTTCGGTTACGGTTTTTAGGATTTTTTTACCCCGGTTAACCGAACCGAACCGTATATTATAATTAAATTTAATTTTAAAATATTTTACATATATTATTTTAAAAAACAAAATTCAAACCCTTAATTGGTTAACCCTAATTCAGCCCCACTTCATTTCACAGCGCCGCCCACTTCCAGTTCCAATTCTTCACCCTTCACCTTCAGGCTTCACCGCTTCAGTCAATTTCCGCCCCTCCACACTTCACGCCGACGCAACGAGCACCGACGCGTGAGGCAGCGACGGCGCCGAGCATCGTAAACCCCTGACCTCAGTTCTTCACCCTTCACCCTAAACCCCGAGCACCGACGCGACGAGGCAGGACGGCGCCGCTCCCCCCATCTTCAGTCTTCAGTTTCCAAGCCGACGCTGGCGCGAGGTAGTGACGACGCCGCTCAACCCCTCCAGCTTTCCCCTTGGCGACGCGGCGAGACACCACACTGCAACACACGCCCAACCTCTCCAGCCGAGGTCTGAACTCTTTGATTTAATGCTTGTAGACTGGTGTGGTGTGACATTGTTTTGGGATTTGCTTGCTGGTTCTGTGTGACTCTGTGCTGTTTCTTTTTGTCTTTGTTTTGTTTAGTCTGTGCTTATTTGTTAGTTGTCTAGATTGAGAAAGGCATGGCTGTGTTTGTAATTGGAAATAGCCCCTTTCAAGTCTGGTGTTTGTGGCCTCTGCAGCACTTTGGTTCCTGATGTACTTTGGTTCAGCTTGTGTTCGGCTCTTGTTAGAATAAAACGTAAGCTTTGTCTCAAAAAAAAAAAAAAAACCTCTCCAGCCTTCCCCTTGAACATTCTTGTTTTGGTGAGCTCTATTTTCATTTTCGTCAAATGTCAAGTTAATTTGTTGTTTTGGTTTGAACATCTCTGATTTACTTTAGTAAAGACAAATGAATATGCACCCAATATGCACCCAAGATTGGATCCGGAAGGATAATCCCCCCCTTGTTGAAGAAAAAGATTTCGAAGAACTTGAGAAACTAGAAGAAGGTATGTTTAACTTTTTCATTTTCATTAACCCATGTATTAAATAAATATTTATAGCAAACATAATATTTTGTTGTTTAATTTTTGTAGTATGGATGGCTAATCTCTTGGAATTGGATGACTAAGCATGAAGATGATTTGAGTTGAGGTAAAAGAAAATGGCTAATCTCTTGTTGTTTAATTCAAGTTTGAGGGTACTTTTCATTTGTACTACTGATACAGCTCTATTAGAAAGACTAAATTGAAACTGGGAGTTGTCTGTGTTCTTTTTGTTCCAATGAAATCCAAGTCCTGGTTTGTGAGTTGTCTGTGTTCTTTTTTTTTTCTTTCTTTTTTTTAAATGTAGGAAATGGATGTAAATCTGTGACTTGTGTCTGTTTAGGTTCCATATGTAGTAAAGAGTAGTAGAGTACCAGGTTCCCTGCTGAGAATATGTAGTAAATCTGTGACTTGTGATCTTTTTTCTTTCTTTTTTTCTTTCTTTTTGTGTCTGTCCAAGAGTCTAGTTTATATACATTTAGGTGCTGAAATATGAATTATGTGCCCTGCTGAGATGTGTTTATTTTGTTTAGATATATTGTTCATGAGTATATTTTTTTGTTGGATTTTGCAGATAATATTGTTTTGGTTGGAGACAAGAATCAAAGAAGATGGTTGTTTTGTTTGGTTTGAGAATTGAGACAATTATTTTGTTGGATCTTTCAGATTAAGTAGATGCATGGCTGCTGGCTTCTTGTTCTTTTGGTTGTAGTATTTATCAATTATCAATGGCAATTGACTTTGGATATTTATGTTCTAAAATTATTTTTGAAATTTTAAGATTCGATTCGGTTCAGTTCGGTTTATATTATTTGCAAATAGGAGATTATCTTTTCGGTTAACCGCCATTTCGATTATTCGGATATCAAATTTATCATAGGATGGCTCGGTTCGATTCGGTTCGAGTAACCCGCGAATATCATGATTTTCGTCGGTTAACCGAAATATCGGTTAACCGAAGATGTTCGGTTCGGTTTCGGTTAACATTTTCGAATATTTGCTCGGTTCGGTTCGGTTAGCAAATACCTGGAAAATCCCGGTTATTCGAACCGTGCCCACCCCTATTGTTAACACATTACACTATTTAATTTGTATTGATAATGATTGAATATATATTCTACAACTGTGTATTTCATTAAGTGTTCTATATCCATAATAACAAAGCAGTTTCTTGAATGTGGAGTGTATAGTGACTAATTATACACCTTAATTTTACTTCTATTTAATATGAGGAGAAAATTTGATTAATAAATGCATTCTACATTCGTGGCCTTGCAAGTGCCAACCAAAATAAATAAATAAATAATACAGAATGACCCAAACTCTGTTGTGCCAAACGCCTAAACCTGTGCGTAGTAGTACCTTTCTAGATAGTTAGCAGGTTATATTTGTATCTTTTGATGTTTCTTATGGACTATTTTAACTCTTGGCAATATATTGGGGCATCCACCAATCCATTACAAAAAAACCAGTGGGCAGGCAACTGAATAAAATAAAACCATTGGCACCAAACTATGCAATTTTAATTTTAAAAAACAGTGTGACCAGATAACATCCCTTTCAAAGAGCCCACAGAAACAATAATGTAGCATATTGATTTCAATCATTGCCCATCCCCTTTCTTGGTCTTAGCTAAAGCAGGCATTCATGCACACCTCTCCCTCTCCCTCTATAAATAAACGTATAATTTCAAATTGGAAGAGAAGCATAGTTATTCTCATGGCTTTCATCCTGTCTGAAGCCCCTTCATCTTTCTCTGAGGATAGAAACAAACAAAGAACGAGTGAACCCTCAAGCTCAACCCAATCTGTAACCAGCCAACTCCTTCTGAAGTCATCATCCACACATGACATGGACAAGGACAAGGTTCTCCGGCGACTTCGCAACCACAAGACGATGATCAAGGTCAAGAACACTGTCCAGACCATGCTGGAACCACAGTGCCCTAAAGAATTGTATCAGGAGAAATGGATGCAACAGGGAGACAATTTCACCTCCCCATGAAGCTTAGATCAACAATATTGCTTCCTAGTAACTTAGATCAACAATTTCATTGTATGATCTTTGTTTCACTGTTCTTTCACGTGTTAGAGCTTTCCGGTTTTAACGATCTCTTGGTTTTGTAAAAATGACAGGTGGATTGGGAAATGACAACGAATTTTCATGCTTGCCCAGTCATTCCTACCATTTCAATTCTAGATTATCATTTGTCCGCTTACAAAGTACAGTAGTAATTAATTATGCACGTGCCGGTTAACCTAACTAGGAAAATTAATTGGGCCTCAATGTAATGGATTGGACTGGGCTCAACCCCAAAGTATGTCTCAATGTAAGCCCAAATATTAGCACAGAAAGCAATTTCTCTTGTTCCTCACATTCACAAATCACAATGTACATTGCAGAATCAGAATGCAAAGTAGAGATGAATTCAGATTTCAGTATTTCAGAAACTGCAATTTTTACACATTCAACAAGTTTAAATTTCACCATGACATTTTCAAAGCACATAAACAACAGAATAGTAATCCAGGTACTTACAATGTGAAATTCTTTTCAAATTTTCTCACGATTTCCGAGGCTCTGGCCCTAGAATTCCGTTCACGATGACGGTGGCGATCAGAACACCGAGCACCTCCGCCGCCGCGACAACTCCGGCCTGCGCCAGGCCGCCGAAGCCCAAAATCGTCTCGAGCTCCTTCTCCGCTGCCTCAACCCCCTTCTCCGCCGCGACTACCCCCTCCTCGGCTGCTAAGACTCCCTTGTCCGCCGCTTCAAACCCTTCCTTCACGATCAATTCTGCCTCTTTCTCGGCCTTCCGAAGCCCTTGCCTCAGACCGAACAGCGGTATGTCCTGCGCTCGCGAAGGCATCTCCATCGCCTTAATCGCTGCAGTGGAGGTGAGGATTAGCAAGCACTGCCTCCGCGAGGGAAGCGCCACCGGCAACGCCGCATGATTTCTGGCGTTCGCCGGCGGGGGAGACGACTGCGCTGGAGGAACCTGTGCTACGATGAGCGAACGTGTGGTCGCCATGGATTCGCAGTCGACACAAAGATTTGATCTTTTTTGGATTTTCCACTGATACATACCACCGATTATGTGGTGTGCCTTTTTTGGGCTTAATAGAATCAATAGCAAAAGCCCAACCCAGCAAAGGCCCATAATAAAACCAAAAAAGGGCCCAATTTGGATTATTCTGGCTAATATTTGTAGTCAACTTGTCATGTGAACATGTATGAAGTTGCTCACTAGGGGCTAGGGCTGTTGGGACTTGGGAGTATCTGGGAGGAGAGTGAAGTTGGTAGTGATGAGCTCAGCCTCAGAAAGTCAAAATGTCAGAACCTCACCATGCGAAGCAGCTTTCAAAAATTCAAAATGGGAATGCCAGTTTCTATAAGGATTCTGTATGAAGTTCATTGTGCAGACCACCACTACACTGATAAGTGATATGTAGGGCTGATCTCGAGGCCTGAGAGAAAGAATGATTGAGGGATCATTCACCAATCAGTTATGAACTTCATTCTTCTCCCGGCAATGATGAACATTTTGGTCGGTTGTACTGCAGCTTTTGGTCATTGGTGCATGACCATTTTGTCCATTTCCAGCTTTGCCTAATTCCTCTCTTGATCTAAAATGCAAGGAGGTTCATAATTCATTTCGCTACTTCCATTTGCATCTATATAAAGGAATCCACAGGCATTGCTACAGTCTCAATAAAGGACAAGATGACAAGAATATACTATGGTTTGGGATCAATCAAGCTTAGGAGTTAGGTCCTTCTTAGGTTCTATGTATACAAGGGTTGAAAAGGGGGGAGCAACAACAAATGCCCCACTTGTTCACCAATGCAGCAGATGGCTATTATGTACTAGTAGTAGTAGTATTTAGTCTTATTCTGAAGGAGAATAGAACGATGGAATTAAGAGGAAACTACTAGTATTGAAGCTAAGGTTCTTGTCTGTACTTGTTTGTTTCCTATTGGGAATAGAAATTACTTCACACACTAGTGTGAGTTGGATATGTAGGTTTCTTGGCTACATCATCTGAGGCAGGCCACCCATGCCAATTCATATCCACAGTTCCAGACTTTCATGTGATGGTCAAATGATAGACCCCAACTACTTTTGTTTGATCTTGCCTTGGATCCACTCTTCCACTAAATTGTTCTTTCAAGCACAATGCATCCAGTACACTATGAACGGCTAGAATTTTCTTGCAATTTCTTAGTGCACTGATAGATTCGGATAGGCCAAGGGGAAAACAACAAGTGCAAGCGGTTAGAATCCAAGACAATTTTATATACTTGCATTTGGGCAGTCTTACGTTTATGGGCTAACTAGAAAAGTAAAATCGTCGTTATTGTGGCTTTTCCTATCCTAAGGGAAAAATGCATGCTATTCATGTTTTTGGTGCAACAAGAGCATATATATTGATCAGGGAATCAAGGAGACTATCAGACTAATACCAATTTGAGAGAAGCCAATAAAAAGTACTCTTAGTTCCTGAAATTTCAACACATATGAAGCCCATTTTGAAGATTATTGGAATCAGATTCTCCAATGATTGATTGCTGCATTATTTTCCCTAACAATAAGTCTGTGTTTGGCGACAAACTTGATCTGTGGCGTGGACGCAAGTGCTCTAATTTTGCAATGTCCACCACATCAAAATAATTCGAGATTGAAAGAATCCAGAATTTATTATTTGAGGCAAATAATTAAATGCCATCACATCAATTAGTAAATGCAAGTATGCAACGCAAAACAATGCTGCCATGCTGAATTGCTAAAATGCACGATTAATCATCATAATTATACATTTAACCCGTTAAGCAAGAAAATGACAGGATTTTTATTATTATTATTTTTTTTTAAGAGGACCAATTTTGATTTGAGACAACTGAGTGAGTAAAGCGACGAAGAAGCCAGATTTAGACAATACTCCATATGGTAAAAGTAAATTATAGGCGTGGAAATTGAGGTAAATAGACATTGACTGAACATTTTTTTGTATGCAATATTGGAACACTTTAATTATTTTACTACCCTTTGTTCCTTACTACACATATTTCTCCTAGTGCAGTGTGCCTGAATTTTATGTTAATCACGGGGGTTTGTGCTCTTTTTGGACTATATTGTTATGATCTTTGTGCTCTTTGTTACTTTCCAGCCCACCGTTTATCCATATTCATCACTCTTTAATGAGCATGAGCCATTTATTCAAGTATTCAATACCTATATGATCAAACCAACATAAAAGCATTGATGAATATTGGTGGTGATATATTTAAATATATACTTCTTTTGTTTTTTGAAAATTGCTATGGACCCATCCAGCATGTAGTCCAATACACATTTTAAATGATTAATAACTTAAATTCGATACATGTAAAAATTCTAAAAGTTCGATATTAAAAAACTACAAGACGAGACGAATCTAACAAGATCCCACTTGGTTATATTTTAACTTGTATAACCATAATAAAACTTTAAATCAAAGAATATGAGTGAACAGTAGTTATTTGTCAAACGTAGCTAACAAAAAGAAATCGAAGGAAGTATGAAGGAAACTAATTTATGCTATTTTGCTCATCCTCTAATCGTTTTAAGAATATATTCTATTCATTCACATGCATCTATGTACTCTCCAAACATCCAAACAGGTGAATGCATTCATGAAACAAGTGGATTTTGTCTGTGTTACCTGATGACATTGATATTTTTGGTTTTTTTTAATAATGCCTGACAAAATAATGTTTCTGCGCCAAAACAAAAAGCTTGTATAATTTTTTATTTTTTATTTAAAAAAAAAACAATAAGCAAGAAAATCTACACCGATTTTGGTTGATGTTTTTGAAATTTTTTGAAAGAGATTGGTGCAGAATTGAATGCAAACCTACTACAATGTCAGGAATTAATGCTGCAATAATTGTAAATGCAAGAAAGTGTACAAAGGGTAGATATGGTGTCATTAATGGTAAAGTATCTAGAAATTGGAATGTGTCTGTAATGGCTTTTAAATTTTCAAAATTTCAGGCAATTCCCACTACCTGTTCAACAATCTTAATGTGAATCATAGGGCTTATGTGACCCAACCAAATGCATATTCTGTGCAGCAATAATATCACACCAATGTCCCACAACGTAACCAACTTGCCCAATTTAAACAATAATTATTAATTGTTTTTTGTTTGAACCCTAGCATACCTGTATGAAGTTGTGTATGCCCTTCAATGAAATAATATACTAATATGCAATCGGTTGTCTATATATTGTACTAGCTATTAAATATATTTATTGTTTAATTAATTGACTTATGGTAGCTAATTAGCATTATGAGTTCAGCCTGTGGGCGCCATTACAGTCCTACAATCTCTAGAACAAAAGTTTTCTTGCCTCTGTTAATTATATCTAGCTATGCGGTATACTGGTATTATCATATGATCAAATAATAAATCAATCAGGATTCAATGATGATGATATAACATGCCCGCTTCAGCATGGCGAAATTTTCAGTATTTTTAACTTGAAAAAGAAAAAAGAGTTGCATGCCTTTATTCCCAACTTTATTTAATATTTTTGGGGAAGAGAACTTTATTTAGTATTTAATCAGCCTTTCGGGAGAGTAAGAGTAGTAAAGCTAATTGCATTTATTTCCACAGTACTACTACAGCACTACCCTCAAACTATAAGAAGGTAGGCTCAAAATAATAATTAAATTAAAACTCTTGCTCAGTACCATCACAAAGTTACTTTTCAGATAGCAAGGAAACATAAATATAACAGGATAATCATGACGAGAAAATTCATTGCCTTTAATTTGTCATATGAAAATGTAATTAATTCCAGACTTTCTCAAGCAATTAATGAGAATATACCTCATGTCAATAATAAAATATCAGACTCCGATAATGAAATCCAGAAGTACTACAACCTCAAAAGGATTTTATAAAACAGCATAGGTCAATTAATATTGCCAGCAATTAATAAATGAAAGATTGATGCAGATGGGGTTGCCAATTGAAATTTAGTTGAGACCAATGCATTCCCAGCAATTCAAGAATAAAAAAATAACCAAATCCCATGTTATGGCATTTTACAAAAGAAAAAAGAGAAAAAGAAAACAGCAATTAAATTTTTTGGTAGGGCAGTGTTTTGCACATAAATGTAATCATCACACCAATCATAATTACCAAAAAAAGATGTTTTTTTCACTTACAGAGGGATTCAGGCGGAGATTCAAAGCCACTCAATCCTCTCTGGACCCAAATCAGCCTTCTTTGCCCTTCCCTGTCCTCCTTCACACACACTATTAAAGAAAATAAAGCAATAAAGAAGATTCTGATCTGATTCAAGAAAAAGGGGAGCAAAGGGTAAAGTTATTAACTGTAAAGAATAGCAATCAATACCTCCTCAATAGCCCATCATCTTCTAACTTGGCCTATGAATTTTTGCTTAAAGGCTCCCATTTGTCCGTTCCAAGTTTCTTTTCTTCCTCCATATATATTTTTTTTCCCAATCAATCTCGGCTACCTACTCCTCCTTTTAGACTTTGCTTGATTTTTAACATACATAATCATTCCATAAGACTCAGACTTCAGAAAGTCAGGCTAATTTTTAGTCCCCATTTCATACTTAAGTCAAAGCCCAAGTTCCCTTTTGTACTTTCATGAATCAAGCTTAAATTCCAGTTCCCCCTTTTGCAAGCGGAGAGCTCGAGGAGAAGGGAAAACATGGCCGCAGAGAAACTCGGCGGCGCCAAAGGGCAAGCATGGTCAGTTCAATCTACTTCCTCAGAGAGGCTGAATCTGTTTTCTCTTGCTTTACCTTCCAGGTGTTTGATAGTATGGCTCCATGTTTGTTGCAGGTTTTGCACCACAGGACTGCCCAGTGATGTTGTCATAGAAGTGGATGACATGACCTTCCATCTTCATAAGGTGAGACTTCAGAGCTGCCCAGTGATGTTTTCTAACTGTCTATTATGTTCTTCCAGTCGTACTTGTCTGTTCCTCTTAACGGATTTCCATCCTTCAGTTTCCTCTCATGTCAAAAAGTAGAAAACTTAACGAACTGATAACGGAACAAGAGAGGAGACCTACAAGGAGTGCTAAAATCCAAACAGCATCTGAATCCGGCCAGAGGTTTGACAGTGACAGAGAAGAAAAGGAGGAAATTCAGGAAGAGGAGGACGACGAAGAGGATGATGAACAGCTCCACATTATTCTTCCTGATTTTCCGGGCGGTTCGGAAGCCTTTGAGACCGCCGCGAAATTCTGTTACGGTGTGAAAGTCGATGTATCCGCCACCAACGTCGCGCCGCTCCGCTGCGCAGGAGAATACCTTGAAATGACGGAGGAGTACTCGGAGGACAACCTAATCTCCAGGACCGAAAGGTTTCTCTCACAGTCGGTCCTCAGAAATATTAAGCATTCCATCAAAACTCTGATCTCTTGTGAAGGATTGCAGCCGATGGCAGAGAGTTTGGGGATTGTTCAGAGATGCATTGAAGCCATTGGCACCAGAGCCGCCCACTCAGATCCGTCGCTGTTCGGGTGGCCGGTGAACGACGGAGCTGCGGACTACAGAGGATCAAATGAAGCTCGTCCGCGGCGGAAAGTAAACAATGTGGCGAGAGGAGGTTCAGCGACGGCTGTGGATTCATGGCTAGACGAACTAGGGTTCCTAACTTTGCCACTATTCCAACGACTGATTTTTGCAATGAAAGCCATGAATCTTAGCGGCGAAATTATCGAGAGCTGTCTAATTCACTATGCCAAAAAGTACATCCCCGGAGTGTCGCGTACAAATCGGAAACCGTCGTCTGCCATTAGTGTACCGTCGGAGAACGATCAGAGAGAGCTCCTTGAGACTATTATATTTAATCTCCCTCAGGAGAAGACACCACGATCGAGTTCCAACACCACCAGATTCTTGCTCGGACTTTTGCGAACGGCCTACATTTTGAATGCTTCCGAGGATTGCAGGCTAACACTGGAGAAGAAAATCGGTTCGCAATTAGAGCAGGCGACTCTAGACGATCTTCTCATTCCAAGCTACTCATATTTGAATGAAACGCTTTACGATGTCGATTGCGTTGAGAGAATCCTCGCATTTTTCCTCCAAGAACTAGAAGAGAGATCTGCAACAGCCGCAATTGAAAGCGATGATGAAGATACAAGCGTTAGAAACGCTGCGTTAATGCTCGTTGGAAAATTGATCGACGGTTACTTATCAGAAATTGCGTCCGACTCGAATTTGAAGCCGGAAAAATTCTACAATCTGGCTGTTTCCTTGCCGGATCACGCCAGACTCTTCGATGATGGACTTTATAGAGCTGTAGATGTTTATCTCAAGGTAAACAGACTACGTAACAACCTATGATTCCCTCAATTTGATTCAATTCTAATAGTAAAATCGTGCGAGTAACCTTTCGGTGGATCCAATTTCACGCGCAGGCTCATCCATGGATTCCTGAAGCCGATCGGGAGAAAATCTGCGCAGTTTTGGACTGCCAGAAATTAACACTCGAAGCGTGCACGCATGCCGCGCAGAACGAGCGGTTACCGCTACGAGCAGTTGTTCAGGTGCTATTCTTCGAGCAGCTTCAGCTCCGCCACGCCATAGCCGGAACTCTAATGGCAGGGGACCCTGGAGCAGCGGCGGACGACGTGAGCCACGGCGGAGGAGATGAAGAAGAAGAGAATCGCATGGCGATCGTTGCCAGGCCGCCGGAGGGGAGCAGCACGTGGAGAGCCGCCGTAAGAGAGAATCAAGTCCTCCGGCAGGACATGGATAGCATGCGAGTTCGAGTTCACGAGCTGGAGAGGGAATGCACCACCATGAAGAAGGCGATACAGAAGATTGATAAACCCGGTGCAGGCGGAAACGTACACATGGACAAAGGCGGTTGGCGGACCAAGTTCGGGTGCAAATTCAAGACCCAGGTGTGCGATTCACATGAACACACGGTGGTGGACAGTCGAAAGCTTCGCGGCCACCGCCGTGACCAGTAATGGCACAATTTTAAGAATTTTTATTCCAATTTAAATTTTTTATTTAAAAAATTGTTTTAAAATTTCCCCGGAAAACCCCTCTTTTTGTGTGAATATGAATTACTATGAGATTGTTTGCTTCTGATTACTTCTACATGATAAGCACTGTTTTTGTTAGCGTATTTATTTAATTCATGGTTACAATATGTAAGAAAGAATATGGTGAATAACTTTGGCAGCATGTTAGAAAACAGAAGTGGTCACTGCTTTTAAGGTGTTTTTCCAGTTCAAAAAGCAAAACAGCAGATGGTGGAGGTATTTTTTTCGCAAAAATCTATAGTGTTGGTGACACGTTCTTTTCACTTCTCCTTTTTTGTTTCAATTTTGAACAATTTCAACAACAAAAGTTTAGTTGCAAACCGCACTTTCATCTTTTTAGTATGTTCCAAATATACATTCAACAATCAACAATGTTCAGTTAATGCTTTTCTTTTTATTTTTGGATGTACTTTTTTCCTAGCCTGTACTCGCTGTATCGCAAAAAAAAAAAACAATCAACAATGTCGTATTAATAATACTCCCCGCGAAAGTTGACGCGTTTCTTTTGGGCACGGTAATTTATATAGTGGGGTTTAATGGTTAAAGTGTTGTGGGTATTTGTGTTTAAAATTTTAATGAATTTTCACTTTACTTATTGTTTAACTTTGACTTAATATTATGGTAATGATTTAATTAGAAAAAATATTCTAAGTGTGGTCTTGTTAGAATCGTCTAGGTGTCTAGTTTTAGAATATATATTTTATATAATTTTTATTTGTACCTATTTTGAGATATGGAGAATTAAAGAAATGTAAGAGATTTGTATAGAAAAATAAAAGTGTATTGGGAGTTGTGCAGAATAGTTAAAGTAATTACTTTTAATGGGTTTTTAGGAACCATTAAGATTCTTATTATATTTATATTAATTTAATTTTTCTAAAAAAGGAAACGTGTCAATTTCGTTGGACAGCTCAAAAAGGAATACGCGTCAACTTTCGCGGGACGGAGGGAGTATATACTTATATCAGGATATAGTTTTTTTTTTTGGGGTGAGGTATCAGAATATAGTTGATAGCATAGAAAATTAAAATTAACATAATACTCCCTCCGTCCTACTTTAGTTGTCTTGTTTGACTTTTTGGCACTGTTCATTATTTAATTTTAACTCAACAAACATTATTGCAAGTATATATTTAAAAAAAATAGTCGAGTTGTGTCTTGTTAGAATCGTGAAATCATGTAGTTTTAAAATATATATTTTCTATAATTTTTTATTGTACATATTTTGATATATTAACGATTAAAAATGTGTATTGGATTGTGTGCAGAAATGAAACAAGACATGTTAAATGAGACGGAGGGAGTACATCCTTTGTCTCAGTTAAAGAGTCCGTTTGATCTAAATACGCAGTTTAATGTATTTTTTAATAATTAATATATCAAAATATGAATAACTAAATATTACTTCCTCCCTTCTCTAAAAATTGTAACATTCTTGTTTTTTACGCAATCTAATGCACATATTTAACGCATAATATCTCAAATTGTGTAAAAGTATAAAATTATAATAATTTGCTATTATAAAACTACACGATTAGACGAATCCAACAATATCTCACTTAACTATATTTTATCTTATATAACCATGTGAAAAAATTAAATCAAAATAACTCAATGAATAGTAATAACTATTCACATGTTTCAATTATAACAAAACGAAGGGTGTATATAAAAGGTGTTGAATTGTAATGCATTGTATTCCAAAGCAGATAAAAATAGACATGCCCAAATGGACCGGAACCGTCGGTTCAACCGGCGGTTCACCCCGGTTCCGGTTGAACCGTAACTGGGGTCAAAAACCGTAACCGGTCCAGCCGGTCCGGTTACGGTTGGAGGTTTTCCCCAATCGGTGAACCGCCGGTTGAACCGGCGGTTTAAAATTTTTTACGCAATTTGAGACATAGCATAACTACCTATATATATATATATATTCTTAATTTTTTTTTTTTTTTCCGGTTACGGTTGGGGGTTTTCCCCAACCGGTGAACCGGCGGTTTAAAATTTTTTACGCAATTTGAGACATAGCATAACTACCTATATATATATTCTTAATTTTATTTTATTTTTTTTTAACAGCCGGTCCGGTAACCGGATTTTTTTTATTTTTTTTAAAAATTTTTTATATATATTCTTAAAATTATTTGTAAAAATAATAAAAAAAAACCGGTTTAAACCAGATAAACCGGACTATCCGATTAACCGGCGGTTTCAACCGTTTAACCCGGTTTTCTTTTATTTTTTTATTATTTTTTAGAAAAAAACAAAAAAAAAAGAAAAAAACTGTGTTGGCCGGTTCAACCGTAAACCGGCCAACCGGACCGGTTAAAATCGGACCATAACCGTCGGCAGGGGCCGGTTCACGATTACGGTTGGGACAAAACCCCAACCGGCGGTTCGAACCGGAACCCCAACCGGAACCGCCGGTTCGGTTGAACCGGCCACCTCTAGATAAAAAGTGTTGCAAGTTGCTTACATGCCCCCAAATATATTTTACCTGAAGTACTGTGTTGAGCATCTGGAATAATAGTAGTACAATACTCCACTAGTAAGTAACCCGTCGAGACTCGACGGGCATAATTATATGTTTTATATACTACATATACTTATATTATATAAAATAATAATAAATTGTATTTTGAGTAATAAAAAATGTGTAATGATTTTATATATATATTCGAAAGAGAATGTGATGATATAATTTAATTATACCGTCTTCTTTAGTTTTTGTGGCTTGTCCGGTACAAACTTAAGAAATCAATAAAAATAATTATTAAAATAATATTTTTATTTATTTTGAAATTAAAATTAAAATAAAATAAAATTTAAATATAACTATTAAGCATAATATAAAAAATTCCATCATGATTTGTTGAAAATTTCATTGCTGAAATCTTATTGGTAGGGGCTTATACCTTAAAGTTTTATTTAGTTATTAAAATAAAACAAAATCTCTGATTGTAAATCTTCTAAATCAATACCGGCTTTGTAATGCAATAAAATCAATAACGGCTTTACCATCACCTACATCAAGTATCAATTTTGCAAATTTTGTCATATATAAATTTTATTGTAAACAACATTTCTTGCGGTATCTTGAGTTAATCATTCTTAATTCCATATTATTACTTTGAGCTACATTTTGTTAGTGACGCGAAATATTGCAACATACCTGTTCATGGCTAAAAACTGGTTTTGAAAGATAAAGTCCAACATTATTTATAGATTGATACTGACTTTTTTAATAACCGTAGCAAAACAAACTGCGAGTTAAAGTTTTCCCGTCTGAAATAGAATTGGGAATTTGGTTAAATCAGATAAGTTTATAATCATTCTACCAATCAAGAATTTTTTACTTTCATGGTTCCCGCAAGTTAGTTTAACCTCAATTTTATGGTTCCGCATCTTGGTTACTATCAATATACTTTCATTGCATAATTTATTTGATGGATCTATATTACTAAAAGCATTACTATGTAACCCTCATTCAACTATATTTCCTGATTCGGTAATTCAGAACAATTGATCATGTTTAAATATTCCAATGAAATTTATTCATTGGCATTATTTATATTTCATCATCTTGACAAATATTGTTAGAACTTATATATACTCCCTTCATTTTTTAATTCTTGCTCCATTGGCAATTATGCTACTGTTCACACTTAAAGTTTTATCATAGTTATACAAATTAAAATATAGCCAAGTGAGATCTTGTTAGATTCGTCTCGTCTTGTAGTTGTTCAATATCAAACTTTTAGAATTTTTACTTGTACCGAAATTGAGTTATTAATGGTTTGAAATGTGTATTAGACTGTGTGCACTGTGGGTCTGAAGCAAGGATAAAAAAAATGGAGGAAGTATACATTTTTATTTGCAGGCATAAGTTCCATGATGTAATAATGGATTGTACCAAACAATCTCACTAGTAGGGATTCGTATAATATTATCTTTAAAAATGTCTGGATTTGAAGTTGTGCAGTTTATATTTGTACAAGTACCATCATCAATTGTCGCTACAGGATCTCCCGTAGAGTTTATAAATTTTTCATATGGAAATGTAATATCTAATTGCACATCTCCAAGATCAATACCAGTTTTACCAATTACCATGACCATTGTGCAAATTTCTGTCATATATAATTTTCATTGTAAACAACATTTCTTGTAGTATTTTGAGTTAATCCATCTCAATTACATATTAATACTTGGAGTCTTTTCTTTTCAGTGACACGAGATATTGCAATATATCACTGACATATGGGTAAAAACTGATTATTGAAAATAGAGTTCAACCTTAATTAAATATTGAAATTGACTATCTTTTTAGTATTCATAGTAAAACAAGATGCGGGTGGGAATGTTTTCCTCCGAAATCGAATGGAGAATTTGGTTAATTCAGACGGGCTCATAATCGTTCTTCCAATCAAGAATTTTCATCCCTAATAATGAGCTTTGTTTTAATGTGAATAGAGGTTAAATAATTTTCTAGACTAAGTTTTTTGCAGGTAAAATTCTCGTCACAATCTAGTGGAATAACAAATCTAGAAGTAGTTCTACCTCTTGGAAGGAGTATGGGTGATATTCCACTAGATGCTACCGGCAGCACAATATCACATCTTCCATGAAAGGCTAAACATAATATTTTCTAGATAAATTATCGATAAATATTTTATCAGTTCCACAACGTAAAGAAAAAAGAATCAACCCTCATTACTATCAACTATATATATATATTATTTTATTATAAACATTCTTCTAACCATCAATCAACAAAAGCAATAGCTTATCATAATCCTTCATTTCTTCCTTATTATAAAATATCTCTTCTAGTATCAATAGATTATTTGTTTCAGATTTTAAAACTCAATACCGGCATTCTAGAGAAAATTTTCAAATTTATAGAATTTGCGACAATTAGTCTTTCAATTTCTAACAAAGCTTGATATATCTTTAATTTGATCTTCGTCAATTACAAATCTGTTAAATATAGATTAATAAATTACTTCATCCGTTTGTTTTTTAAGTGTTACACTTTCCTTTTTTGGGGTGTTTGGAAATAATTGTTATGTTACCATATTTGGAATATTTTGAAGGTTAATAATTTTTACTAATTATACTTAAATTATTAATTTTTTATACTAATTAATAAAACTCAAAAGGAATAAAGTCAAATGTTATCCTTCAACTAAATATTAACTTACCTTAAATCACGTGACATTCCTAGTGTTATATTTATTTAAAAAATGGGGGAGTATTTCTTAAAAAATAGATTAAAAAAAATTAAAATTTGAATGGAACCAAAAAGCAGCATTCGGTTTTCAAACAAAATACAGTATAGGGAATATGAAAGAAGAGTAGGGCAATGTCTGCCAAAATTTGAATGAAATTTGTACGCACAGGAATGAGTGGTATTTATAGGCTCAATAAATAAATAATGATGTGGAAATAAAAAATACAAAAGTCTAGAATAAATAAATAATATATGAAAAAATTGAAGTTTCAAATTTTAAATCTTTTTAAAACTGATATAGGTGAATTCCAAATCGTATCCTTTTAAAACTAAAAATTGAGTAGATTAAAAATTGTGGGATAAAATAATGCAAACATCTAAAATAAATAAAAAAAATTAATTCAAAATTGTTGTAATAAAAATGCAAAAATCTAAAATAAATAAATAAAAAACAAAATCTAATATAAATAAATGCAAATATACAAAATTTTAAATTTCAAATCTTTTAAAATTAGAAATGGTGGGAATTCCATATAAATTGATAATTTCATATCTTTTAAAACATGAAAGTTAGGATTTCCATATCCAAATCAATATATATTTTAACATAAATAAATAGTAAATACATAAAAAATGCAAAAATCTAAATTAAATTAAAAAAATGCAAAAATCTATAAAAATTAGAAATTTAGAATGGAGACACCACATTAAATGTTGACTTGGTTGACCACTAATGGTATTAATAATATATAGATTATAGTACTCGTCATTTTTTTTAGTTGTCATTTTAGAAAGTAAAAAATGTTTCACAATAGTTGTCATTTTTAGGTAGTTATAGGTAGTTATGCTATGTTTTTACGATATTGTCCTTCACTTTACATAAATGCTATTTGTTGACATTTATTAGAAATGAGTTTAGTTGAAGGATAAAATGTAAATTTATGAGTTAATTAATACAAACATTGATTATCGAAATTGATGTGGAAGAGACAATTATTTAAAAATGAGAGAGTAGTACTCAACAAATTAGTTGGAAAATTTTAGCATTCTGAAATTTAATTGAACTGTTGGTGTTCCAGAAAAACAAGGATAAAATGGAAGCTCATTTTGGGCTTAACTGGGCTCGGCTAGTAATAAAGCCCAGCACAAAGGATGCGGCAACTTCAGCAGTGCAGCGTGACAAACCCTAATTTATCAGCCATATTATATGGAAGCGGTTGTTGAAGTACAGATGCGACTTACATCGGTGGTTCACCCCGCACTTGGCGTCAACAAAATGCATGCATCCATTGTGCTTGAAAAATCAGGTTCCGAAATTCCCTTTCTTGTTTTCTCTTTCTGGTAACGGTGTTTAATGTTTAATAATGCCTTTTCCACTGGTATTGCTTCATCATTGAATCGATTTGTTATTAGTTATCTTTGTTTTTGTTGGTGCTTCCTATTTTTGCTTCAAAGTTTGATTGAGGAAGGTGAACGATAATCTATTGGTGATAGTTCATATGTTTCTCAATGATGAAAATAGAATGATGACGAGTCCGATCGAAATCCATTCTTTAAAGAATTGTGACGACAAATCGAGGCATTTGTCTGAGAGAAACTTGAATTTAACCGTGTTTTTCGTTGTGGATTAATGGATAGTTTTTCTCGAAGTATGCATATTTTGTTAGGTTCTCTCGGTGCAGAATGAGAATTGAATATATCCGTCGGAATTTGTGTTGATTGAGTTAGGAAAGTCCTACACATTCTGATTTTCTGTCTGCTTAAGAATAATCTGGTGCAGCATTGCTAGATCCATACAGGCTTCCTACAATCTCTACTTTCATGGCACATTCATGATTTTTTTTTACCTGATTATTCGTCTTTTTCGCATTCTTAGTCACTGTTGTAGGCCGGTTAAAGAAATTTGTGTAATGATACTTTTTGACTGGAAAAGGGAAACAAGTTGTTCGTCATCATGCTCTCTAGTACTTAGTCAAATTATAGGCCTGCAATCATTACTATCTTGTGTTACTTACACTCAACTAGAGAGACATCATGCCCTTTTATCATTATATTCTAGTTGAAAAGCTCATAAAGGTGAAATGTGCTAGTTCATTTTTACTTCTGTTGCTTTGAAATTTTCCAAAGTATTGAAAATGTGGCAATGATGAGAAACTTAACACACTCTCATTTGTTTATTGAGCTGCTCTCTCAAATTTCAATCATTTATTTGAGAGGTAACCATGATGTGTTCTCAAGCACTTTTGAGCCACTTGTCTTAAAAGTAGGTTTTCTTTTATTATTTTGTTTTCAACTATTTTCGTTTTAATTGTTTGGGCCGTTACAGACTTACAGACTCTTTGAATGGAAACTGTGAGCAAGTTTTTGTGTAGTTGGAGTTAAATGAAAAGACTAAAGATGGCTTAGATAGATAAAATCGAATTAGGTCTAAATCTAAAGTTTCAAAGTTAAATAATCACGCCACTGACTCAGAATTAAGTTTTAAATTTGAAATAAATAAAATTATTAGCTAACAAAATTTATTTATAAAAAAGTACACTTCTGATTGAAATAAAATAAAACCACTTAATTTATTATATTCTACAATTCAGACCTTATGGCACAAATATCAAACTTACTCAATGAATAAATATATACAGTAATACATTAAAATTTGATGATAAATAGTTTTATCAAATAGACATTAACTGTGTAACAGGACATTTATATTGTAGTTTATTGCATTGTAAATACTATAATCTTCAAACTTTAAATAGTTGGCACTTGGCAGTGCACCATAGATCCATCACTGTGGGGACATATAATGAACAATGGCAAGTTGATCAACATGAAGTGCAAATTATAATAACATAGATCAAATTCTGGAAATGATGAACGAATCTGACGAGCATGTATTTTTCGAACTATTCCAAGACATCAAACCTGCATTTAACTTTGAGATACATTATTTAGTTGTACAATGAACCAATGCCCTAATTCTAGCTCAAGTCCACCCGATCTTCATTGCCATTACGTGTGCATTTCTAGCAATATTTATTTTACTGAATGCTTGTTGATGCAGTATCCTACAGCATTGTTTCGTGACTCACTCTTGGCTTGGCTCATTTGGCTGTATTCCTAATCCAATAAATTTTGTAATAGTGTGGCATCTCAACTTGGAATTTAGACTTTTTGTGCCACACTGATGCTTGGTACACTTCATATTCTTCTCATGGTCCTACCTGACTTCTGATACGACATCATCTTTTTCCATGTTGATGAAAGATCACTCTATTAGCACAGGAATTTGTCTAAGAGCCCGTTTGGATTGGCTTTTAGGGAGGTGTTTTTGGCTTTTACTTCTGCCAAAAGCACTTCTAGTAGAAATTAGGTGTTTGTTTTGGCTTTAAAGAAAAAGCAAAAGCACATCGAAAAGCGAAAAAAGTGCTTCTGGGAGAAGCAGCCCAGGGGTGCTTCTCCAAAAGCAGAAGCCAAAAGCACATCGTAAAATGTGCAAGGACTTAAATACCCCCACTACTTAATATAAATTACACTATAAATACTCCTATATCTTATTATAAGCAGCATGTCCTTTTTGGTAATTACCACACTTTAAAAGCACTTTTCATTTTTATTCATCCAAACATATTTTTTTAGAAAAAGCCGCTTTTCAAACATTTCATCCAAACACAAAAGTTACATGCTTTTGCTTTTGACTTCTGCTTCTGCTTCTACTTTTGGCTTCTGCTTTTTTCAAAAGCCAATCCAAACGGGCCCTAAATGTGATGACAGGACTTTTACCTTTTATTGATGATGATTGATATTGATTGACCAGTTAACTGGAAGATTAGTGCCTTACTTTTTTGAAAATCCACTGTCAAAACACACCAATTGTCTCAACTTAAAAATATAACTTGCCAAAACTCAATATGACGCTAGCCGTAGTTAGCTCCCTAGTTTTCATGGCATGCTTTGCTCAGGCTGCACCAAGTGGTGGAGACCAGTTAGTCCACCGAGTTTGGGAGTCGGAAGAACCATTTTCTAATGTTTAACGAATGCCTGAAGAATATTGCAGGTTTCGAGGATTGCCAAGTTCAGTATATTTATTGTGAAGCAAATTGGTTGGCTTATGTTGGCAAAAACTAACTCCTCTCGGTATTTTTTCTACTTCTGATCATTCCCCTCAGGCATGATCATCACTTTATATTTGATGCGAGTGGAGGCACAAGTAACAAGTTATCATCAAGTCTTTCTTTGAAGAATTCCTTTTTCGCTGCAGTTAAAATAGGTAAATCTGCTAATTCTAGAGATGTAATCATGTAAACAACTATGCCATGCTATTGACTTTTAATCGTGGTTTAATTAGTACTGTAAATAATATTAATTAAGTTAATAAAAATAAAGGTATTTAAAATAATTAGAAAAACCTCGGATTTGTGAATAGTAAAAAGAAGTTATATGAGCGCCATTTGAGCTCACTCAATTAGCTTGCGGGCCAGAGAACCTATTCAACCTTGGCTTGTTTAACTTAGCAAGTGCCAAGCAAGCTGTAATGCAGTAAACCAGTCAGGTTCGCTATTAGCCTAGAGTAGACTGGCAAGGTTTCTCAAGTCTGCCATCGAGTGCCATGGATCTCATGTGATCCAGCCTTTCCTTGTACTCTAGCAATTGCGCTCCCCAAGTGTAACAGATATGGCACGTGGCAAAACAAATACAAACCCATTGCCAACCTGAAATCGTTCGATGCAACTTTGATTCCATCTATTTTATTTCTTGTGTGAGGATTGAGCATGAATAGAGACCCCGATTTCTTCCGGTAATTACTACAGGCTGGAAAAGCCTCTGAAATGTAGGACAATTCTTGTTCCAAGTTTTTGTATAATAATCATATTAAAAGAAAGAACCAGGAAGTTTTACAGTACAGATCAGAAGAATATTCTATTGGTTAGGTAGCTAGCTTAGCTTAAGATTGCAACTACATTGAATATTCATTGACGCGGGATAGTCAGCAGATATTAACAGAGATTCATCCATGCATGTTTCTTTTACTTGCTTTATTCAATATCCACATCCATGGAATGATCCTTGTCCGTGAATTTGTATAATCCACGTCTTTATGTCAATTGCATTATTATCAGACCAAATACTAGTATCTTTATAAACCCCCCCAACGCCACCTGGCAGGGTAGAAAACCAGTAACTTAAACTCACTTTAGCCAATGAGAACAAGACCTTATCCTATCTCTTATCCTACTTCCACCAAAACCCAACGTTATTCCTCCCCCTCCACAATCCGCATCTTCTAACGAGGATTTCCTCAAAACTTGAAAAAAGAAATTAAAAATACACCCCACAAGAGGAATCGGAAAATGGCAAGCTCAGTACAGGCAGCAGCCACCCTGACGCTGCCCTCCAAGGTCGGAGTCTCCACCAGAACCCACCTCCGGTCTGTCCAAACCGTCTCCAAATCCTTTGGCGTCGAACCGGCATCTTCACGACTCACCTGCTCCCTCAACGCCGACCTCAAGGACTTCACTCAGAAATGCACCGAGGCCGCCAAGATCGCCGGCTTTGCTCTCGCCACTTCCGCCCTCATCGCCACGGTATCCTATCGGTTCCATCATTTTCTCCATTTGTTTTTTAAACAATTCAAATTTTTTACAGAATGTAAATATTCATTGTCATACTCGAATTTGATTTGATTTTAATTCCAGGGAGCCAACGCGGAAGGTGTCCCCAAACGTCTTACCTACGATGAAATCCAGAGCAAAACCTACATGGAAGTGAAGGGAACCGGCACGGCCAACCAGTGCCCCACCATCGATGGCGGCGTGGACAAATTCGCCTTCAAATCTGGCAAATACTACGCCAAGAAATTCTGCCTGGAGCCCACCTCCTTCACCGTGAAGGCCGAGGGAGTCGGCAAAAACGCCCCCCCTGAATTCCAAAAAACCAAACTCATGACACGGTTGACCTACACCCTTGACGAAATCGAGGGCCCCTTCGATGTATCCGCCGACGGCAGCATCAAATTCGAGGAGAAAGACGGCATCGACTACGCCGCCGTCACCGTCCAGCTCCCCGGCGGCGAGCGCGTCCCATTCCTTTTCTCCGTGAAGCAGCTGGTAGCCACGGGGAAGCCCGACGGCTTCGGCGGGGAGTTCCTGGTCCCCTCATACAGAGGATCATCGTTCCTTGACCCCAAGGGCCGCGGCGGGTCCACCGGATACGACAATGCGGTAGCGCTGCCGGCGGGAGGTAGAGGAGACGAGGAGGAGCTGGAGAAGGAGAACATAAAGAACGTGTCGTCGTCAACGGGGAAGATAACGTTGAGCGTGACGAACAGTAAGCCGGATAGTGGGGAGGTGATCGGCGTGTTCGAGAGCACACAGCCGTCGGATACTGATTTGGGATCAAAGGCTCCGAAGGAAGTGAAAATCCAGGGGATATGGTATGCCCAGCTTGAGCAGTAGTAGTAGTCTAGTAAAGTTATAGAGCACTTTAATGTGTGGGTTTTGTGAGAATTGTTGTTATTCATCTCTGGGTGGGTTTTATGGTGTGGGATAGAGAAACATGGACACGGATCATGGATGTGTAAGTGCTTTATGATAAATGAAACAAATTGGAGAAATGTTATTATTATTTTTTTTTTTAAATAGTACTAGTACATTTAAAACAAAACTATATGAATGACCATTGGTATTAATTAATGAGCTCGGCTATTTACACTCTACGGTTTACTAAATCTATCCCACCTCTAAATCCACCCCAACAAAAAATTTTAAAAAGTCAACATATTCTAAACTCACCCCACTCTCAATTACCCAAATACCCTTCTATACCCAAAACAATATCTAATCATAATATTTACTACATTCACCCCACTATCCCTTCCAACCACTCACCCCACCTTCACTCTACATTCAAGTTTGAAAAAAAAAGTTATATACTCCAGTTCGTTCCTTCCTCTTCGGTCATTCACTGTATTCTTGTTCTTCATCATTTTTAACCAAACTCAAACAAGTACAAGGAAGAAGAAGAAAAAAGCACAAAGCCATACATCACTTCTCACACAAAAATGAATAGATTAAGTTACAAAAATATTAAATTCACCCATTTGAATTAGATCTTGATTTTAAATGTTAGAAATGATAAATTAATACCACATTGCGATTATGAAGAGTTTAATAGTATTTTTTGGGGATGAAATTAGGTTTTGGGTTGAATTTGATGTTGAATATCGTGAGTTTTTTTGGTTGCTGGTACCAGGGCGTTCGGACCTGGTGCGCCGTGCACTCAAAGGAGCGCACGGCAAGGCACGCCGTGCACACAAAGGAGCGCACGGCAAAGCACGCCGTGCACTAAAAGCGATGCACGGCCGGGCACGCCGTGCATCATGCACGGTGCACGGTCGCACTTTGCCGTGCAGTCTGGGGTAGGGTGGCCATGGCGTCGTGCTTTGCGCACGGCAGGAGTTTGCCGTGCGTTGTGCTTTGCGCACGGCCGGGTTGGCCGTGCGTTGTGCTTTGTGCACGGTCGGGTTTGCCGTGCGCCTTGCTTTGTGCACGGACGACCAGGTCCGAACAGCTGTGCGAAAAAATGGTAAATTTCAGTATTAAAAATTATTATCTTTACATTGCAAAGTGTTTTTCCCTCTTCTATTGGTTTGTTAATTAGTTCAAGACCACTTCTTTAATTTTTGCTAATTATTTCATTTGTTTTTTGATTTTTGGTGATGATATTATTTTGGGTAGAAAAAACTAGGGTTTGAGGATTTTAGGTGTTAGGGTTTAAGTGTTGAAAGGGATTTGTGGTGAATTTGATGTGTTTGGGGTGGGGTGGATTTAGTAAGAATAGAGTATATGTTTTTTTTTTCCCAAAAAAAAAAGAGTATATGTTTTTCTTATTTTAAATTGTTGAAGGACATTTTGGGTATAGGAAAATAGAGGTGGGGTAGATTTAGAAAATGGTAGGGTGAATTTAGTGAGGCTCTTAATTAATTAAAGATGCATCCAACTTGGGAGAGAAAGTAAATAGATGGATTTATCCTTACAGACTACTTTAGCGATCTCTGCTTCTATATTGAAGCGCCGTGGAAACAAATGTAGAATTTTTTCTAAACAATATATTCCCTCTCTCATAAAAAAAAAATTAATATTCCATATTTTTATGAAATTCAATATATATTTTTAAAAAATTAATATCTTATAAAAAATTATAAAAATTTAATATTATAAAACTATGTATTTAGACGAATATAAAAAGATTCAACTTAACTATATTTTATCTTATGTTACTATGTTAAAAAGTCAAAATAAAATAATTTAATACTATGTCAATGTTAGAATTATTCAACTACGTATTATGCATAGTTACTTATACTGTTATTATACTTCCGTGTATTGATATCTGTATTGATTATAAATGGACATGGTTAGTTAATTTAATCTTCTAGGCTGGAAGCTACCGCCTGGACCATCAAAATTGGGCTTGTGTTAGCCCATTCTTTGAGAAGGCCCAATAAATTTGTTGATCCACCTTTGTGAGGCTGAGAATTCTCATTTATCCAATAGTCCATTAGCTGCCAATGCTTCTTGTATATTTTTTTTTTATGTATATGTATATACTTAGTAGTTAGTACTGTGGCTCGTTTCTTTTGGGCACGATAATTTATGTGGTGGGGTGTGGTGAGGTTTAGTGGTTAAAGTGATGTGGATATTTGTGTTTAAAATTTTAATGAATTTTGACTTTCATTATTGTTTAACTTTGACAAAATATTATTGTAATGATTTAATTATAGAAAAATATTCAAGTGTGGTCTTGTTAGAATCGTCTAGACGTCTAGATTTAGAATATATATTTTATATAATTTTTATTTGTACCAATTTTAAAATATGAAGAATTAAAGAAATGCAAGGGGCTTGTGTAAAAAAATAAAAGTGTATTGGGAGTTGTGCAGAATAGTAAAAATGATTACTTTTAATGGGATTTAGAAACCATTAAGATTCTAATCATATTTATATTAATTAAATTTATCTAAAAAGGGAAAGTGTCCACAATTCGTGGGACAGCCCAAAGAGGAATACGAGCCACAATTCGTGGGACGGATGGAGTATTTTCAAATATAACTTGAATTGGGTTCCCTACTCCCAACCTATATCGAATTTCTACCCGACCCTCTATCACTCTCATTTGTTCCCTTTGTAATTTGTATGGCATAACCTTCCACCACTCCTTTCCAGGCATGAATGGCTCCTAAAAGAAAAATACAACTTGAGTAATTGATTTTATTATGAATGTGCATGATGGAAAAGTAAAAAAAGGCATTAAGAAGGGGTTCTTTAATGGTATTAACCATCCTTAGTGGAAGAATGAATGGAAGAAGAATCTGATGGCATGCTTTAATTTCTAAAAAGAACCACCCACACCCAGTCACCCACCCTTTTTTCCAAATAGCGTTTATTACTTTTCCATTCTCAATTGTCGCCAAAAAAAAAAAAAAAAAAAAAAAAAACCAAAAAACATTACATCACTCAAAGTCGACAGTTTAACGTCTTGCCCGTGGTCATAACCAACCAAAAAGAATTATTTAATTAATTACTTAGAATCATGCCCCCAGTAAATATCATCATCAATTTGGTACACAGAATTGTTTGCTTAAATCAAATTTAAGTTTTTTTAAATTTAAGTTTTTTTTCCTTACCAAAAAAATTTAAGTTTTTTTTAATTATAAACGAAAATATTCATGATTCAACACAGAAATTCAAAATAATTATTTTTAAATGCAGTTTCTGAAATAATTGTCGTATTAATATTTTTAATATATTAAAAAACATATATATATTTTTTTATAATTACAACATAGGGGTACATAATTGTGTAGCTACCAACAACAGTTGGCTTGAGTGGATGGGGCTCTAGTCGCTTAAGCAATGTCTCAGGTTCGAGCCTTGTGTATGCAAAAAACTGCTTTGGGAGATGTACCCTCAATTGCCCTTGCAGATTCCTCGATGGATTAGTCTTGGGTCCAATGTGGCCTGGGGATACCCTGGTATTCGCCAAAAAAAAAATTGTGTAGCTCATTCCATAAATTAACTTAAGAAAACGGAAAATGGAAAGAACAATAACAAAATTAAAATTAAAATCCAAATCAAATGTTCAAGATTGACAGCACCAACTAGTAGATTAATACCATATTTTTCTTGCTATGAAAGGAGGGTTTGAGGCCTATTTATTCAAAGAATTAGTATCTTACAACAAATGTAATAAAATCAATTATCACTTTTACATTAATATATAGATCGATTCAATATTTATGTAATTAAGGAGTTAATTAATAAAATAAATTTCAATATTACAAATAACATATAATACAAGATTAATTCATTTAACTTTGGCATACTACTGAATTAATAATTTTTTTAGTTTCACTTTTTTTTTTGGTAAAGAATTAGTAGGGCGAAGCTTTTTATTCATAGATTTATCTGTGTATGATACAATTCTATAATGTCGAAAGCTTCCCAAATGCGTTGGGGAACATTATAACTGTTGAACGACTATATGTATCAATATAAATTATTGAATGCGTGTATAATAGGGGTATTACACTTTTAACGATAAAATACGCCATATACTACTAAATTTTTTTAATTAAAATTTTAATAATAAAAAATAGGAGTACAAAGGTTTTCTAAATATTCAAGTGGCGGATATATTACGAAAGAGCGACAGAGACTGGCCATCGTCCGTTTTGGCATCTTCCCTTTTATAGTGACATCAATTCTATTTCAAAATAGTAAAATAATATAATTATCAGATCTAAGTCATTATTTATTGAGGAAAATACAAGTAATAAACTTGTGAGATTATTAAAATTATTCAACCTCTAAAAATTAAAGTAATAAACTTGTCAGATTATTAAAATTATTCAACCTCTAAAAATTATGTTCGACTTTGAAGTGAAAACTGTTTCCTGTACTGTGTACAACTAACTGTACATACCATAATCATCATACTGGACATCATTAATTAATTATGTTTAACACAAATCCATATATGATCCATCCTTATTTACTAAGAGATTGTAAATATCTTGTAAAGTTTTTTTTTTTTTTGCTAAACTATACTGATAAAGTTGATAATAGATAATAAGAATTTTTTTAAAAAAAAAAAACATTTAACTATATTTTAATAAGTTTTTTACACATAATATATATTATAATAGTATTATATTAAATATTACCACCGAAACATCTTTTTAATTATCATATAATTTATTACGACATAAGTAAGTAATTAACAATATGGCCAAAATATTGGTGCACAGCACATTAGCAGTATCACCCCTCATGGAATAAAATAAATGCGTGATGGAAATTAAATATTTGCTCCTATGAAATCCCAGCCGTTGGTGGAGCAGGATCTTATTCCCACCACATTCCTTACAATTATGTTTTTTAAGAAAAAAAAAAATTCTAAATTAGTTTTATTTTATTGGGGTTGTGGGGGTCATGTTGCATGTTTTGTTTCTAAATATATACAGTATTTTTCTAATATTGTTGCAAATAGTTACATGCATCACAATTGTTTTGGTGGTGGTTGATTAAATTAATAATTTTTGTGAAAGCCCATTTGCACTACAACAATTTTATTTAATTTTGTATTATTATTATTAATTATTGAATACATTATTGATTTTGTTAGACACCACTATGTTTGGTAAATAATTAGAGTTTAGCGTCTGGAGTTTAGAGATTAGAGTCTGGAGTTTGAAATTAATGATGTAAAATAGTTTTAAATTTGAATAATGGTGTTTGGTAATGCAATTCTAAATTAAAGTTTAAAGTCTGGAGTTTGAAAAGCTAAAAGTTGGGGTGAGGAGCGTTCAGAGTTTATAAATTAGATATTAAAATTTGGCATAATTAGTGTTAATATATATAGATCTTATGTTATTTTTAGTATATATTTTAAAAGTTAAACGCTAATCGCTAGACGTTTGTACCCAAAGGCAGCACTTGTCACTATCCTCCCCCAACAACCATTCACAATTAGTTACATGATGATTGCCTTTCATAGAATTTTAACTCCAACACATGCTAATTTTATTGCAAAATAAATTTTTTTTGGTGAACTATTGCAAAATAAAATTGATAAATAATCCCAAAATAGTATTCATTTTAAAACTTCCCCTTTTAAATTTAGATTAGTTTTTATCAATGAAAAATACAGCTAATAAGTAATAACACACCATTTATTAAATTTAAGGAATTTTATAGAAAAAACTATAGTCTATATTCGCTTTTATATCCATGACAATAACACTTTTGTAAAATAAAACAATTACTGTACTTAATTGTGCTACATTTCAACTCTCAAATAGGGGAAGAAAATTACATTAAAAAAATACTAATAAATAATTGAATTATGTGAATAATTAAACAAACTTTTCTTTATCACTTCATTATTTGATAGGAAAGAAATAACAAAGGGAAGGACAAAGTGCAAAACCTCTCCCACCAGACACCAATCTTCTGGGTTCTTCCGTGATCAATATTTTTCTCTTCTCGCTGAAGATTAGTTCCCTCATAATTCGACGCCGTTCGTGGAATTTCTTTCCAAATTTTGATTTTATTTTTTCTATTTTGAGGTGTTTCTGCGGCCAATTTGATCTTTCGATGAGAACCGTGAGGGGAATTTTGTGGAAATGAGTGAGTTGTGTGATTACGGCGGTGGGTATATCAGAATCGATTCTGTGGAAGAAATAGGGGAAAAGACATAGCCGTATGCGTGATTGAGATGGAAGAATTGCCGGGGGCTCTGGGGACAAGTGGGAGCTTGGCTCTCCGGTTGGGACAGGTCATCTTTGCTGTTGCTTCGTTGCTGTTTATGTGTTTGGATGTTGAGTTCTACAGTTACACTGCCTTCTGGTAAAACTCTTACGCTGCGTTATTGCTTTTTTCCCTTTTCCTGTTTCGGAAATTCGTTGTTGTCCGTGTTCTTTGATATGGATTGATTTCGTAATTTTGCACTTGGTTAGTTCTTGTTATTGATTTGCGTTTGTATGAGAAATTGAGGATCGCAGCCTCGAACAATTCTTATTCATCTTCTTCTTTTTTCTTTTTCTTTTTTACACCATCAAAATTCGATGTGCTGCGGAAGTGCCCCCCCTGCCGACATGTGCTCATTCTTTTATAAAACTGCTGCTGATAACTGTTGTCACATAATTGTTGGGATCGGAAATTCAGAATTTCTTAACTGGCTTGACTTTAATGATTTGTGATATGCAATCCACGATTTGTTGTTTTCTAAGTTGTGAAAAGTTTGTCGGTGGGGTTGAGTGGTTGACAGCTCTCACTTGACAATTTCGGGAAAGATACAAAATGATATTTCAAGACTCTCTCCTAGAACATCACTGTTTTAGATTTATCTTTATCCCTTAAAGATTGTACTTTGAAGTTTGAACTAACAAGGCCTGATTATGTTGTTGAAATATATCCATCTCTGTGAGATATTTGATTGTAGCCTGTAGGGCCTTGTGTGGAACCATGCATGAGTGTATGTAATAACCTATATTATACTAAATCATATCAATCTTTTTCCAAAGAAACAACATAGGAATAAGCTTGATCACTAACTTACTAGATGCATATGAACTAGAGATTTCAGATTTGTAGTATCCTTTTGAAATTTATAAGAAATAACTATATCAGGTAGTCATTTGGATACTTCATAGCGACATTTAACGGGTACTACTAGAATATCAATTACTATTTTCTAATGAATAGAAAAGCAAGCCTCATTTGTGCTTAACTGCTTATCGGATACTTCATAGCGACATTTAACGGGAACTACTAGAATATCAATTACTATTTTCTAATGAATAGAATAGCAAGCCTCATTTGAGTTTACGACTCCAAAAGTTGCCTAAGTTGTTCCCGTGTTGTTCATTTTCATTGTTGGTTGAGTTCAATTCTAGGAATAGTTGTATATTTCCTTGTGCTGGTGTTTCTGTGGCAAGAGAAATCGATGAACCTTATGCAAAATTAAGGTATTGTATTTGATAATTCTCTATTTCACTGGGCTATATTTGCAGCTTCCTGGTAACAATTATGGGGTTGATAATTCCATGGAGCTTGACTTTAGCAGTGGTGGACATATGCTCAGTTTTCATCAAGCGACCATCTCGGCAGGCAGGGATACTGTCAATCGTCGTGTTAGGAGACTGGGTATGCCTTCTTCATCCTACTTTTGTGCACGTCCCTTTACGCATATACATGCCAGTTGCCACTATTATATAATCGAACGGTAGCAATAATAGATAACATGTCTTTCAACAGATCCTGTCGTTCCTGTCACTAGCTGCATCATGTTCCACGGCCAGCGTGAGTAGCCTTCTTCTCGCTTCTGAAGGATTCTGCGTACGGAAGCTATGCACTAGATTCCAACTGTCTGCGGCTATGGCCTTCTTGTCATGGTTTCTATCACTGTCCTCCTCCCTCTTCAATCTCTGGCTTCTTCCTTCTGTGTAGAAATCAATTTGGTATTGTATAGAAATCAATTGGGAATAATGTGCCAAGAGGATTTGGTCGATAATAATAATAATACAAGGTACTAATAATGACAGATTCAACATATATACATGTAATGTAGTGGTGTTCTTGTATTCTATATGTAGCAAGTGTACATTAGGCATTAGCTATATGATATTTGGACTGATGAACCCCCCAAGTGTTGCCCCTGATTCCTGAATACTAGTCAATATTGAGACGGCAAAGAATGCTCTTTGGTAGTATAGTATCTTGTTATGGGCTTTTTGGGTTGTATTGAGCCTGGCCCAATGTTAATTTGGGCTTCTTATTGGGCCTCTTAACGTAATAATATGCACATTTTCTTATGACGTCCACTAATTAGATTTAGGCCCAAAAACTTCACAGTATAAAAATATAATAATAAGCTTATACTAGCTTTTATGTAGAGGGAAATGATTGATGTAAGCTTCAAAATCAATTCGTTATGATGCACCCTTCTACTCGATTGCAAGATCCAATTTTGAGTCAACGGGTACGTGTGATATACTGATATTATTCGTTTGGCTACTTCAATAGTATATATGCAGTACATGGTTTCATTCTTTTTGGGTTCATAAATACTACCTCCGTCTTAATGTTTTTGTTACGGACCCACCTGGCACGTATGCCAATACACATTTTTAATGGTTAATAACGTAAATTGTGCACAATAAAAAGATATAAAAATTTCTCATTGTCTATAAATTTGAATCAAACTTAAACAATGAATAGTATCAAAAAGTCAAACGTAACAATTGTACCGAGACGGAAGAAGTAATAATAATGGAAAAAAAAAAAAAAACTGTAGTAGCATTCATGGATGACATGTGATCCCTAGGATGAGGATGGCTTCTTTGGCGGCCTTCAAAATTGGTCCACCTTATGCATTACATTTACTCCAAATCCATCACAACAAAAGCCAAGATTTATTTGAATTCGAACCTAATAATTCATCTCCTCGGATACATATCCACCATGTAATATCGTGCTATAAAATTCCACCAAAATTTGTATACTTGTCTTCATATAAAAATCAGTGTTAGCTATAGCTAGTCTTATCGTATCCCAATTTGACCAAAAGGCCAGCATTAAAAGCTAATGATATTGACGTGCAAGATTCTCAGTGAGACAAATTTGAGGGAAAAAAGAAGGCCTAATTAATCCTATCATTGAGTTTTCAATTTAAACTAAACATCGAGATGATTTCATTTAATTCAAGATGTTGGAAATAAGGGTGCAGACCTAAAGCTTTTAAAAAAATGGCTCAAGCTCCAAATTCACCGAGCATAAATATGGAACTCAATTAGCTCAATAAACGTATGACGTTTTTATATTATTTTATTTAAGTATTTTTGTATATTTTAAATATAAAATTTTATTCATATTTCTCTACAAATTAAGAACTCAATTTCAGTACAAGTAATAAAAATCCTAAAAATTTGATATTTAAAAATTATAAAACGAGACGAATCTAACTAGACCCCACTTGGATATATATATATGTTTAACTGCTATAACTATAATAAAAATTGAAGTCAAAGCAGTGCAATAAATATTGAACAGTAGCATAATTTGCAATGTTGCAAACAAACATAAACGGAGGAAGTATATCTTTTTTTTTAATAAAAAAAAAGTAGCGATCACACATTGATTCATTCACAAGCTTATATGAACAAATTAAAGAAGAAGGTTCGAAGCTCTCGACTTGGGCTTTAATCATAATGAAGTCAACTGAGTAAGCTCGTGAGCTAGTAGCAAAGCTAACGTTGAACTAATTGTAATAATAAGAAAGCTGTTTTCTTGGCAGGATAAATGCATCCTAATATCTTGTCAACCCATGCTATTTTCAAAAATAAAGTTTGGAATCTCATATATATATATATATATATATATATATATATATATATATATTTGTAAATAGAATTAAGCTTCTTGTTATAATGAATCGTCAACTGGTTTTTGTTTTTAAAAACACAGATACCATACAAAGACAATTACAACATCGCGTTGAAGGTAGTAGACGAAAATATTCTATTCTTTAGAAGGATAATAATGCAGGAGATATGTTTAAATAAATAAATCTATGGATGTGAGCCAAATGCAGTCAAATTTGGCCCAATCAAGAGATAGTATGGAGATCGTGGACCTTGGGTGTTGGTGTCGGGTTGCATGTAATTGTATTATATATGATGAATCCAATTCATTTCACTTAATTAATTAATTAATTCAAAATTTCTTGGTATTATTAAAAAAATTAAAATAAGATTATGAGGGGATGACGTGGCTTTGTGCATGTTTCCCACCTCCAATTCTAGAGATGAACCCTCCTTTCCTCACCTGCCACGTTTCTCTCCAGATAGTGCCTTGCCTTGCCCTCCCTTCATAATGTCCATAGTGTATTTACTCGCAAACTGCTATTATTGCATCATTTACGTACCCCTAATTATTAATTATTACACCATATCACTTGTGGGCTGTGGCTGGCTACTTATTAATTGGACTGCACAATAGTAATTTGGAGCAGTCACTTTCGCCTTATCTTCATCTCACAATCCAACCAATTGGAAAACCCCTCAATTAATTTCCACTTTTAGACTTTTTTATTTTTGCACTAATTACTGTCAAAGCTCACATGCCAAATTCCCCCCTTTTCATACTCCTACTATATTATATTTTTATCAATTTTCTCACATCCTAGTACCCTATTATTGTACGAGCCCTTTTCGTGGCAAGTGAAAACTCAAAAGTCCAAATCCTATTTATTAGAATGCATTACTATTATCACAATTATTGTATTGGAGCAAAAACCTTATCTTGGGTGATTCATCCCATGCCACAAATTAAAGTAAGTAAGCTCATTTCTAATTAAACTTCAATGATTGAATTCCTGAGGGTTGAAGGGGGCGGTAGGAACATAAAACCAAAAAATGCCCACATTTTTTTTTTTTGGGTAAACAAAGACGCTATTAAAAATGCCCACATTTGTGAAAGTGAAACAAACAAAAATGCAAGGTTCAAAGAAATTTCATTACAAGCTGGCACTCACAAGTTTACACGGCTTGGCTTGTCACTCCTAGCTACTTTACTAACACCCTGGACTCTACTACTCTAGATCCTCAGATCAGCACAAATTCGAATATAATCTTTAAAACTAAAAATAAAATAAAATTAGATTGATTGAAATGAGAGGATACATATAGGAATTATGTTACAAATGAATTATTACTCTGAGATTGGCTTTGAATGAATGGATTTGGATTTTAAAAATAAAAATTAGAGAAAGTTTTTTTTTTTTTTTATCAACAACAGTTGATTTGAGTGGATGATGTTCTAATCGCTTAAGCAATATCTGGGTTTAATGTGGTCTGGGATACGCGATTCACCAAAAAATCTATTTTTTTTCCCATAAATTCACTCCACATGTGTGCATCAAATACACAAAGTAGGACGTGGCCCCTGATACGAATTGCCAACTTTGCCCTTCTCTTCCCCGAGGCTCATGTCTTCCTTCCTATATATATTTACGTACACAAGCATTTCAATCTTCACATAGAGTTCGATTGATTGATTGATTCAAAAAGTGTGAAATTTGATAGTATATTATAAGGGAAAAATGGGAATCTGCAGCTCCTGTGAATCGACCTCATCAGTGGCGACGGCCAAGGTGATTCTCGACGACGGAAGATTGCAGGAATTCGCATATCCGGTGAAGGTCTCCTACGTCCTTCAGAAGACCACCCCGCCCTGTTTCATCTGCAACTCCGACGAGATGGACTTCGACGACGTCGTCTCCGCCGTCGGTGACGACGACGAGCTCCAGCCTGGCCAGCTCTACTTCGCCCTCCCACTGAGCCGGTTGAGGCGGCGCCTCCAGGCCGAGGATATGGCCGCATTGGCGGTTAAAGCCAGCTCTGCGCTCACCAAGGAGGGCGGCTGCCGCTGCCGGAATATCCGGATGCTCGGCGGCGGTGGTGAGAGTGGCGGTTTTATGCAGTCGAGGAGAGTTGTGGCTGAGGGTGGCAATAATTGGGAGAGCACAACTGGATCGCGGAGAAGGAGAGGTAGGAACGGCGGCGGCGGCGGCGGCGGACGGCGGGGGAAAATGTCAGCTAGATTGAGCGCCATACCGGAGTGATTTGGTCGTTAAGGAATATGTTGACGTTAATTTTTGTAAATATTTTATAATGTAAACTAATTTAAGTAAATTAAAGCAATTTAAGTAAGTTACCTATAATGCATGTAAACTACTAATAATTTTTGTAAATGATTACGACGTAAACTAATTTAGTAAGTTATATAATTAAATCTAATCTTTCCCATAACTATATTTGTAAGCCAGACTTTGATTGTGGTGAAATAATCGAATTTCAGATCATGGCTTAAACTTCAATAAAGCTTAATTGTTTTTTTTTTTTTTTTTTTTTTTGTCATAAATTTTTGAGATGAGGGTTAACTGATTAATTCTCTTTCGTTGGCTTAATATACTAGTAAGTACTCATCCGTCCCATTTAACTTGTATTGTTTCACTTTTGCACACAATCCAATGCACTTTTTCAACTGTTAATATCTCAAAATATATACAATGAAAAATTATGCAAAATATATATTATAAAACTATATGATCATACGATTCTAACAAGACCCAACTCGACTATTTTTCTTTAAATATATACTTGCAATAAAGTTGAGTCAAAGTTGAACAATGAACAGTGTAAAAAAATCAAACAGGACAAGTGTGGTGGGAGGGAGGGAGTACTATTTTGAAGGATGAAAAAATTGAAAGCATGAGTTTGCACTTCTTTTATTTTTTCTTCTTTTCTTTTTCAGTTGAATATAATAGTGTTGATGTTATAGCCAAGGACAAGGTGGAGCCTGGATAGAAAAAGACAAGCTTACATATATAGAAAAGTGTGGTTTAACAGATGGAAAGGGCATTCTCATAATGCATCTAGAAAAAGCAGTGGGAATTAACTCCACCAACCTATCACTACTATTATTAGTAACCATTATATTAATCCAACCATTTCACCTTGCTTACTCCTGCTTGGCACTTGCTTTGCTTCTCCACTTTATTTTATTCATCTATATATATTTTTTTTATTTGGCAAAAAGTTTAATACTACTCCTACTTTGCCAAATAGTATAACCTAAGGTTCTGTTCTGCATGGAGAGCTGTAGCTGTGAGCTATAGCTGCAAGCTGTAGCTGTAGGGAGCTGAAGTTATAAGGAGCTGTGGGAGCTGTAGCTGTCAGTTCTATTTAAATATTTTGTACAACTAGCTGTAGCTGTGAAAAAATGTATGAAATGACATAAAAGGCAAATATTTATGTAGACTATTGGGTAGTGGGTTGGTTATTGGCTTAAAATTGTGATTGCTCAAAAATAAGCTAGAGCTTATTTTTTAACGCTACTACAGGTAGCTTCTAAAAAGAAGCTTCCAAAAGCTCCCAAAAACTAGTATGCAGAATGGGGCTTTTGTTTTGAAATAAAAGCTAAAGCTACCAAAAGCTCCTCCCAAAAGATGCGTGCAGAATAAGTATATATGTTATTAGGTTGTGATGAATTGAATTGAATGATTCATAATTCAACGCTTTCAAACAATACCGTTATCCCCATACGTAAGAGACCTCTATCTTTATGTACTACTCCCTCCGTTTTCTTGGGTATGCAACGTTGGTGTTTTTTTACACTATTCACAGTTTAACTTTGTCTTAAGTTTTTATCATACTTGCAAAAGAAAAGACATAGTCACTTGAGATTTTGTTATATTTGTCTAAACTTGTAGTTTTAGAATATCAACTTTCTATAATTTTTTATAGTACACAATTTAAGTTACTAATCGTTGAAAATGTATATCGGCAAGCGTGCCTGTGTCAAATGGTGCAAACCCAAAAAACAAGCCAAATAGTACTACCAAGCTGTACCCAGAGACGACCTCTATGTATACTAACTTAGCCATCTGCATATGTGTGGTCTGTGCATGCCACTGCATCTCCAAATTAATTCCAATAACACTCAACTATTGTTTAAACTGAACATTTCAACAACACTAACATAAATGTTTACCCTATTAGTTAGTCCAAAAATATAGCTAGTTTGAACAACTGGCCGGATATCTGCAATGATGACTATGCCCCCCAGCTTGGCTACTTATAAGTATATGTATGATTGAAGCGAACTCGAGTCAATCCAATTTAAATCTAGTCAAGCTCGAGAGAGAGAGAGAGAGAGAGAGAGAGAGAGAGAGTACAACTCAAAATAGTTTGGTTGGTGTATCAAGTACTCCCTCCGTTTTTCAATAGTTGTAACATTTGGAAATTTGACACTATTCACACACGCACTTTGATTTAAAGTTTTATTATAGTTATACAAATAAAAATATGACCAAGTGAGATCTTGTTAGATTTTTCTCGTCAAGTAGTTTTTAAATATTGAAATTTCTACTTCTACTGAAATTGAGTTATTAATAATTTAAAATATACATGGACTGCATGCACTGTGGGGTCCGTTTCAATTTTAGAAACGGAGGGAGTAGTATATAGGTTAATACTATGTTGAGATGAGATAATTGATGAATTGGGCCATAAATAAATAAATAGTACTAATTGAAAGAGGGAGGGGAGCGGGTGAGTCCAGTAGTAATTGGATGCAGTTAAGCGCACACCTATGGGCTATATATGGCGGCCCATTACAAGTCTCAAATGTGCCCAACAAGTAGCCAGCCTAATTGAATTTCCAACACCAGCCAGCCGAGCCACCTTCTTTAACCAGCAGCTCTGTGAGCCTGACTGTAATAAATATGCCAAGATATTTTGCACGAGATCCTGTGACTGTAATACTGTGATGTGTGATGTGTCCCACAGCTGGCATACTCACATGGCACTCTGCTGCCCGAATTTATTCATTCCAGCTCCGGGATCCAAAACACCAGACAAATCCGAACCCCTGGAGTGGATGCACCACTCCCAAGTCCCATCCCTCTTCTTTGAAGTCAAAAACACAATACTCTCACGTGCCCTCCAGTTTCGATTTTGGAATTTGGATGCCCAAAGTCCAGACAAAACAAACTAATATCGCCGCGAATTCACTTAACTCCCAAATATTCCAAATAATTGATAATCCACTCCACCAGATATTAGGTTTGAAGCGCTACGTTGAGGCGTTGAGGTGTTCCACAAGCGCTACGTATCGCCTAATTCTGTATTTGTATTTGAAGCTGTTCCAGATTTCTTCATGATATATAAATAAGTCATCAACCCTAATCATATAAATGTGTTAGGATTAGGATATACTTGATTATTATATATAGAATCTTGATTAATGGACTAGTCATTTCTAGGACAATGCATGTAGAACTAATTTAATTTTACATAAAATATAATTAAATCTATCAATAGTTATATGATTAAATCGAATGTCAAATATAATTAATATTACAAAAAATATACAGTCTAAAATTATATGATTAAACGAATCCAACAAAATTCAATTTGACTATATTTATTTTATTGTGTTATAGTAATATTGAATGAAAGTTAATTAATAAAATTAAAATAGGATGATAATTATGGGATAGAAGGGGCAGTTAATTAAAGCATGAACGGATCATGAAAGCTTAGGAGTGAGTGTTTTCTAGGTATTGGTAGGGAATTGTACTTAATTGAATTGTCAAAACCTTAACTTTATAGTACTAGTAATTTGTGGGTAGGTTTAAACTCATAGTACAGATTAGAGAAGAAGCCACTGGTTTCTTAAAATGGGCATTTTGAATAGAATAGGTACTTTTCAGGACAATTATTTTCTTAAAATGAGCATTCAACAATGTACTGTAACATGGTAACATGGAATGATGACTTAACTCAAATAGTTAAATTCCTCAACTTACGACAGAAGGTTGGAGGTTCGATTCCCACCAATGCGCTATCATTCCATTTTATTTCCAGGGACTTAGCCTTTAGCCTTTAATGGCTACTAAAAAAACAATGTACTGTAACACTGAAAATTTTAATAAAGATCCGGTGGATGGAACTTGACCCACTTCCTCTTTCTTTCTTCAATTATTATTATTATTATTATTATTATTATTATTATTATTAGTAGGCGAAAGAAACAAGACAGGTTGCATCAATCTTCATAGTTTCCCACTGCAATTGCGACTATTTAATTTAATTCAATGCTTTCCGTATCCTCAATCTAAACACTGCATTATTTATTATTACCAGTAGTAAATGGCAAAAGTTTTGAATCACGGCACCTCTATATAATGATTCACTGATTCCCACATTTTTACAAAATTAAAATTACATTAAAAAAAAAAAAAAATCCAGCAAAACAAAATGCTTCCGCCCCTGTCGCCATTTCCAGCTCTTCTCCTCATCCTCCTCCTCCTCGCCCACCGCTGTCCAGCTCAGCCCCCGCCGCCGTCCGCCGCCTCCCAGGAGTACCTGGACGCGCACAACCAAGCCAGGTCCGCCGTCGGAGTCGCCCCCCTCCGGTGGAGCCCGGGCCTGGAGAAATCCGCCAGCCTGACGGTGCGCCTTCAGCGGGACAGAAACAACTGCAGCTTCGCGAACTTGGCCAACAGTAAGTACGGCGGGAACCAGCTGTGGGCCGGCGGCTTCGAGGTGACGCCGCGCGCGGCGGTGGAGACCTGGGTGGACGAGAAGAAGTACTACACCTACGAGAACAATTCGTGCGCGCCGGACCGACACTGCGGCGTGTACACGCAGGTGGTGTGAACAAGTCCCTGGAATTGGGCTGCGCTCAGGCCGCCTGTCCGAAAAGTCAGTCCAGTCTCACAATCTGCTTCTACAACCCCCCCGGAAACATTGTCGGCGAGAAACCGTACTAGATCGGGTAGCCGGTAGTTTCTACAACCCCCCTGGAATTGATATCCAGTACTGTAATAATAAATGCAATAATAATGCTCTACTTTTTTGTTGTCTTGTTTTGAGGATTTCAGAATCTGATGATTGATTGATTAACCGATGTAATAATAATAATGTGCAATCGCGTTTATATATACAATGGGATGCAAAAAAATTATAGCTTCCCTGGAAATGTTTGCAACAATTACTTGACGAGTTCTTTTAGGATAAGGTATCTGAAGGAGAAGTTATGGGCAACCCATTCAATGTTTTTGCGGTTCTTGGTCTGCTGCTGGCATTTCCTGATGCTTTTCCGGTGGGATTCCGGTAGGGATTTCTGGATCATCTCGAGGATGCCGGCGTGGCATATGCCGGACTCCTTGGCGAAGGTTTCCACAATCTTTGGTAGGAGGATTTTGTGATCCTTCCGGATGCCGAATGTGGCGCGGATGTAATCTTCTTTGGCGGCTTCCAGTTCTTGAAGTATTCGTTTGGGCGTGTAGACACGAATCTGGAAAAAGATCGAACAATTGTGAGATGAAATCGATCTCAGAAATGAACGAAAATTTCGGATGGGAAACAGAAGGGATGGAGAACTACAGAAGGATCGGAGTGGCTTCCGGATGAAAGTGCAAAATACAGAAGGGGCTCGGGACGTTCAATTCCATACGCCTGGCGCCCATCGCCTGCTTTGAATTTTGATTTCGAAGGAAGTAGCAACCTCAGCCACTGGAAAATGCAGCGAATTTGATCATCGGATTTTTGGATCCTTGAGATGTAAAACAAGTGAATACATAAACATGAGTCTCTACCTGTCCAGGGCGAGACATACGACATCCCAAGATTGAACTTTGTATGGTGTCTGCGCTTACGACTTGGCCACCAACATTGTATGCAGCCTGTAGATAATAAGCACGATGTTAGAACGAATTTTCAAACCTCACAACGGTCGTGAGCTCATCTGTAGGCGTGGGTTGTTCGCATATTTATACCTTCAGGAGCAAAAACATTCGCTTCATGCTGTTGTGTGGGATGCCATAGGCCAAAAACGCCTGTTCATGTGAAAAAATCATCGCGTTATAGCACGCTGCCAACACGAATGCAGTACGTTGAAATTTCGCGAATGAAAATAATTGTCGATGTAGAGATATTTACGTGCATCACCAAAGCATTGTGAACGTTAATCCAGAACGCGAGTTTCTCTTCATGTGTCATCTGTCGAGGATCTATCTCTTCAAGTCGAGATATAAGAGACCTACAGAATTAGAATGTAAATTAGGTTACTACTACCAGCTTCGATTCTTACTCAAAACATCTCCATTATGCACAGCATTTCTCACCTGAAATTTTGCAGCAGGTATTCAATGTCACCGAGTTTCTGGCTGTCTCTGTATATACAATGTACTTCGACCATGGTGCTGTAAGGTCCGCTAAAATCCTTCAGCCCTTCGATGTGGAAAGGGTTATCCAGGCGAACATCAAAGGAGGAATCATTCCTGAATCCCGGACTCCACATGCCTCGATGATCTTTTGGAGAAAATGCGCTCATGGACGATGCAGATGAAATTGGAGATGACAGACCGTGATTTGTCAGGGGAGGATCAGCAAGCTTGCAGTAGATATTGCACATGCACTTGATCATATCTTCGGAAAGCTTGTTAGGTGTCTCCGGGATGTGATCTGAAAGTCGGGTGCCCAGATGCTCCGCCAGGCTGATTATATGCGAAGAAGAGGTCTGCGCATACTGTAACAACACAAACCTATAAATAACCATTTGCATAACATGTAGTGCAAGATTATTGGGGCGAAAGGGCGAGGAATTTCTACCTCCATCATGGACAAAGGTTGTGAATGGCAAGCGCGGAGAGCCTTGCCCAAGGTCTCGTCTTGAGGAGAGGTTCCCTGTTCGTGGGGGGAACGTTGGGATAAAGATGAGAGGGATCGTTGAACACCAGAATCGCCAATTTTCTCTTCAGATTCGCCATTGGCTTCGTTCCTAGCATTGGAAAGACATTGAGGATTGGACTCCCTAGCTGATACAATCTCCGATCTTGAAAAATCCAGGCGCCTTCTCCTTTGCATCGGCAAAGGAGATGTCGATCCTTCATCTTTTCTAGAAGGAGATAAACACAAATTTTGTTGATCGAATGCTTTCCTGTACAGAGAAAGAAGGTACTGCTCCAAATGCTCGACTTCCACCTCCAAAACCGCAATTTCTCTAATGAGTTCCGTCGCTGGCTGTGATGAAGCAAATGCCATTAAAAGCACCCATAAGACAGTTAGCAAAGGGATATACACACACCTCCATAGATACTGCAGGCATAGAAAAGTTTCTATTTTCTAACATGCAGACCGCTACCTTCGGAATTGTAACTGCAGTCGGAACATCACGCGATGAAGTACGATAACCAAGCGCCTTTTCAAGTGCACACCGAACAGACACTTGTTCTTGTAATCTCTTTTCAAGCTGCAGTATCTGCATCAATCACCAGAAATTTTCGTTAGCTCTTGTTTTATTTGCCTCATTTGATGACATTACAAGTACTAACATTCTTAAATACTACCTCTTGTCTCAAAGAATGCTCAGTCTCAGCATTTGATGACTGTTTCTTCCTGCTATTACAACGACTTAAGGGCGCCATAACCTAACAGAAAACAAATTAAACCAACATTACAAGACACCTAATTTTGCTGCAGCTGCTGATAAAGTAATTGGGTTTGATCACGCCCTGTTGAATTAAAATTTTTTGATTAATTCCAAGAGAAGAATGCTGAAATAAGTTTTCTCACCGGTGTCTGTTCCAGCACAGCTTCGGTTGAACGAACCAATTTATTCCCCTCAGCGGATCTGCTGTCCGGGAAGCTGCAGTCACAATAAATTGTTAAAGACAGCTTAAAAATCCAAGTTTAATATGATCCCCTCTTGGCAAAAGACCAAACAGCATTTACTTTGTTGAATGCACCATGAATTTATTCATTACAGAGACTCACCAATCACCACTCTGAAGTGAACAATCATACAGCACAACTACTTTTTTTAAAAGGCAAAACCAGGATCCCAAATTCAATAATTTCTTAGGACCACATAAATGAAGTTGAGAACTTAAATCTTCAACTGTTCATAACAAACATTTGTAGAAGCAAGAAATTAAGCCCACAAAGTACATTAATGTCATAATGAATAGCTTAGCAAGGACATACAGAAATGTATTTCACTTTCCTAAACCCATTAAATCCCAAAACTGCTAGAGAAGAAGAAAACAACAGGATACCTCTTAGAGCGCTTGTGTCTGCCCAGGCCAGTCCATTTGCTGCTGCTAAACCCTTCAAAACCCATCTCTGTACACAAACAAGAACCGCATTTTAACCACAAGTAAAAACTAAATTACAAGGTAAAACTAAAAGATCGAAAACATAAGGAAAAAAGTATCAAGATTTGATTTAATCTTCTCCTTACAGTATATGAATATGATGCAAGAACGCCCAAAAAGGGGCCCTGATTCCCGAGCCCTGACTCGTGAAAAAACCTCAGCTGCAGTCAAAACCCCAGATGCCCTTACACTCCTACTGCACAAACCCGTCAACCTCCCAATCCTAGCCTCGTGTCTGAACACTCATGTGCGCAAGCGGAAATGGGCGAGGAAAGGTGACTCTTTTGACTACAAGGCGCCTTCTTTGTTAAAGAAAAGCGCGCCCTCTAAATCAGACGCTGCAGCAATGGCTTTTGAGCTTTTGGTGTTAAAAGAAGTAAAAGCAACAGATACTGAGATACAGATCGTGTGGCTTTTTTTTTTTTTTCTTTATGGTGAAATTGAAGGCAGAATAGCCTCCAAATGTAGGAACGGAGCAAGGGGAGTGAGGCAGTGGGACGAAGAAAATGGTGGCTGTAGTGAGAGTCAAATGGAGTTGAAAAAAAGGTTTCCCCTTTTTCTTTTTCTTTTTTTTTTTTTCTCTCTCTCTCTCTGTTTATTCGTTTTGGAAACGAGAAAACAGAGAAGATTCAGCGACAAAAAATGAGGAGGGAGGACCCTTTAGTCTTGTGTTATGATATATATCCTCTCAGTTTTGTTTTGTTGGGTTTGCAAATTGTAAGTGGGAGTTGGTGACCGTCCCTCCCTCCACCCCATTTGTCCCTTCTTCCTCAATATATACTGGTACAAACCCCCTCTTTTCCCCTTTCCTTTATTATAAGCTCTTAATCTTGATGAGAAGTAAAAAAACATTTACAAACTACTCCCAACTAGGGTGATATCGAGTCGAGTATCGTGCCTGAACAGTTTTATTCGAGTTTGTATAGTAAAAAAGTTTAAAGTTCTACCCCGAATTTCACTATGCTAGATAGTATGTAATTTAAATTTAAATTGACAGTTTTACTTATTATGCTACAAAATATAAGTTTGTTAGGCTTGATAAAGCTTAAATTTTTTCATTTTTATATTTATACAAATTAATAATTTCATCGAGTTTTGATCGAGTATCGAGTCGAGTTTTCCTCACCCTTACTCCCAACGTCTCATTATATTACATTGATAATGCCCTCAATTTAGCATGTACTACTACTAACTAAGATAAGATAATGTAGAGAACTGAATTTGATCAGTGATCAATAATTTTTTATAATTGTTTATCAACCTTCCCTCATACCGTGTAAAACATTTTTGATGAAATATTGGGTACTGATTTTGAAATGATGCTGACTTGAAACCCATGGGTTTAGACTCGGATGGGTAAATTGTTGCCATCTTTTTATTTTTTATAGAGACAAGATCGTATAAGTGAATAAAGAAATCAATAGAATTTGCAAAAAGAAAAGAAAGATCCCATAGCCCAGAAAATTCCATGGCATAAACTCTTAAATGCATATGATAACGATACTGAAAAGGGGTTTGGGATTTGGGGTCAAAAGAAAAGTGAAAGAGAAAAAGGTGAAAGTAAAAGTTATGGGGAAATCGAGGCTTTAGGAATTACTACAACTAGAGAGTGGAATCATCACATTATACTTGCCCGTATCATTGTTTTTACTACGGATCCACCAGACATGCATGCTGATATATATTTTTTACGGTTAATAATTTAAATTGTGTACGATAAAAAATTATAAAAATTTGATATTCTAAATCTACAAGATTAGACGAATCTAATAACAATGTCTCACATGACTATATTTTTCCTTGCATAACTATGATAAAAATTGGAGTGAAAGATAAAAAGTGAATATTGTTTAAAAAATCAAATGCGACGACAATTAGAACGAGACGGATGTAGTATACTACTACTCCTATGTGTATGGTGCATGTATACATATGACTATATGTGCCATTTTCTTGCATCATCATCGTTACAGTCTTCAGAGTTCTAGTAGTATTTTCCGAAGCAGTGGCTTTTAGCCAATCCATTAATTTGTTGACTGTCACTCACGGCAATTGAAAGAGAAGAAGAAGAAAAAACCATCATTTTGAAATGAAACTAATGTAGGTAGGAATAGGATAATTCATTTAATCCAACACAATAATAACTAAAACAAAGAAGCTTGTCTTTTTTGGGCAAATGGATTCACCCATAAGGTAACACAATTGTGAAAGATGATAAATCAAAATTCAATGGTGTATTGTGTGTGTCAAATAGTGTCATGACCTCAAAAGAGATGAAAGTTGATGGTGGAAAAGGAAACATTGGATGCTTGGAAGGAAATGAAATTTTGTGGGGTTTCTCTTTGTCCAAATTAAAAATATACGAGTGTTAGGAAGAAAAAAAAAAATGTAAGGAAAATGGGAAGATAGATACCCACACTGTCCTGAAGCATCCAAGAGACTATCGTTTGTCAAAGAATCCAAGTGAAAAAAATAATAGTGTAATAATAATACTTCTAGAGGTGAGCACTGAGGAGTAGAGCTACTGCATAGCTTAAGTCTTGACCTTTTCCAAGATTTATACAAAAAGAAAAAAGATGATTATGGTTAGCTCTTCAGACATCTCTTTTTGTCGTCATGTAGACCACCTTATTATTAAAGCTGTCCTTTTTTTAAATTTGACTTACAGACAGCTGCAAAGTGCAAAGAGTGATGGGAAACAAGACAAAGCAAAAATGGGTGTGGGTTGGGTTCATATGATTATGATTATTTAACTTCAGAGTGATTAATTAGTCCATGTATGTAAAATGGCTCTATAATTTTAGATTTATTCCATGAGTTTCCATTCATCATTGTGAGATAATTCAATTTTTAGTGGTATTGATTTTCCGTTCATAAACCATCAGTTTTTTTTTTTTTTTTTGGGGGGGGGAGATAAACCATCAGTTGTTATCTTTGATAGAATGTGCAGAGTTTTTAAAAATTCTACCGATCAAATTAATCAGTTAATTAATGCCTAATTACTTTTATATCTTCATTATATATATATAGTATATATTATATCTCTGCTTCATCACATTATTATTTGATCTCACGTGTAATGGATTGAAAATCATGTCCAAAATTTTCGTGACAAAGGCAAAAATTCAAGAACAAGAAAGGAAGCAGAAACAAGAGGACCTGCTGCACTGCAGCAAATATTTGATACTATTACAAAGAAACTTCTGTTTTATCTTTTTATGAAGAAATACTACTCATTATCATAATATAAAATTGATCTTTACTTCCAATAAAATTTGCCTCTTCCCAATATATGTCAACTTTTTTTTTTTGGGAGAGATTATATGTCAACTTGAAAAGTTAGTGTAAAGTTTTGAATAAATTATGCCCATTTTGGGAGTAAGTGAACACATTAACATTTTTCTAATCAAAATTCTGACAGACATGCTTTCTCCACTTCCATGAATAAGTGAGCTGCGCCCTCTTCCATAGATAATATTCTTATATTCTAAATCGCACCAAACCAATAAAAATCAAAACATAAAACCCCAATCAAGATTCTTGCTGCTACTACTATATGTTACTGAGATTTTCCTCCAAAATAAGCAGCAATTCTAGAGAGACAACTGTCTGAATTTTCACCAGTTTCAAGATATGTGAGACACAAATTTCTAACATCATCTGTTCTCTAATTTTACCTGACGAATAAAGCCAAAATTAGATTACTAGATTTTTAGGGTTAGGGTTTGATTTAATCAAGAGCAAGATTATGTATCAGTTCGGTGGGTTTCCTCTCTTCATTGTATAAAGCAGACAGCAATTGTGACTTGTCTTGCCTTATTACTATTACAGCTGCTCCGAGGCTGCATCTACTTGTACCATTCTTGCACATATAATGTGTCTGTGTGCGTCAGCTCTGCCAATAATTAAAAATCATTAAGTTACTACTGTATACTATTGCTCCTATACATATGTATAGTAATTAAATTAAATACCCCAAAAATTATTCATATTCAAATCAGCAGTGGGGGGGAATTTACTTGAATGCTCGATGTATTGTGTGCCATCAAAATCTCTCCAATTTAAAGACTAGGATGAAATTCCAAAAATGAAACAGAATCTTTTTGCCTTTCAGTTTCTTGGACAAACCGTGTACTGATTCATCTCACTCACTGCATGGCTGCGTGCAACAAAATTACAGGTAGTGTACTGTACTGAACCATTCTGGTGTTGAGATCCCGGGATCTTCCAAGGATGATGCCAATCCAAGGAAGAATCCCTAGAAAATTAAAAAGTACTATTATTACAGGAAAAGTGAAGTTCCCAAAGGCACTCGGACAAGAGAGTAGAGGCCAATCATATGTGGATGCAAAAAGGTATCTCTCAGCCTCCCAATCCCAGAAATTTGACACAAATTGTTAATGTTCGAATTTTCCTTCCAATCCAACAACAAATTTTAAATATAAAATTTGCTTTAGCACGTGAAAAAAAAAAGACGGAAAAAAAAAAGAAAGAATGAGCCCTTATTTAATAAACGGAACGGAAAAAAAGCCAAATACATCCGTTTTCTTTTCAAAAAAGCCAAAATGATCATTTTTAATTTTATTGCCGATTTAGTTCGCTACATATGCTAATTATATCCATTTTAGTCCAAAAATGACTAATCCTTCCTAGGTCGCTGACGTGACATTGATTTATTTTGGTCCTTTTCATTTTTAAAGGCGATTCAAGATTAAACACAATGAGACAAAAGGCATGTGACTGTCCTTTTCATTCTTCGGCCCTCAATTTTGAGCCAAACGTCCCCATTATCGTTTCTTTGTTGCCGGAATTTGAATATGCGCCGCGGGATTAGGGTTCGAATTGGGGGTGCTGCGATATGGGAGGTGATTGAAATGAAGGGCTTCGAATTGGGGGTGATTGAAAAGAAGGGCTTCGAATTGGGGTGCTGCGATATGGGAGGTGATTGAAATTAGAATCGGGTCGGGTTGCACACTTATTTGGCAAACACGTTGGAGTGGCAGCAATTCAAAACAGATCCAGCGTGTATGGTTTAGAATAAATCATTGCCACGTCAGCGTCCTAGGAAGGATTAGTGATTTTTGGACTAAAGTGGATACAATTAGCATAGGTAGCGGACTAAATCGGCAATAAAATTAAAAAATGATCGATTTGGCTTTTTTGAAAAGAAAACGGATGTATTTGGCCTTTTTTTGTCTTTAATAAACCAACACTTATATAAGCTAACTGGATGTATATCTTACTTTTATTATTCTCATTTCATGATTAAATATAGAAAATAAATTTTTTTAATATATAATTCAACTATTACTTCTTTAAAATATAATCAAAATTTGATTTTTTATACACACACAAAATTTTATATCTCATCCCTTATAATTAATTACACATAACTACATTATTCAATCATTATAGAATATTTTATGTAAAGTAACTATAAATCATTGAATTTAATTTTAATTATTCAATTAATTAAGTATACTATTTCTGTTTTCTCTTAAACATTGAACACATTAGTTAAATAAATCAAACAATTAAAAGTTACTTGTGGCATTGCGGGCCTAATTCTTTTCAGGCCCAATATACGATGGGCTGACCTCTTTATTGTTTCATTGTATTCTCTGGACAATTTGAATATTGTAGCCCATTCCCTAAAACTCGGTTGAGAGATTGAATAAGGGAAGGATATGGAGCGGGTGGGGATCGAATCGAACCCCCAACCTATGGTTAGAAGAAGGGGAACTTGACCGCTAGGGTAAGTCCCCAACTCGATTGAATAATTAATTAGTTGTTAATTTAAAATTATTTACAAAATAACTTGGTGGTTATGATTTTATCTATGGAGAAGCTTTTCTAAGGCCACATATTCAACACATAACTCTGATATTATCTTCTTCTTCTTCTTTTTTTGTTTTTTAATGAACATGAGGCTTTGGCAAAGATTAAAAAAAATATAAACATTACTTTTGATCTTCTAGGGCATTTAAGAAATTCATTCAATTTTTAAAAAAAATTTCATAAAGATTTATTACAAGATTTTTTTGTTATAGAAACCCAAAATCTTGGTAAATTCGGTTGCCAAAGAGGTTAACCCGAACTTCGTTAGCTACCATAATTTTAGTGACTGAAATTCATTAGTTACCATAATTTTAGCGACCGAATCTGTAATTTTTCTAGTAGTATTATGTATTGTATGATTAGGAAAAAGTAGTGCATATATAATGCTATAGCGTATATTCATATATATATTAACCTTATTCAGTAATACTACCTCTCGTCCCATTCAATATGTCTGGTTATTGTTGGGCACGAGAATTAAGATAGAATTGATTTGTAAATATATGATGGGTCTACATAGTTGTTGGAGGGATAAACTATTTTTATTCATATAAATAAGATATTTGTGGTGTAACATCAAAAAATACTAAGCAAGACATTTCAGTTGGAACATAGTGAGTATATATATAGATATAGGAAACGGTTCCAGTGCAGATTTCTTCCATTACAGAATTGATGTTGGACAATGAAAAAATGATGTTCATAAAAAAAGTGATGTGTAAACATACATAAATGATGCTCATATTTTAAAAAGTTACAACCCATCTGTCATATTTTGTGGGATATGGGAAAATGCAACAGATCTGCCATCAATTTTGTAGTGTTAGATATCATGGTGCATATGCAGACAATTTAACATTCTGCATGGTATCTCAACCGATATACTATATAGATATAGGAATAAAATGTCATAATATTATGTAAACTCAAGAAAAGTTCAACTCTCAATGAAACAAAAATCTACCAGATTCATGATATCACTCCCTGTAGCTAGTCCCTGGGTGGCATGTCAATGTAATTTGTAGATTATTAGTTTATATGCAATTTAATAATAGAGGTTACATTGAATTAATTATACATGGACATTACACATAGTACAATATAAATCATGGACGAGAAATTATATTTATAATATCACTAGAGATCATAAGTTCCACGCATCATGTATAAACATTTGATTCCATTCTCCATTAATGAATTATGCGATCCATACTACATTGATGTTATAATGTTATTGTTAATAAAATAAAAATATGTTACTATTAATTAAATACTCCACTTTTGTTGATAAGCTTAATATCTCATTGTTTAGTTGGTTATTTTTATTTTTTTCTCTTTCCTAGTCTGCATAGGTTATGAATAAAAAAAAATAAAATTATGCTGCTTACTAGATGAACTCATTAATATAATTTGCCCTTGTTTATTAAAGGGAGTGATTGATTACCCATTCACATCGGTTGCCAATCTCATTTAAAAAAAATCCATACATGTCATCATGAAAAATATGAAGATTATGTTATATTTTCTTAAACTCGAGTAATGGGATTCAATTTGGCCTAATAGTCAATTATTCGCCTTCTAATTTTAAATTCGAGGTTCGATATTTACTAACCCTCTATTCATCCGATTTTTACAATTGTATTGGGTGGCTATGTTTAATTAGATTTAGAGCTATAACCCTTTTAATTTTTTGTTTTGAAAAAACAAGACCTCTATTATTATTATTATTATTATTATTATTATTATTATTATTATTATTATTATTATTATTATTATTATTATTATTATTATTACTCCCTAAAAAATTATACTCCTAGGTTAACATATTTTAGTTTCATATTTAATACTATAATTTTTATATAATTTTTTTTAATTAAATTCATAAAATTAATCTTTTAATAATATATTATTGTAAAAAATTGGCCTCTAAAATTTGGGGTTCCGGTACGAGAACGGTTATGGTACTACAAATATGAATGGTAGTACATCAAGACAAATGATCTCAACCATATAAAAATATCCAATTGCTATAAAATAAAAATGGTAGAATTGTCAAATATAAATAATTATATCTTTAGTAATAAAATCATTAACAAAATCAATTTAGTAATTTCTATCTTTAAATAAAGATCATATAAAAAATTGCATAAGTTAGGTGTCTTTTGACACAATTCATGGCATAATAATATAGAAATTATCGTTATTCATCTCTTTCACTCGCCGGTCTTTCATTCCTCTTAATTTGCTATTTTTCTATTTTGAATTTCTAAAATATGATAAGATATTTAGATTTTTTGCACTGATTAGATAAATTTTCATATAAAGAACGTCCAAATCCGAGCTCATTTGAGAAAGTTAGAGCCATTTGAAGTTTGTAATATAAATTTTGTTGTATATACTAAGTCGTTGAAATACATAGGCTATGTCGCTGAATTGTAAAATCTCCATCGCTGAATTGTAAAGGCTTCGTTGCTGAATTACATAGCCACCATCGCAGAATTGTAAAGGCTTCGTCGCTGAATTACAAAGCTACCATCGCTGAAATGTAAAGACTGTATTTTTGAAAATCGTAATGCATTTCAATTGGCTCTAACTTTCTCAAACGAACTCAAATTTTAACGTTCTTTATATGAAAATCTACCTACTCGATGCAATGAATCTAAATTTCCCATCAATTTTGGAAATTACAAATAGATAAGTACCGGATTTTCAAAAGAAAAGATACCTTATGCTCGTTGTTTTGAAAATATGATATTTTTATGTTTAGACTTTCTGAAATATGATAGGATATTTAAATTCCTTGTATTAAGTATATAGATTTTCATATAAAGAACATTCAAATTGGAGGTCATTTGAGAAAATTATAGCCATTTGAAGTTTGTCACATAAATTTTATGTATTGGCTGCGTCGCTGAAATGCATAGGCTATGTCGCTAAATTGTAACGCCTCCAGTCGCTGAATTGTAAAGCCTCTGTCGCTGAATTGTAAAGCCTCCGTTGCTGAATTACATAGCCACCGGCGATGAAATGTAAAGGCTGTATTTTTGAAAATCGCAATGAACTTCAAATGGCTCTAACTTTCTCAAATAAACTCGGATTTTGACATTCTTTATATGAAAATCTATCTACTCGATGCAAGGAATTTAAATGTCCTATCAAACTTTTTAAATTACTAAAAGATAAATACCAAATTTTCAAAGGAAATGATATTTTATTCTCGTTATTTTAAAAATATGATATTTATCTAGTTAGACTTTCTAAAATTTGGTAGGATATTTAAATTCCTTTTGTTGAATAGATAGATTTTCATATAAAGAACGTCCAAATCCGAGCTCATTTGAATAAGTTATAGCAATTTGAAGTTTGTCATAAAAAAATATGTTGTATAGACTGTGTCGCTGAAATGCATACTCTATGTCGCTGAATTGTAAAGCCTCCGTCGCTGAATTGCAAAGCCATCGTCGCTGAAATGTAAATGCTACGCTTCTGAAAATCGCAATTAACTTCAAATGACTCTAACTTTCTCAAACGAACTCGAATTTTGACGATCTTTATATGAAAATTTACTTACTCGATACAAGGCATCTAAATAAACTACTTCATCTGTTTTTATGAAAATGCAACATTCACTCTGTGCACGCAGTTCGATGCATATTTTTAACCGTTAATAACTCACATTGTATATAAATAAAAATTATAAAAATTTGATATTATAAAACTACAAGATGAGACGATTCTAACAAGATCTCATTTGACTATATTTTTCCTTCTATAACTATTGTATATACGTAAATTAAAGTCGAATAATGAATAGTATCAAAACACCAAATGTTTCAGATTCTTGAAAATAGAGGTAGTATCAAATTTTAGAAATTCCAAAAAGAAAAAGTATATTATGAGGGAGGGGAAAATATGAGAATGAGAATTGAGAAAAATGAATAGAGATTATTTGGACCTTATTGAAATTACAATAGTACCATTTGTATTAATCTTAACCATTAATTTTAATATTTCATCAATGGTTTGGATGTGCCACAGTACATCAAGAGACATGGATCCCTGCACCCTAACCAAAGCCTTCCGATACCATATTTCCACCCACACAGTGCAATAATAACACTACCTATATAAAACATTTTAGAATGAGAAGTACAACCGGTAATTAATTCCTCAATTTGGGATAAAGATTAGTCTAAGTGGCAAAGTTCCTCCATTTCAATCTTAAGTTGGAGTTTGATTCTTGATCCACTATTCCTTTGCTTCTAAAAGAAATTCCCCAATTTATCCCTGAAAAAGAAACGAAATTCCCATTATACCCCCAAGGAGGCACGTTGCAAGTCCCACCGTGCCTCTGCAGCCTCCTTTATTTATCCTGTACAAATAACAAAATATAAATATTATTTCCCTTTTTTCTTCCCGTCTCCTTCTTCGTGCCCAATGATTATTTTATTTTCCTATTTGTGTAGCTAAAAAAAATGATTATTTTATTTTTTTTTTTAATTTTTTTTTTTTTTTATTTCCGCTGGATTTTAATTCAATTCAATTAACCCTACCCCATAACCAAATACTACCAATTTTCATCGTACCCAAATCCCTCTTCACCATCTTCTCCTACTCTCGTCCATCCATCCATCCATTCATTCAATTCAATCCCATCTATAAGTTTTCTTGGGGGGTTTTTTATTATAGATTTTGGACCTGCTACATAATCATCACTTCACCCTCATTTTTCCCTCTCATCACAAAGTTTCTGGTCACTCACACCTTCCACATCTATACAACCTTTTATTTTTTTTTAACCAATTCCTAGTGAAGAACCCACAAATTTGACAAAACAAATATTTTACCCCCGAATTGAAAAAACCCAGGGAAAAATTAATGGTGATCCAGGGTTCTTAAGAGGTACATTACCAGCAAATCTTGTCTGTTGTCGGTCTCTGGATTTTATCTTAACCGTGCCTTTTTTTTTTGTAATATATGCCTACACTTATGTGTGTGTATATGTGTATGTATCTTTTTCTATGTGTGTATGTAACATGTCTCATGGCAGCAAGGGGGCACAGACCTAGTTAGACGGTCTTTCTTTCCCTACCCCCAATTAAGCCACCAAAATTTGTGGGTTACCAGGGAAAATCACTAGAATCAATCCCTTGTCGTTTTTCTTGTAGTAATTGTGATTGAATTTGCTTTTTCGTGAAATGTATTGTATTTGATTGTGTCTTCAATTATGTTCTCGTTTTTTTGGTGCTGTGGTTGCTGTGTTAGGTTTATTCCCCCCCACATTATCATCTCGGTTAGGACCCACTCTGTGTAATTTAGTTAGGGTTTTTAATTGTTCGATTTTGATTTGAGGGTTTTTGATTTCTAGGGCTGGCGTTCAATTTTGTGTCCTTAGAAAACCTTTCAGTGGGGGATATCCTAATTTGGATTATTTATTTATTTATATTTCAAGGGTAGGCTACTGTTGAAATTCTTGAAAATGATCTGACAAGTGCAATTTTTGAAGTGAAGCTTGCAAGGCTTGTGTTACTATTTTTTTTTTCCCCTTTTTTTTTTGAATGTCCTTTGTAGGATGGTCGTATAGTTTTATATTCTTTTTTCTGGTGAATTTGTGCAGTCCTTTCTGGTGTATTGTGTGTGCGACTGTAGGGTGGACAATGCAATTAGGTACATCTTTAGTATGTCGGTGCGGATTCTGTGTTAAATTTTTATGCTTCGTTATTTTAATGCAACGAGCTGGAGGGAATTTACTGCTAATGCCGAGCGTATTAATGGATGAAATATCATATTTGGCAAGTTTTGACGTAATCTCTTCTGAATGTTTTCCTGTTTCGAAGTTAATCAAATTGACTTGCAAGTCATTTAGGGATTACATGAGGGACACCTTTTTTAGAATAAATCTTTATCTCGATTGTAGTTTTCCTTTATTGAATATGCTAGGTTGATGCTTAATTTGGCAACATATTATGTGCTTGCATGGGTGGCAATCGTGGTATATTATTTCACAGCTTATTCTCCGGTCATCCTTATGGTTTCTGACTCTTAAATAAGATAAATGAGGTTTTAGTGAATAGTGATCATTCTGAGGGTTTGTCTAAATACATTGCGGATAAACTTTTGGTTCATCAGGCATATATCTATAACTAAGATTCCATGTAAGCATGCATGAGTCAGATAGAATCACTGAGAAGAAAGGAGTGAGGATTGACCGATTGAGTATATCAGAACCCGCATATGAAGGGTGGCCGTGGTATCCAGAAAGAACCGGCTCCAATTTTGTCTTATTTTAAAAAAATTCAATTTTAAAAACCAAATAAATAACAGAGAGAGGTTTCCATTTTTATCAATCCCTCGTCTTTCATTCAGCTATCTCCACTAGAATACAAGATTGACATGATTGGTTGTTATATCTTCATAGTCCATCTGAAGAGACAAGGCCATCTCAAGGCATTTTTAAGTGAATTGAAATGATTGTATGCACTGATAATCAGCCCTGTTTCCATCCTATTCCTAACTGGAAGTAGTTCTCTTGGCAGTTTGATTTGTTTCATACTTCCATTATTGTTCTGGTTATGTACTTGCGGCAAAGATCTACACTTGCATGGAATAATTCTTCTCTTACTGAATTTAGCCTCAGATATTATAAAACTTGAAACTCTGTTACCTCACTGAGACTGCAACGTTCCCTCATCTTTCATTTTTAAATATAGAATGAACCTGTTGCATATACTCAAATAATGTATGTACATGGAACAACTGACACGTGTTTTCTTATTCTCATACAAAAATAATTAAATGCCACATGCTTCTTTTTCTTAGTCTTTTACATGGGCTTGTTCTTTTTCCTTTTCATCTTTGCTTGCCTTTTTTGAGCTGCTGTATTAGTGTATCGTAAGTGCATGCTCCCTTTTGATATTTGTCATTTATCAATGTTTATGCAGAGTCATGCTTGATCGTGTTCCCAATCTGGAAGTGAAATTTTAGCATCATACTATGGAAATACTGACATGTTCTGGTGCTCATCTTGTTGGAGAAACTGAGTGTTCCGAACAGAGATCAGAAACAACTTTTAAACATGATGGAAAATCTGACATCCTTCAAGATGCAAAACAAGTGGGAGCAGATGTTCAAGTTGAAGGTTTAACACGCAATGTTGGCGAGTCTCATGAAGTGAGAGATATTGGTGATCAATTTATTTTAGAGGGTTTTCCTGCTTCAGAAGGAGGGTTTCCCAATGAAATGTGCAGTGCTTTTGATGCTGATGGTCAGAATCCTCCTGGTTACTCTCATTCCTCTGAAGATGATGACTCGGACAAAAGGGATCATTCTGCAGAACCTGGTCTTACATTAGAAAATTCTGACATGGTGTTAGATACAACTGAAAGTGGACTGCCAAATAACCATCAGGAGGGTTCATCCCAATCTAATATTAGAGCCTTAGAACAAGATGAGCCCCAAGCAGTTTGGGTAAAGGTATAGCAGTCCCCTTTTTCTCCTCATTTTATCCCCTATTTGCTACCTTTCATAAATTTTGAGGCTATATCTGGATTTGTTGGCTTTAGATATATATCCTTAATCATAATTATCCACCTTCTATAATTTTAAATGAAAAAAAAAATATGCATTAATGAATCTCAACAAAAAGAATTATATCCCCAACCGATAATATACTACAAATTAAAATAAGAGACATAAAGAGAATTAACATCATACAAATAAATATTCATGTATTAAAAACATGCATTTTAATCCTTAAATCTTTCAACTAAACTCGATTGTATTCAACAAGGGATTCAAATCAAAACCCAAGAAATTTAAATCCATTCTGATTCTTACAATAAGATGATATGAAGAATGATGAACAAAATGGCGAAAGTATGATTTGGCCATGTAAAGTTTAAGGTTTTTAATTGCATTAATATATTCTTTAGCATTTCTTTTAAGGGTCTTAAAGATACAAAAAGAAACCATTGCTAGCATATTTCATAGGACTCCTTTCTCTAATGAAGTGTATTTCTGGACTAGCTAATCTTATGTTTGTAGGCAGGCTATTGACTCTTCTAATACCAAATAAATAAATCTCATGACGTGTGTTTGTTCAGTGGCGGGGAAAGTGGCAATCAGGGATTAGATGTGCAAGGGCTGATTGGCCATTATCGACATTAAGAGCAAAACCAACTCATGACAGGAAACAATATCTTGTGATATTCTTTCCCCATACAAGAAATTATTCTTGGGCTGATGTACTGCTAGTCCGTCCAATCTATGAATTTCCACAGCCCATTGCGTACAAGACCCACAAAGTAGGTATCAAGATGGTTAAAGATTTGACTCTTGCTCGTCGTTTTATCATGCAAAAGCTGGCCGTGAGCATGCTAAACATTCTTGATCAATTGAACCGAGAGGTATGCCATTGAGCCAACACATTCATTGTATTTGTACTTTTTCTGCTGTTCAAGAATAAAGATGCATGCATAATTAAATGCAAGTGTATGCAATGATTATTGTGTGAATGTCAATCATATTGATCTTTGTTCACATTTTATTATAATGTTCTCATGGCAAACTAGGCTTTGGTAGAAAATGCTCGGGATGTGGCGATTTTAAAGGATTTTGCCAAGGAAGCTTCTCGTTGCAAAGATTATCCTGATCTTGGAAGGATGCTTGTGAAGCTTCAAAATGTAAAGTTCCTTCCATTTATTTTACACTATAAAATTACTGCTAGGATAATCCTCCCTTCTCTTTTCATTCTCTGTATTTTCTGTCTGCTGAATATTCATTAAGCCATCATAAGGTTTCCTTGTATTTTGTTACTTTTCATGCTCTTGAAATGGATATTTTTGTACATGCAGGTACTTGCAATTGGTTATGGTTCCATGAAGTAGTTAGTTTAGTTCTATTATTCTTAAGCTCCTCATATGTACTAGTACGTTAGCAATCAATACTTTGTTCTAACACATGTTTATTACTTTTAACATCACTTTCATCCCATTTTCCTTTCACACTTCACCCTCCCTCCTATTTTCCCACCCAGGAAAAATGTTACAGTTATTTTGATACATCCCAAACAGGAAAAAAGTCTCAAGTTAATTTGTGAAGGAGGGAGTATTATGTGGTCGAGTTCATGCATGCAATGTGATTATGATGTTAGTGAACCATTTTGAAAACCTAATTTTTTGGATGCGTTGCTCCATTTTATAAATTGTGGATAATACACAGACAATGATGATGTCTTCTAGGATATCTTCTTTATTGCTTGAAAGCAAGTTTTGTACAATCATTAGTTTGTGTTTCTCTCACCCCGTTTTTTAGGGATTTGCCTGTCAAATAACTCAAACCCAGCTAGATCTTTTGATAGCATGTGAATTTATTAATTGTTGGTTGAAACCAATGCTGAGATGAGATCAATTGTTTGTTTCCAGATGATACTTCAGCATTGCCTAACATCAGATTGGCTTCACCAGTCCATGGAGTCCTGGAAGCAAAAATGTCAGGATGCGAATAGTGCTGAATTCGTTGAAATGCTGAAAGAGGTACATCCGAAGCTCTGTTTTCTAAAGATGCTTATCTTTTGGTTCTTAGAGTCATCGCTTATTTTTCTTTCTTGATCTTAAAAAGAATTTAAGTTTGGCAAATTACATGGATGTGTCTTGATCCGGAATTTCAATTTTGGTTGATTCAATTTTGTGGATGTCTCAATTTATCCTAATTTATTTGGGCACTGCTTTCCTTGTAAGGTAAATTACATAGAGGGGACAATTTGTCAGGCAGCTAGTCAGGATTATAAATTACAACATTGTGAATTTATGAGTTCCTCTGGAAAATTAAGAGGGGACAACTTTTTTTTGGTCATGAAAGGAGTTGGAGAGCTGGTCAAATCTCCTATATTTCAAGGGGATCCAACCTAATAATTGTTATTGCTTTTTGGTTTTCTTACATTGTCTGGTGTTGTATTGTTGAACATGTAATTCATCTAATGTAACTGATGGTCTAACTCATATGGTTTGATCTGTCATTGATAAATTATTGGGCTCTTTCATATGCAATTAACTCTCAGTTTGCATGTCCAGTTTTATAAACAAAATCCCTGATCTCTTTGTGGTTCAGGAATTGGCTGATTCAATTTTGTGGGATGAGGTAAACACGCTGTCAAGTGAAGCAGCGCATGTGAATCATGGTTCAGAGTGGAAGAGTTGGAAACATGAGGTCATGAAATTGTTTTCAGCATGGCATCCCATGTCGCCTACTGTAGTTTCAGACCAACTTTTAAATGATAGCTCAGTGAATCCAGAATTTCAGATGAACAGGAAGAGGCCTAAGCTTGAGATTCGTCGTGCTGATACACACACATCTAGCTCACATCAGTTCGTTCCTGTTGAAACCAACTCAATATTTAGTGATGGATATGATGTAAACACTGCATCATTGGAATCTGAAACTAAGAAGGAGAGTTCCATGGAGAATTCTGCCTTGATAGGATCCCCTGGTTCTGTCAGCAATAAATGGAACGATATTGTTGTTGAGGCTGGAAATTTGGAGATTAATAAGGCTCATGATATGGAGCTGACTCCTATTACCATTTCTACACCAAAACCCGTCGAATCGGGAAGTCGTAATCGACAATGCACAGCTTTTATTGCAGCTAAAGGAAGGCAGTGTGTTCGATATGCTAATGAAGGTGATGTTTATTGTTGTGTGCATTTGGCCACTCGTTTCATTGCAAATTCAGCTAAAGCTGAAGCAACACCTCCGGTTGACTCACCAATGTGTGGTGGAACCACTGTTCTTGGAACCAAGTGCAAGCACAGAGCACTAATTGGTTCTTCTTTCTGCAAGAAACACAGGCTCCATGATAGCAAAGATTCGCAATCTCGTGTTAATAAACTTAAGAGAAAAGTTGAGGAAAATTTTATGTACCCAGAGAATAAAAGTCCTACAAAACTTTTGCTTCCACAAGAAGAGAAAGCTTCTACTCGTGTAAATTCAGTGATTGATATGGGATCTCTCCAAGAAAGCAGCTTGAATGAGGGGGATCAGCAGTCTAGTGAGGATGTGGTGCAGTGTATAGGCTCATTGTCCGAGGGTGGTGAAGAACCCTGTGTAGAACCCCCCAAAAGACATTCCTTGTATTGCGAGAAACATATTCCAAGCTGGCTTAAGCGTGCGAGGAATGGCAAGAGTAGAATAGTATCCAAGGAAGTGTTCATAGAGCTTCTGAAAAACTGTAAGTCAAGGGAACAGAAATTGCATTTACACCAATCATGTGAAGTCTTTTACAGGCTTTTCAAGAGTATATTATCTTTGAGAAACCCTGTACCGAAGGAGGTACAGTTTCAATGGGCTATTGCAGAAGCCTCCAAAGATGTTAGGGTGGGTGAATTTTTAATGAAATTGGTGCAGAGCGAGAAAGAAAGGTTGAAGAAAGTTTGGGGCTTCGGAGATGATTCCGACTTGCCGGGTCCATCAACTGCTAAAGAATTACTTCCAGATCCAGTGCAGACAACAAATAATAGCAACGAAGAAAGTGTCATCAAGTGCAAAATATGCTCACTAATATTTGTTGATGATGACACACTTGGAAAGCACTGGATGGAGAGCCATAAGAAAGAATCTCAGTGGCTATTCAGGGGTTATGTATGCGCGATCTGCCTGGATTCTTTTACTAATAGAAAGGTTCTGGAATCTCATGTGCAGGAGAGGCATCATGTGGACTTTGTGGAACATTGCATGCTTTTACAGTGTATTCCTTGTGGCAACCATTTCGGGAATCCTGATCAGCTATGGTCGCATGTGCTCTCCACTCATTCTTCCAATTTAAGGTTCTCAAATTCTGCACAGCAACAAGTTGAAATTTCTAATCAGAAAGTGGCGTCAAACAAGTCAGATTTGGCGGAAAATGTTAAATCTTATCAGTCAGTCAATAGGAGATTTATTTGCAAGTTTTGTGGCTTGAAATTTGATTTGCTGCCCGATCTTGGTCGCCATCATCAAGCTGCTCACATGAGTCAAAAAACAAGTGGTCCTCGCCTGACAAAGAAAGGCATTCAGTTTTATGTGCAAAAACTAAAATCTGGTAGATTGACACGACCCCGATTTAAAAAGGGGTTGAGCTCATCATCGTATGCTATTAGGAATAGAAGTGTACAAAATTTGAAGAAACGGATTCAGGCATCAAATTCTGTTACCCCTGCTGAAATTGTGGTTCAACCTTCTGTACCTGAGGTGGCAACTCTTGGTAGATTGGCAGATACTCAATGCTCAATTGTTGCAAAGATATTGATGTCTGAGATTAAAGGAATAAAACCACATCCAACTAATTCAGAAATCTTATCGGTTGCCAGTTCCGCGTGCTGTAAGATAAGCCTTCAAACCTCATTGGAGGCTATGTATGGAATTCTTCCGGCAAAAATATACCTGAAAGCTGCCAAACTATGCAGTGAGCATAATATTTCAATCGGATGGCACCAAGAGGGGTTTATTTGTCCTAAAGGCTGCACAGAGAGTATACAATCTCTAAATTTGTCTCCAGTAGAGCCTTTGACAAGCAATTTGTTTAAGCCCAGATCTTGTATGCCGTCAAATGCTGTGAATTCGGAGTGGACAATGGATGAGAGCCACTGTATTATTGATTCCCGACATTTTTCTATGGATCTCTCTGAAAAAAATATTGTTTTATGTGATGACATTAGTTTTGAACTGGAAGCTGTCCCCATAGCTTGTGTGGTGGATGAAAATCTTTTGAATGCTGAGGGGCCCGATGGGCAAATGGCTGAGGACTCCTTTCCATGGGAAACTTTTACATATGTCACAAAATCGTTGCTTGATCAATCCCTTGCTATTCAGTCAGAGGTACCTTCATTTTATATTTGTGTCTTCTGTTGTCTTATTTTGAAAATACTGCTGGCAGACTTTGTATCAGCAGCACTGTACCCAATTAATTGCATTATTTTGTGTCTGCTGTCTGAGATGAGTACTGAAGATAGTATTTCCTTGTCTTTTTGTATGGTTTCATTAATAACATCAATAAGAAATACTTATGATCTGAAGTTTGGGAGGAACCTTGTTATGAGGGGTTTTAAATTAGTTGTCTCTGAATACTTTTATCGAGACTGTAACGAGCCTAATGATAACAAGGGCATTAGGTACTCGGTGTTTGTGAGTTGTGCTTCTGTTGGAGATTGTTGTATGCTCTTAAAAAGGAAATACTACAGTCTGATATCTTGAGTACCATTTTTGTTCAACTTCCATGTTTTATTATGATTAATTTTATCAGAATTCTTGTATCATGACGTGCTAAATTAGATATGCAGTCTGATTAAACTTACTATGCTCATATCTGTTGATGTCCAGAGTTTGCAATTGGGGTGTTCTTGTGCACATTCAATGTGTTACCCTGAAAAATGTGATCATGTGTATCTGTTTAACAATGATTATGAAGATGCAAAAGATATTTATGGAAAACCCATGCATGGAAGGTTTCCCTATGATGAGAGAGGCCGGATTATATTGGAGGTATGCAGCTTTTTCTTCCCATTTTAACTCACAAAATTTCCTTGATTCTTCTGTTGTCTTTATTTTTTGATTATAATAAACAATTATTGGGTTTCAAACGTAATGTTTTTGGCTTGAATTTCAAAGTTGAATATTGATATGGGGTTTGCTCCATTCGCTGGTTCAGGCATGATATGCTTTTGGTTGTATGTTATCTTTTATTTATGATCTAGTAACATCATCTTTTCAATGTTTTTTCTGGACTGTTTTAACATATATCCTCCATGTTTTGCACTAGTCAATCATGAATAATGCCAGATTTCTGCCTTTTCAAAGCCAGAACACACTGAATTGAGTGTGTTCAATTTGAGGGAGAGCTGTACCATGAAAGTATGCTACTATGAAATAGGGATTTCATGTTACAGTAGATTTCTGTAGGTATGCTTTTGTCCCAATTCCAAGTTAGCCTTATTCCTAGTCATCTTCTACTCCCAATTTTGGCTACTCAACGGGAAACTACATTTCTATCCCTGAATAAACATGGTTTCAATTCTGCTATGTAATGGAAGATGTGATCCATACAATGAATCAAAGCTTTTGCATGATTCTTCAGGAGGGGTATCTAGTTTACGAATGCAATCAAAGGTGTGGCTGCAGCAGAAACTGCCCAAACCGGGTTTTGCAAAATGGAGTCCGGGTGAAGCTGGAAATATTTAAAACGGAAAGAAAGGTAACCATCACTCCACTCCATGAGCATGATTCCAAAATTTCTTCGCACTATCTGATTATTAGTGGGTACGAGAGCTATATATTTAATATACATAAGCATATAGTAGTATCCTTTGATTCAAAATTTGATGGAACGTTTGACCACAGGGCTGGGCTGTGAGGGCGAAGGAAGCAATTCTTCGCGGCACTTTTGTGTGTGAGTACATTGGGGAGGTCATAGACAAAAATGAGGCAAACGAGAGACACAATAGGTTTGTTTATTCATTTCTTCGCCTGATTATGTATTCATTTTCACGGTTTATAATGAATGTCTCTACTTGATTGCAAAACCAGGATCGGCAAAGAAGGGAGCAAGTATTTTTTTGAGATCAATGCTCGTATCAACGACATGAGCCGGTTGATCGAAGGGCAAGCTCCACATGTCATCGATGCCACAAATTATGGGAACATTTCGCGCTTCATTAACCACAGGTGAGGCACAACCTTTTGTATTCCTTTTTTGCCAACCACCCCTTCATGTGAAAACCTCCACAATATTGCTTACTTACTTTAACCTCTTTTTTTATTTTTATTTTATTTGTAATTTCTTTAATAAGTATTTCAATATTTTTTTTTTTTGGTAAGGTAAATTAAATACCATATTGGGGGATCCAAACCCCAACTTAAAGTTGAGAACTTGGCCACTAGTCCATGATTAGAAAGTGGACGAATAAGTTTGAATATCTAAACTCTAAACGCTAAAATTTTCCCAAACGTAGGCTTAATATGGAGGAAGTATTATAGTGGCCAGTGGGTTGATGTGCTGTTGACATTCGTTTTTTATATGATTGTTTTGCTCGTCCGCAGCTGCTCGCCAAATTTGGTGAATCATCAAGTTCTTGTTGAAAGCATGGACAGTGAGCTTGCGCATATCGGTTTCTATGCCAGCCGAGATGTAAGTGCATTTTCTTTCCAACCACATACAAATTACAGACCAGACTTTATGCAGTGTAATCAACAGACTTTAATACTGGTGTCTATGAGCAGATATCTCCAGGGGAGGAATTAACCTATGATTTTCGATACAAGCTGTTGGCGGGCGAAGGATGCCCGTGTCTGTGTGGAGCGTCAAACTGCCGGGGAAGACTCTATTAATCAATTTTGCTATTGAAATCCTTGTCGAGCATTGCCTGCCTGCCTGCTTTAATTTGGGGAAATCGTAGGTTGGTATGTGCAGTGGGTAAATTCAGACAAGGCACGGCTGTGCTCTGGGAGTGGCACATTCTAGAAGTATATGAGTAGTACTGTTGTGGAAACTGTGGCGTTTGTAGATACTTTTACATTACATGGATAGTGGATGATACGTATATACATTATACGATGTTTTAATTCTTTACTTGACTGATCTTTTTTTCCTTTCCATTTCGTGATTCGTAATGCTAAGAAAATAAACGATCCAATTAGGAGTAAAAATGAATTCTACAAACTTGAATTTTTACTTTTGGATGAGAGAGAAATTTTTTTGAACTTAATTGTTTTAATTAATTCAAAATAACAAGAATGAGAATCAATTTCATTTTAAATAACTTAATCAACGAATGGAAAAAACGATGAATTCCAAATTTCCCTCTGTAAATTCCCCTCGGTCGACCCCTGCCTCCGTCAACGATGATGGTGGTGGACCTTCTCATCTGTCTTATCGTGATGCGTCTATGGGCTGCTCTTCCGGCCCGTCGGCGGCAGCTGAGGAACCAGTGGATTTGTTGAAATCGAAGTTGGCCACCATCGACAGAGGTGGCATACATAGGAGCTGTCCTAAGATTAGCTTTGATCATTCCGTGCTCAAGGAATTATATGAACCATGGACAGATACCTTGATAATCAAGGGTCTTGGTTTGTCTGTCAGCTTTCTCGCTATGAGGAATGCCCTTATGAGGATTTGGCAAACTAAGGGTAAATTTGACGTCCTGGATGTTGGATTTGGTTGTTTCCTGGTTAAATTTGAATTGGAAGAGGATCGTGAGAAAGTCTTAACCGAAGGCCCTTGGGTAGTCTATGATCATTGTTTGGCAGTAATGAGATGGATGCCAGAATTTGATCCCGAGAGCACTAGGGTAAATACCATTCAGGCGTGGGTTCATTTTCCCGGTCTCAAACCTGCTTTCTACAAGGAAATTGGTCTCCGTGTAGTCGCTTCCGCGGTAGGTGTCCCCATTAAATTTGATAGGAGTACGATTGCAATCTCCCGTAGGAGGTATGCCCGCGCCTGTGTCGAGCTTAACTTAGATGAACCTCTCCTTGGACAGGTTGAAGTCGAGGGGAAGGTGATAAAAATTGCATATGAAAGCTTGCATATTGTCTGTATGCAATGTGGACGGTATGGACATAGACAAGCCCAGTGCCAATTTTGTGGCCAGAAAAAGGAAGCTGGGGAGGCGCAACCGCTGTCTGCTGGTCAATCACCTCCAGATGGTGGTAAGGGTATGCCTATCCAGGTGGAAGTTGCCCCTACTCACACGTCTACAGCTGGTGTACGTGTCCTTACTCCAGTGCAACCTAATGAATGGGAGAAGGATCAAGAAGCACTTAAGGGTGGGCCCACAGATGATGAGCAGCTTGATGAAGCAGATAGAGGTATTGGGGAATGGATGATTGTCCACCGGCGAAAGCCCCGTAAGAAACAAGTTGTTGTGCATGGGGAGACATCCCAAGATGGGCCGTCTGGGCCAGGGAAGGTCAAGGAAACTATCTTCCATTTTGGGTCACTGCTTGGACCCAAGTATGGCCCGAATTTATCTACAAGAAACATGGCCAATCCGTTTGCTCAGGAGGTGAAAGCTATGGATAGAGGAAAGGCTCCAGTGAGAATCAAACATGCTACTGGGCCGAAAAGGACGCGAACGGAGGATACAGAAGTTCCTGAAGTCAGAGGGGAACCTCAGTCGTTGAGACAGGCCCTGGAGTCGTCCTTTACAGATGCGCATACAGGGTCAGGCAACCCTGAGAAGTCTCCTGGACATGATACTGCTGCTGATGAGGGCTTTAATCCTGGGATAGAACAGCAGATGGAGGTGGAGGCCTCTAGGGGTTCATAAACTTCTATTCTGTTAGGGTTTTGGCCATGCCGGATAGTTAGAGTGTTTGTTATTTCCCCCATCCTTATTTATAACGAGTTTTGTTGAATTTTCTATCATGGCGTGGAACGTTAGGGGATTTATGAATCCCAGGACGAAACGATGTTTACTGGAATCGGTTAGATATTATAAACCAGACTTGCTTTTCATTTTGGAGCCACAAGGGGCGTTTGATCGAGCTAGGAATTTTATGTACAGATTAGGGTTTGTCCCTTTATTTTTGCAGAAGTCGGTTGGCTGAGCAGGGGGAGGGGGGGGGGGGGGGGTGGTTTGGATTTTAGCCCAACCAAGTTGTACAGTCACATGTGATATATTTGACATGACTGATCGTTTTATAACCTTTTCATTAAAGATTGATGATATAATATGGTACTGCACTGCTGGTCTATTGTCATCCTAACTACCAACACAGAAAGGGTAATTGGGAGTATCTTAAGCTTTTGGCTGAGAGAGTCGCTGGTTCGTGGTTCCTCATGGGTGACTGGAACGAAATACTTGCCCCATCTGAGGTCCTTGGTGGAGTTTTTAATCAAAATAGAGCCGATGAATTCCGAGATTGCTTAACAACGGCTGGCCTCTTCAATGTGCGTACGGAAGGTTCTTCCTTTACATGGTTTCGACAGGCGAATCAAGTCCAATTCATAAAGAAACGACTGGACCGAGGTGTTGCTAATCTTGCATGGATTAACTTATTTTCGAATGGACATGTTACTACACTGGCCAGGACAAATTCAGACCATGCTCCGTTGTTGCTTTCCTGTGGAGAAGCTGTTCAATCAACCCCTACTAGGCCATTTCGGTGGGAGGCGATCTGGGCATCAAATTTGGAGTACAACAAACTAGTGAATGGTGCATGGCTGCAATCTGGCTCTTTGGGGGAGAAAATGCAACGTGTGCAATCTGTCTCCACTCAACATTGTGGCCAGGAGTTTAAAAAAATTAGAAACAGAAAGAAGAAGATCCTTCGTCGTTTAGCCGGCCTGGATGCTTTCTTAACCTCTGTTGATTTTATTTGGCATTTGACTTTGGAGAAGAGGTTGCAAGAGGAGTACCATCAAATTCTACAATAAGAGGAGATTTTCTGGTTTCAAAGGGCTAGAGAGAGTTGGATTCGATTGGGCGATATGAACTCAAAATTTTTCCATGCTCAGGAAAAAATGCACCATTATCGTAAACAAGTGCATGGTTTGTTTCTGGAGGACGGTTCGTGGTGTTCGGATCAGCAAATTCTGAAAACCTCTGTGTGCCAATATTTTGCTAAACGATTTTCAGAAGGAGTGGATGTCACTGTTGAAAGTTCACTACCGCGACTTCCCTCGCTATTGGACTTTGGGTTGGAAATGGTGCATGCTGACATTCAAACGGAAGAGGTCGAGTGCGCCCCTAAGCATTTCAAACCATTGGCCGCCCTAGGGCCGGATGGTTACCCAGCAACATTTTATTCGCAGTTTTGGCCTTTGGTGGGGAAGGATATCATAAGTATGGTTCGGAATGCTTTTCAGTCGGGCACATTTAATCCTCACATGGCAAAGGCGTTTATACGTTTAATCCCTAAAGTGCCGGTGCCTTCTAGGTTTTGTGATTTCAGACCAATAACTCTTTGCAACGTCGTGTATAAGTTCATTTCCAAAGTAATTGTGAATCGCCTGAGGCCGGTGATGGAAAGGTTTATCTCCCTACTACAATCTGCATTCATCCCCGGACGAGGAATGGTGGACAATGCAATTCTGTTGCAAGAGCTGGTCTATGATCTCTCTAAGGCCAATGCTAGGACCAAAGCTATGGTGATAAAGATTGACTTTGAGAAGGCTTATGACACCGTCCGATGGGCTTTCTTGGAGGAAAGTCTGCAACAAATGGGATTGCCCGTGTCTTTATGTAGAATTATCATGACTTGTGTTAAGTCATCGGCATTCTCACATATCTGGAATGAAGAGGTCTTAGAGGAATTCCGACCACAACGTGGGTTACGCCAAGGGGATCCGCTATCTCCCTATTTATTCAACATTATCATGGAGCGTCTCTACATTGCTATATCCTGGCGGGTAGGAGAGCGACAATGGGATCCGATTTGTTTGAATTCTGACAGTCGAGGGATCTCCCATTTAATCTTTACCGATGATTTAATCTTGTGTATGGTAATGAATGACCATAGTTTGAACTCTGCTGCTGCCACTCTCACTGAGTTTTGAGAACAATCAGGGCTTCAGGTGAACACACACAAGTCCAGATGTTTTGCTTCTACTTGTGTCACCTCCACGGAAAAGGAAAGGGCATCAGAGGTAATGGGTATCCCTTTCACTACACAATTGGGAAGATATCTTGGGTTTCCTGTGCATCATGGCAGGGTGAAGGCGGAGGCTTATAACTATATTCTGGAACGTATGGATAATAAAATCTCCTGTTGGGCCATGAGGCTCTTGAATAAGCCCGGTAAGTTGACCCTTGCTAGGCATGTCCTCGCTGCAATCCCGTCCCATTGTATGCAAATAGGGTGGTTGCCCGCTGCTACTTGTAAGGGTATTGATCGCCGCATCAGAACATTGGTCTGGAAGGATCGAACAGGTAAGGGGTTGAACCTTGTCAAATGGGATATAGTTACTGCTCCAAAGCGAGATGGTGGCTTGGGACTTCGAAAGGCACGGCTGTGTAATATTGCTCTACTTGGTAAGATTGGTCATCAGTTCTTCCAAGGTACTGATAAGCTGTGGGTTAGAGAGCTAAGGCAAAAGTATTGTCAAGGAAAGCAAGACTTGGCATCTTTACCAACCCGTGGCTCGTTTACTTGGCGATGTATTACACGCGCTCTTTCCTGCCTGTCCGAGGGTTATGGTTTTTGTATTGCCAGTGGAGATAGCTCACTTTGGTTTTCAAATTGGCTTAATGGCCGAGCGCTAGGGGCCCAAATCCCCTTTGTTGAAATCTGTGATCCGGACTTGAGAATCAAAGATATTGTTCGAAAGCATGGTTGGGACTTCTCTTCTATTTTCATAGCCATCCCAGAAAGAATCAGAGAAGAGATCCTAAACCATACCCCGCCTAGAATACATCCAGCCTTGGTTGATGGGTGGAGGTGGAAAGTCAACATGAATGGTGAGTATTCCTCTTCATCGGGATACCAATATTTGAGGGGTGATCAACATCAATTGAAGGGTTGGATGTGGCTGTGGAGATCTTCCTTCCCTGAAAGAATAAGCCTTTTTCTATGGTTGTTGAGTCGAGCAGCCATTCCATGCAATGATCTAAGGTATCAACGCCACCTTGCTATTAACCCGTTATGTACTATTTGTGGGGTGGGGAGAGAAAACTGGGGACATTGTTTGTTCTATTGTCCTTGGGTGCAACAGGTTTGGAAGACACTTCATATTCGGATTCCATCAGATCTTGATACTATGGAGAAACAAGATATTCAATTCTGGTTTGCAGCCATGTTTAAAGCCTATGGTGTCTTGTTCATTGTGGCTGTTCGGATGATTTGGAAAGAAAGGTGTTGTAGGGTTTTCCAAGGTGCGAATTCTAGAGTACAGCCTCTCATCCGACAGATTTCTCATATGCAGGCAGAGTTGGAAAGGGCGAGCCCCGGTTCTCAGGTACATGCTACACTACCACGCATGGTTTGTTGGAACATGGGAGGCTGGAACGTGTGTTTTTGCACTCGGATGGTTCAAGGATTGAGGGTCGAGCCAGAGCAGGTTATGGGGCGGTGATTAGGGAGCAGTCGGGGAAATGGCTGGGAGCTGTCACCGGATTCCTTGGGGATGTTTCTATCCTACAGGCTGAGGTGGAAGGTGTATTAGCCGGCCTTGAATACGCTAAACAGATTGGGATTGGAAGTATCTACTGTCTGTGTGATTCTATGGAAGCAATCCATTTGATCAACAAGCCAACATCTCATTTGCATACGCTAGCTGCTTAATTACTACAGATTGAAGACTTGCGTTCTTCATTCCATCAGTGCCACTTTGGTCATATTTGGAGAGAAGGAAACCTCGTTGCAGACTGTCTGGCGCACATGGGAGTGGAGAGTGAGGCATTTTACACGATCTGGGCTTTTCCACCGGATGCGATAAGAGTCTACTAGCAGCCGATACGGCGGGAATATGGTTTCCCCGATATTAGTGGTGATTGAAGATATTCACAGTCGATCATCTCAGTATTTTGCTATTTTGCTTTTACTGTTGGTATTTTCTTGTTACCCTTGGCTAGCCTTGCATGGCTGTTTGAGCCAAAAAAAAAAAAAAAAATTCATTTTAAATTCTACTGTATTAATTAATCAAATCAAATTGCCACCCTGATTTTGGAGACGAGGAAGTGTGTACTGTGTTTGAGTGCTGGTAAATCCTAACTCCAACTTTTGATTTGTCCCTAGCTACTGTACTGATTGGTGACAATACTTGATCGAAGAAGAAATGAAGGATCATAGAAAAGAAGAGTGACGACAGGAAATTAAAGTGTAATGTGGATGGAGCAAGACAAACACAAAGACAGAGACAAAGAGCCTTTTAGGCCTTTACTGTATATCCCATCTGCCAACCAATTGAAATATGCTTTAATTACTACTTAGGTTCTCTACAATATGTATACGAAACTTAGGTTTACTACAATATGTATACGAATATATATATATATATATATGTTGTGACAAGTGACAATATAATGGAAATAAGCATCCAATCCAATGTCATAACCAAACAGTCAATTATAAACATGATAATAGTGCCCAAAATGTACAAAACTCTCAATAATTAGCACAAATATTTCACAATAATTTCATCCAAGTACAATAATTCACAGCTTCTTTTTCACATTACGAAAATTAATCACATACAAACACACACACACACATACATATGTATGGTTTCTGTTAATAAATATTTTAATAAATAATAATAATAATAATAATAATAATAATAATAATAATACATATTTGGCAATATAATTATAGCCTAGCTATAAAAAATAATATAAGAAAAATGCATTTTATTACAATTAAGCTCCCCCCCCAAAAAAAAAACAAAAAACAAAAGCTTTATTTTTATAAACAAGCAAAATGCAATAATGCATTCTGTATGCTATAGCTTTTAGCTTAATATAATCGAACTTATGGTTGTAAAATATATCATTAATTAATGCTTAAAAAGGGCATATTGCGAACTAGTCCAACAATTTTTTTTTTTTTTTTTTAACAACAATGACGTGAAGACGTCGGCAAAGGATGAAAGCTAAGTAAAATCTACAGAAAGGGGGCGAAGGAAGAAAGCAAGCAAAAAAAACCAAACAAAAACTAATATCGCGGGAACCATGCAAACTCTCACCGAATCAGCAGCAAAGTGCGGTCGGACCTCATCTGGTGGAAAAAGCCCAAGTCGTGTAGAATTCAGCTGAGTGAGCCCCATCACGCTTAGCCATCGCGTCTGCTACCATGTTGCCCTCCCGAAGGACATGAGACCAAACATAGTCCGGATGCATACTCAAGAGATCCTGGATATGCCGAATAAAATTAAAGGAGCCAAAATATGAGTTTGAGACACTCCTTGTCGAATTAGCCGAAGAGCTTCCTAAGAATCAGAAAAATACCTGGCCGATCCAAGGCCATGATGGTGAAGAACAACCATCCCAATCCAAATACCATAAAGTTCCGCAACCAAATTAGTTCCCGCTCCAATAGAGCCATCAAAACTGATCACCCATTGGTCATCACCAAAGCGAATAACACCCCCAAAACCGCCCGGCCCTGGATTACCAAGTTGGGCATTAAATTAATAATTAAGTGGTTGTGTGTTAGTATCCGAATAATCTTTGAATCATTAAATTAAGTACATTATAATTCTGTTTGTGATTTATATAATATGAGCTTTCACTATTCTTTTTCTAGCTTTGACTTTGGGGGTGATATCACCATACCATGATCTGGACATAGTTTGCACACAGTACTATTTCTTTAAATGTTAGTGTTGAACTTATTTTGCAAGTTTAACTTTTGTTTGGATTGATACTTAGCATTGTGCATTGCCTATAAGAATATGTATGTGTTGATACTTGTTTAACTTTATTTGGATGTTCACTATGGTAATGGAATGGTGTTGATGTTAGTATTGTATACTTTAGAATGGTGTTGATCTTGGTGTTTTGAGAATTAGAAATGTTGTGATTGTTTGGGTTGATCTTGGTATTTGGATGTTAGAAATGGTGTTGATCTTGGTATTTGGATGTTAGAAATGTTGTTGATCTTGGTATTTGGATGTTAGAAATGGTGTTGATCTTGGTATTTGGATGTTAGTATTGTTTGCAGGTGACCTGATGCAGAAACAGATTCTGCTGCCACATATATTTGGACTCTGCGACCGCATACGCGGTTGTAGGCTTGAAAAAAAAAAAGGCCCTATAGGGACCTTGAATCTGGGTCGCTGGCAGGGCTTTTGCGACCTATCCCTAGGTTGCTAATGAGGTCGCAGAGTCATAAATCCGGAGTCGCTGGTCAATTTGTAACTGGTTCTATAGCAATCTCATCTCTGAGGTCGTTGATGAAGTCGTTGGCGCTGATACCAACCCCATTCAAACTACTTGCGACTCCATTTTTAGGTAGCTGTTTTGACATTTTCTTGTAGTGCGTCATGACTTACTGCTTTTATTGTATTTTTAGTTTCATGTTAGACCTAGAAAAATTATAAAATTGGAATACCTGCGTGCGCTTAATTAGTTATAGAGTATAAAAAGATAAATTATAAAAAGATAAAGTTATAGTATACAATTATACATGAAGCACGCATGGTAATAAATAAAGATTTGCCAGTTAGCTTTGAAAACAACAAATTTGGTGGAAATGCACATTATTTTATTTTATTTTTTTCACATTGTATATACTTATATGATTCTGTAAGATATACATGAAATTGACTTCACCCTGTGTCAATCTGCAGGTTTCCTTTCGTTTTCCGCAGCTACCAATTTGCCACCACAAAGTAATTTCAATTCTACCAAAAGGCGTGCTTTGTCACCTACAAAAAATGAACCACTAACTATCCTAGCTATTGTTCTGCATTTACACGGCCCTCAAACCCTAATTTCAATGTTTCAAAAATTATTAAAGCTGGCATTTTTTTTGTTTATATCGAATAAACTTCATTTGTTTTATATAAAATAGATTTTATTATATTACCAGTTAACATGAATTAACGTTTATTCGTATGGATTATAAATAAACATGAATTAACAACAACACAAATTAAGATCAAAATAACCAGTTATATGTTTCATATAGATTAGAAATAGCTCAGTCCAAATTACCATGAATTAATCTATGATGATATCCATTATATTTAATCATCATTACACCTAGTAATCATCATTGCAATGACATGCATGAGAGTTTAAATTGATCATTCGATTTTTTTTTTTTTTTAAATAGCACTATATTTATATTTTATGTCAATTAGGAAATGATGTTTATGCATTTACTTGAGCTATCTCTTCAAATCAAATTAATTACTATTTTAATTTAACTCATTTATATCTTTGAACTAGTACATTGGATATATGAACCAAATGACCATAATCGAACATGATTCGATTTGTCTAACAGCATAATATGTACATGTAGATATATAGGTAATGTAATCATGCACTCTAAAGTTGTTCTATGAACTAATTTTATTTCATGCAAAAGATGACTAAACAATACATATATATACTAATTAAGATATATGAGGAATAAATGTAAGGTCCAAAAATTTTAACTATACAATTACAATAAAACCTGCTAACATTAGTTCTTGATTCTAATTTGATGTGCTTTTATCTAATTAATAGACACAAACAAGAATATTTTTCAAAAAAAAGAAAGAAAAGAAAGAAAAAGAAAAACACTAATTTCAACTCCACTGCAGAGACAAAAACTATAAGAAACCACATTGTTTAATTCTTTTAAAAATCCCTTAATTATTCCATCAACAGCCCCCAAATTCCCTGACCGAGAACGGACTCTTCTCCGGCAAGTTCCCGGCATGCCGGAGCCCTAGAGTTAGCGAAACATCGCCGCCTGCGCTCGCCCCAAAAGTCCTTATCACCGCGGATTCCACATCCTGGTAATGGCTCGCGTCACCAGCAGGTGCTTGTCCGGGAAAAGATTGCTGCAGCGCGGCGGCTGTGGTGGAGGCGGCGGAATTAGTCGCCGGCGGCGGCGGGGGCGGCAGGGATGTTTGGTGATCCGTGAAGCACTGTCTATTTATTGCAGAGAAGGAGTGGTCGTTTTCGGGGGCATTGATGGTGGCAGTGATTGCAGCGGGGGCGGAGGACGTGGCGGTGGTGGCGGGGACAGCAGGCATTGGAGTCTGTGCGGTGGTGGAGCTCTGGTCCCGGTCCTGATGAGCGACGACGACGTCGTGGTGTTCTTCTGCGCCCTCGAGGTCTTTGGCTTCCTGCTGGTACATCTCCTCGATCATGGGTTTCCACAAACGGACCCTGGCATTAATGAACCAGTTTGAAACCTGCAGGGAAGAAGAAGGCGCGACACCATTCAGAATTCAGACAGCTCGGGATTATTATTAGGACCAATTTCATTAAAGGGGTCTCTCTCTTGCAAGAATGATAGCATTGTATCGATTGAGTACTGACTACTAGGAAAATTAATGATGCTGCTGCTGGTATCTACCGCGTCTGCAATCTCAACAGAGATTTCAATTTATGTAAAACCAGGAGAAAGGACAAATTAAACAAATGGGGATATATCTGTTTGCATCGTTTCTGAATTTCATCAATGGGTTGGTTGGTGATAATATTAATGATAGCTAGGGTGGACACGACGGCTACATCGATCTGCACAAGACCGGATTTTATTAATTAGGGTTCTTTTTAAAGATACAATTTTTTTTTCTTTAATATACTAGTAGTTCGAAGAAGATTTTCGTCGTAACTATTTTTAGATCATTTCTAGCTAGCAGATTTTTAAATAACTCATTTTAATATATATTTTTTTTTAAAAATAATCAAAATTTAATGTTTCTATATACTCCCTCCGTTTTTTTTTTGTTAGCTACTGTTGACTAATGGGTACTGTTCACTTATATACTCTGACTTAAAGTTTTCTCATGGTTATAATATGGCCAAGTGTGCTCTTGTTAGATTCGTCTCATCTTGTAGATTTTAAATATCGAACTTTTAGAATTTTTACATGTACCGAATTTGAATTATTAATGGATTAAAATGTGCATTGAACTGCGTGCTGAGTGAGTCCGTAGCTATCTTTAAAAAACGGAGGGAGTATAATTTATACTCCATCCGTTCCGTTTTAGTTGTCTTTTTAGAGATTAAAAATTATTCCAAAATAATTGTCATTTTACACATTTATATCATATTTTTTCAATATTACCCTTATATTCTCATTAATGATTTACCTAGAATATTGTTCATTATCTCACATTTTTTAAAACTAACCAATCCATACTTCAAACCACCATAATGATGAAAGGCAAAAATGCAAATGTCTAGAGTAATTATTACACTCCTTGGTTTGTGTGATTTGGTCTCAAACGAGCCACTAAAAAGGAACAGATGTAGTATCAATTTAGTATAATATACTGATAATGTTACTAAATACTTCTAAATAAAAACCAATAATAAATTCTAGTTAATTAAATCCACAATCAAATTGCAATTATTGCCCAATAAATTCTTATAGTCGGTAAGGTTTATTAATTCATAAAGTTGGTCACAGTCAGCACTTTTCAACTACAAGACCTAAATAAAGTTAGGGTTTAACAAGGGCACTGAATACAGTACACTACCCTAATTCAATTTCCATGTATTACTCAGAAATGTTAAGGTTGGTAAAGGTTAAAGCAGCAGGTCCTAGCTAAAGTAAAAACAAAGGAATAAGTGGGGAGTAGTTAGAGTTTGATCATCATGAATTCTCTACCACGGCCATGACCAAACATGATCAGTACAGATTTTGCAGCACACTTTCATAGATGAAAGAAAGAACCCACATTGTCAAATAGTAAAAGGTATGGAGAGAGAGAGAGAGCCCAGAAAGAATTTCTTTTTTTGAAGAAAATAAAAAAAAAGAGGAAGGGGGGAAAAACACTGAAAGCTGCAAACTTTGATGTCTTACTATCCCATCCGGCCTGTACTTGACACTGGCAGCAGCTGCTCCTACTATTACCAGTTGTTTCCTCAGAATTTTTGTCTTTGTGACAAAGAATCCAAAGAAACTATACACAAATATACTTATAAAAGGGACCTCAAAAAAAAAAAATTAAACCTGGCTTTTGCAAATTGCACAGAAGCCAGCCACAGAAAAAAAAGAACTAACTGTGTGTATGTACGTCAAGATTTTTAATGGGGATCAGTGATTCAGTCATTCAGGCTTCCTTCCTACTCCCAATTGATTGATTAAAAAGAAACAAAAATTGCTGAAAAAATTCTGAAAACCCTTTTCTCTTTCTTTTCTATGTACTAAGAAAAATTCATGTATGGGTAGAAAATGTGTAATGTAAGAAAATACGACTGTAGTAAAGTAAAGTGAAGGAGAGGAGGGATAAGAGAGATGAGATGGATACCTGGTTTCTTGAGAGACCAGTCTGTCTGGCTAACAGATGCTTATCTGCATCGCTTGGGTACCTGAGACAGAGACCACCATGGAAAAGGACATGAGATTCAGAGTCCTTATTGCCCAAATCAGACAAAGCGACGACCAAGCTTTATGCATTGCAATCCATAGATAGATTGGGCGTACACCTACTACAGCTATGCATCTTTCTCTCTCTTTTTTTTTTTTTTTTTCCTTTCCCTGCAGGTCCCCCTGCTGCTCTATATATTTTCTTTTTGTTTTTTCCTTTATGCATGGGCGTGGCAATCTATGACAATGAGCTAGGGATTGGTAATAACTTAACATGGTGTAGAAGAGACACGGAAGTGGACAGCTATCTAGCTGCACGCCTAGCTAGCTACCTCATTGTGTACAATTCAATTCATATGCTGATTAATTAGCATAAAATATTAGTCTCAAAGACAGCGCACTAATATCACACACAAACAAATGCATACAAATATGGAAAGGGTAGGGAGGCAAGGTAGAGCCTAGAGAGAGGGACAGGAAATTATATTAAGGTACCTTGCTAGGTAGGGACCCTAAAATTGTTAGAAAAAAAAACAAAGATATCATCAGCATCAGCAGTAGTAATTACAACTCGGTCATGTATGATGTGTGCTGGTTAATGGAAACTTTTTCATTTATGATACTTAGATCTGCCTGAAGACTGCAATAATATTGATGCTAACATGGAGTATGTAATATAATATGATCAGTGAATTAGACCTTTTTCAGCTTTTCTAACTGAAGGGACAACATCAAACACTGCCCAACAGTTGCTTTAAACGACGATCGCGGTGACAAAAAAGAAAAGGGGGGCAAAAAATTAAAAAAAAAAAAAATGAAAAAAAAAACAGGCTTGAAATTTGAACAGTAGTGTCCACAAAAAAGTAGAAGAGAGAAGCTCAGTGTGTACAGTCTACTTGTCTTATCATAGAATTCCGCAATAATGATTCCTTTGGTGATTAACCCCCCTTTTCTTAATCATTGATCCCATAAGTAAAAAAAAAAAAAAAAAAAGAAAGAATAAAGATTCAGTGAATAAGTTGGGGGAAAAGGACAAGAATAATTAAACGAAATGTATTTACGTACGGGTGCAGGAAATGCTCGAAAAGCCAAGCCCTCAAAATGTTGACAGAGCGTTCGGGCAAACCCCTCTGCGGCCGCCAGGCTTCTTGCTCCATCATCCCCATTTGATGGAACGCCCTCTGCTGCCTCAGGCTTTGTTCCAGCATTCTCAGCCGCGGCGTCTCCCCCTTCGTCACCCCCGACGTCCCGATGTCTTTCTCCCCAAGAAGCTCGCAGCTGTTCTTCAGCTGCTCGGAAATGGCGTCCTTGAGGCACCTGAAATGCCTCGACATCGCCTTCTGTGCCAGACACGTGTACGGCACTGCCGCCCCGAATCCCATCACCATGTCGAATGAGTTCACCACCATCTGCATTTGCTCGCAGTAGTGGTTGTACCGACGATCCACCTGAAATTAAAGTTATTATTACATATAGACGATAGATCCTAGGTCAATTATTGGGCACAATCAAGAATAATTGAGTTATTAATAATCACTGCACTGTACGTGCAGTGTTGGTAGTAGTAGGAGTATTTACTAAGCTAGTAGTGTTTATTTAAAGTTTGGAATACGGACAAGGAGGATATGACGTTGATGTGAGACAAATTTTGAATTTATTCACAGGTTTATTTAGTTATTTATAAGGAAAGTCGATCTTCGATTTTCAAGGGCTGCAAATGTGTTAGAATTATGTAAGATCGATGGCAATCGACGTTGTTTTCGTGCAAATATTTTTTGAGTAAGAGTTGTTAGCCACTCGTGTTCACTCACCAAATGATAATAGTACTACTTACTGTATGCCCTAATTATGGCCCACTCGTGTGGATCGATATTCCTACAACTGATGATGATATAAAATTATTCCAAGTAGGGGCAGCCGCTGGATAATCAAATTCAATCCTGGTGGCATGTTTCTTTCGCCGGCAATTTAATAATCCAGCGCGAAACTCGCCGGAATTTTCCTCCCAGGTTGATTGTGGTATAAACAATGCGATATTAATAAAGTAATAAGCATCAATTATTAATTAGTATTACCAAAAATAAAGAGAGAAAGAGATATTGAAGACATGCCTCTTCCAGCATGGACAATAGTTTGACCTTCCGCCTCTGATGCTCGATCCTGTCCGCAGCTGATAATGGAGAAACTTCCTTAGAACCGCCGTCACTTGGATTTGAATTAGGGTTTCCGCCGCTGTTCTTGTTGAATTTGTTCCTCTTGAATTGACCCCTACCGACGCTGCAAAATTCCTCGAGCAATTCCTGTGCTGCCTTGGCGTATTTTGAATTCCTCAGGAGATTGACCGTTCCGAAGGAAGATCCGAATTGGTGATTTTGGATAATTCCGCCGCCGCCGCCGCCGCCGCCGCCGCCCAAATTTTTGAACTGATACTGTGGCGGATTTGGAGTGGCAGTTGGAGTTGGGGTTGACCCACCGCCGTGGCCGAAGAACAGCATTCCGCCCTCTCCCATGCGCAATTCCTCGGCTTTCGCCGCCTCCAGTGAGGAAGACAGCGATAACGACAGCCCTTGGCCTTCCACGACGCCGCCTCCGGGTTGAATCTCGCTAGGGTTGCTTCCGTTCCATGTAAATTGACCAAAAGCCCCTCCTGTAGGGTGTAAGCCTTGGAGCGTGGAGGAGGAGGCGGCGGCGGCGGCGGAGGGATTGGGGAGAAGCATGTGGAGTGTGGACGAAGTTGACTGCGGCGGAGCGTGGGAAGGGGACGGCGACGGCGACCTCTGCTGGTGGTGCGGATTGATCAGAAAAAGCTGCATGGCTGCAGCTGAATCGGCATTAATGCTCGAAATCTGATGATGATTCTTCGAATCCCCCAAATTAGTGTCCACCACCATCCCTTGCCGCTGCTGGAACCAATCCGGCGGCGGCGCGCTTCTCGAATTTCGATAGCTCTGCAGAATCTGACTCTCGAGCAATTCCGTGGCGGTCCCCCCGCCCCCTCCCGACGGAAAACTGAACATCTCCGACAACATACCCGCCGTTTCATACCCCGGAATTCCACCGGATTCTACCTCCTCAATACCAACCAGCGGCGGAGGCGGCTCGAATCCCTGAACCCTAAGCTTATCCCGGCGGATCTGCTGCGCTATGTGCTGCTGCTGCTGCTGCTGCTCCGGCTGCGATCTCTCGAATCCATTCGAGAAATTGAAAATTCCTTGATGATAATCCCCGGACATAGAATTCGAATTCGAATTCGCCAAATTCTGATGATTTTGAATCAATTGGAACGAATCGGGTGAACGAATTGCCGCTATGCCCATATCATCATCGTCTTCACAAAAATGGAAACTTTTTCAGGCGTCGATCCAACAATTGATCCCTGGTGCAATTTATTACCGGAAAATTAAAAAAAAGAGAGAAACAAACAGCTACTGATGAGCAAAAGCGATAAAGCATCAATCGAGTCTTTCTCGTAGTGCTCTTTTCAAAATATCGATTATTGTCGTTTCACATATATATATATAAATAGATACACAGACATACAGAAACCCATTGTTATACCAGTACGCACTGTATGTACCTATTACGGTTGAAGTTTGTAAAGGGGTGCAAAGATTTCAGACATCGTTTTCTTCTTCCCTGGGATTTGTGAAAGCCAAAAAAAAACAATTGAATAAAATTAAAAAAAGAGGAAGGAAAACAGCCCCGACTGAAATCCTCTCTCTATCTCTCTCTCTCTCTCTCTCTCTCTCAATCGATGTCTGGTGTTTCTGAGGCTGTCGTTCCTCTTTCTATCTTTCTCTTTCTCTACTTTTCTATCTCTTTGTTGCTCTTTGCAGTGAGAGTGCTCTTGTCTTCTCGAAAGAGAGGAGAAAGTAAAACCAGTGTGGATTCTTTTCTCATTAAAAATGATGTCTTCTTCTTGTAAGAAAAAAATAAAATGAATCACTTGCTTAGCTTGGATATTATTATTGTTATTATTAATCGCGGTTGTGGACTTGTAGTAATACACACTTTGCAATGACGTTATTGCCCTCAGAGGGAACATCCTTTATCTTTACTTGTCACTGGTGCACGACTGATGTTTCGATTAACTTCATTTTTGTGAAAATGGTGAACAACTTTATTAATTGGCTTTAAACTTGGTTTAACATTTAAATTTGATTTTTACTCCTATATTATTGAAATTATTTATTCATCTGGCATGCATATCACACACTACTACATTAACTTCAAAACATCAACGTTAATTAATTAACTTTTTTTTTAATCAATATTTTTAAATTTGTATGCTCTTATTCCAAATATAAATTGGTTGGTACTATGAATTGATAATTAAAGCCTTTTCAAAAAACATTTCAACATCTTCAAAGCTTGATCAAAGGTTAACACTTCATCATACATATTAATTAAACCTGAAAACACACAGGAGGAATAGTCAAGAAAGACAAAGGGAAAAATATGGTAACTTTTCATATTTAAAAAGAATAGTAAGGACAAATTATTGAATTTTAAGAATTTATGGTTGATATCTTAATTAATGGAAATTGCATGGGGGACCATTTTGTTTTTCTTTTCCTCAAATTATTGGTTGGGAAATTTTATTTTATTATACACATAGTGTGTATATATAATTATTCCATATTTTGAATTAATTATGCAGTGAAAATTAATTAATAGGAGTAATTTTTAATACATTTAATTGGGTTAAAAAAATGTTTTATTATTATTTTGGTAATCAATCGAGTGTATGGGTCCTTAATCGGCCACTAATAATTGTTGTAAACTGTAAGCAATATATAAAATAATAACTTGAGGACAAAGTCAATCTTTTTTTATTTAGGAATTAAGAAACCCTGATTAGCTGCTACCTGATACGTGATTACTTCATCTGACCTTATTACCCTTGTTTAATTAATTAAAATAATTAAGTTGATTAATCAATCATTATATCAGATATAACCTAGCTTAGCTAAGCTATAGAAATTAATTTCTGTAAATCGATCAAATTCCGTTAATATGCTAATTAAGCCTACGTTATTCTTATTGATTAATTAATGCCACTGGCCACACTATATACATATTGATATAATTAATTAATTTCCTTAGTTCTAAAAGAGAAAAGAAACAAAAAATAAAGATGAGATATTATATACTACTAGAAAGAAAAGTAGATAGAAAAATAAATGCGGGGTGATATAGAAAATCGGAAATGAGATTGAGGCGGGGCCGGGGGGCGGAATCGCGTGTGGTGAGGGTGCAGGGTAGTAACGGTGGGGGCGCGGCGCCTGAAATGAAAGAAACACGTAACTGATATACCGGTTGGCGATGCCAAATTCATTAATTTTCAATACAACCTTTCTCAAAGGTTAGATTTCAACCAACCCTTTTTTTGCCACATCCTACAATTTTTTGTTGCCAACTTTTCTCATTCACCTAATGCAATTATATATCAGTTGGTTTTGGATGATTGCAAATTCCATCCACACTGTTTGATGAAAACTACTGGTATATGAATTCTACTTTATACTTCCCCTATTTTCTTGAAAATGCAACATTTCACTCCAGCACGTAATCCAATACACATTTTTAATGATTAATAACTTAAATTGTGTACACGTAAAAATTATAAAAAGTTGATATTCTAAAACTACATGATACGACGAATCCATCAAGATCTCACTATATTTTTTCTTATATAGTTATGATAAAATTTGAATCAAAGTTCAACAATGAATAGTAGCAAATAGTGAAATGTTTCAATATCACAAAAACGGAGGTAGTATTTTTTTTTTTTATTTTAATGAATTATATGGGGCATGCTTGATGTTTAGAGGGGAAATTTAATTTTGATTGACTTACAATTAGTTGTACAAGTTGTGATACATACATAGTATGTAAGATTGTACGGTGAAGAAAATACTATATAAGTAATTAAGCAATCTCATTTTAGTCATAGTATATGCTGCAGATTGTTAACTTGGTTATAATTTTATACGTTTCTGTTTGTTGGGTAGTAAATTCTAAGTCTCACTGAATATAAGAGTTCATTTAACTCCAGCCGTATGAGACATTTTGGGACATTGTGCTAAACAATAAAAAACCGTGTGGGTTCAACCCAAAAATTTCATCAAATTAAGAAGAAAATTATAATTTTATTTTCAGCAATGAAAACTTGAAATTCATAGCTCAATACTCAATTATATTATTCATATGGGAATTTTTCACCGGCAAAAGATGCACTATTTAATGAAGGAAAAAAATAATAAGTAGTTAATATATACTACTTCCTCCGTCTCGATATAAATGTTACGTTAGATTTTTTGACACTATTCACTGTGTAATTTTGATTCAAATTTTTATCATAGTTATGTAAGGAAAAATATAGTCATATGAGATCTTGTTAGATTCGTCCAATCTTGTAGGTTTAGACAATCAACTTTTTATAAGTTTTTATTATACACAATTTAAGTTATAAACCGTTAAAAATGTGTATCGGCAAATGTGTCGGAAGGGAATGTAACAATTATATTGAGACGGAGGTAGTATGACTTACCAATTAAACGACATGATAATATGACATGCATACATATATAAATAAAACACAGTATCTGGTTATATTACAATTATTACAATCATTTTATGTGGCGGCTCACCACAGTTATTACTTCAGATTTAATTTATTTTTCTGAAAATAAAAGGGAACAAGGAATACGTTGTTGTCAAAATAATAACCTTTTTTCATCGACAAAACTAGTAAGAAAATCATCAACATTGATAGGAAGCTATATAAAAGACAGTTTGAAAAGGAAATCTTTCATATATACTATGTAATAAGAAAATAAATGAAAAATAAAAACCAAAGTATTATAAAATATATACATATCATTCTGTTGTACCACTTCGTGGTTGAAAATGACAATGAAAAAATAATTTTGTCTTATTTCAGAATAAAATAAAATGACTATTATGAGAGCATTACAATTATTATATATTGTCCAACTGCCAATTTGAATCATTTCCTTACCCCCATCAAATAAATGTTGCAGTGATCAATCTGTTCTTCTCAGTGCTCACATTTTGGCCCTATATTGCTACACGATACATATTGCACATGATTCTGATCATTTATCCTGTTCGAATTGATACACTATTTTTAAATAATATATAAAATATACTAATTGTTTTAAAAGATACTACTATTTCGAATTGATCATTAATAATTTAATGTGTGTGGTTTGAATTAGTTTGTGATAAAAATTTCTCCCTGTGTCCCATTTAACTTATCTTGTTTGACTTCTGCACACAATTCAATGCATATTTTCAATCGTTAATATCTCAAGATGTGTTCAATTAAAATTTATTTAAAATATATATTATAAAACTACATGATCATACGATTCTACCAAAATCCAACTCGACTATTTTTTTTTCAAATTATACTTACAATAACATTGAGTCAAAGCTGAATAATCAACAGGGTCAAAAAGTCAAACATAACATGTTACCTGGGACGGAGGGAGTATGAATTTTATCACAAAGTACCATTGAGAGTTCAACAGAAATTATATGTATGTTGATTAAAAAAGTATTTTAGAATAACAATTCATACATGTATATGGTTTACATAACAAGTAACAAATAATACTACTATTGTTTTTTTTGATAAACGTTGGCACGTATGTGCCGGCAAAGGTGTGTGGGAACCCAAGCCACATAAATTACAAAGAGAGATAAAAGGGAGGGATAGAGGGCCGGGTGAGAATCGAACCCCTAACCTATGGTTGGCAGTCAGTGAACATGATATTTTAAACGATAATATATATTTAAAAAAAAATTGATTTTTACATTATTTATTTATTTTATATTTTTTAGTTATGGCATGGTGGATGGTCTTTTAAATAGTACTAGTACTAAATACTACTCCGTACTAATATTTTTTTCTTTTTTTTTTTTTTGGCACATTTCGAAATATATCGTACCAATAGAATTATAATTATATATGTATTAATTAGATATAGGAAGTAGGATAAATAGATTGCTATGAGGTACTATAATTAAAAACTTTTAATCTGATCTTTATTTTCATAATTAAAAAAATAAAATAAAATAGTAGGTACTATCATTGGTTTAAATATCCTCGAAATCGCCGAAATTTTGACCGAAATTTCCGGTTTCGGGATACCCCGAAGCGAAATTTCACCTACAATATTTTTTTTTGCAAAATATCCATCGAAATTTCGTCCGAAACTCAATATTTTCCGAAATTTGACCAAAATCTCCCGAAATTTCCCGAATTTTTTTATTTTTTATTTTCTAAAATATTTTTTCTAAATTCTAAAAATATATTTTTTTATAAAATTAAAAATTAAAATTTATATTTCGACACATATTGATTATGTGATTCAATTAACTTATTTTCATCGATTTTAGATCTCTTATCAATCAATATGGTGCACGATATCAATAATATTATTAGCATAGTATATTATTGAATGAGTATTGTTAGCATATTACTAATTTATGTAGTAACATAGATGAGTAAATTTGAAATATCTTCATTTTCATCATTTCAAAAACTCGATGTGGTTTTCTCAAAAAATTACAAATATCTTCGAAATTTCTCCCGAAATTTTAAATATCTTCGAAATTTCTCTAAATTTATATATTCGATATAGACACCGAAACCGATATTTAAAACCTTGGGTACTATATGTTGATTATTCTGTTAGCAGCTGGTAGGGCTGGGAAATGAAGCAGGATTGATGGGTGACCAGGCGAGCGGCCCAGAGTGTTCCATCTGTCCATAGATTTTTGGGTGATCCTCACGTGATTCTCACGGCCCCTTTCCTCCATTCAAGGACCACAAGTCCACAATTCTGTACTCTATTATTTTGTTGTTTTATTATAAAATATTCCCTCCATTCCGAGGTAATGTGTTTGGTTTGACTTTTTGACACCGTTCATTATTCAAATTTGACTCAATTTTATTACAAGTATATATTTTGAAAAAAATATTCGAGTTGGATTTTATTAGAATTGTATGATCATGTAGTTATAGAATATATATATTATATATAATTTTTCATTGAACATATTTTGATATATTAACGGTTGAAAATATGCATTGGATTGTGTGCAAAAGTCAAACAAGACAAATTAAATGGGACGGAGGGAGTACATAAGTATATATATATATATATATATATATCATGTTTTCCTTTATTTTCACAAATTAAAAAATAATTACACAAGGAAGCCTACATGCACAATTTAATTTGGTACCATATGTGGGATTTATTTTATCGTTGCCACCTAAATGTTTTTTTGGTCTAGCGATTATTATGGTCAAAATTGGGGTTTAGGGTTGATACATGAATTCAAGGGTGAATATACATATACATACAATAAAAATTGGTAAATTTAGAACAAAACAAAATTGAACAAAAGTACAATTAAAGTCGAATGAACGATTATGGATCGATTATTTGTGAACACATACACAAATAATCTTAAAAAACATTTTTGTTGAAAATACTTATTAAATGCCATTACTGAATATATATGTAACTAACTAATTAAACACAATTAAATTTTGGTATAAAGGTAATTACAGTACAACTCCATTACAATTAATTAATTAATCCGCCATGGGCCATGCTGTTGCCTGTAACTGTAAGGGGTATGGCACCCTTCCCTATATTCGGTCGGAGTACAACTACAAGAAGCAACGTCACATTATTACACTTTTTTTTTAAAAAAAAAAAGTTTTTTTTTAAAAATAAAAATAAATTATGGCTTGCAAAAATGCCAAGTTTTGTGTCTTCTCCGTAGGGGTGGGCAAAAAATTCGAACCGATTCGCTGAACCGCCAAATCGAATCGAAATCGAACCGAATTTCCGGTTAACCGAGGACCCCGGTTCAAATACAAATACTTCATTTAAGTATTTGCCCGGTTCAAATACAAATACAAATACTTTAATTTTTTTCCCGATTAATCGAACCGAACCGAATATATTTATAGTGTTTTAAAAATTATATATTGTATATATTATACATATTTGATGGTATATAATTATATATTAATAATATATTTCATTATTTATTAAATTATTTAAATATACAATAAAATAAATATTAGAAAGTAAAGATAATTAAAAAAGATGTCCTATATTGATTTTTTTACCCTTAAGAATACTCAATATTGAAATAGGCACTACACTAAGATGTTTTAAATATATTAATTAATATATCTTTGATAACACTAAAGGGAACCACCGAATTCGAGAATTATATGATTTTTTTTATTATTGTATTGTAATAACCTCAAAAATAAACCTGCAAAGGTTAAGAATTAAGATCTGAATATTTGATTATAAAGTTTAATAGGCTTAGACAAAATATTCGAACCGAATCGCTTAACCGCTGAATCGAATTGAAACCGAACCCCCGGTTAACCGAGGAGTCCGGTTACAAATACAAATACTTCATCTAAGTATTTGCCCGGTTCAAATACAAATACAAATACCTGAAAAACTCCGAGTAACCGAACCGTGCCCACCCCTACTTCTCCGGACGACCAGAACCAATGATATGTATAGGCCAGTCGCACACTGATATATAGTCCTCATTATTAATTCATTTTTATGCATGCGAGATATCATTATTGGGTCTATTTTATTTTTTGGGGGAAGAGATTATTGGGTCTATTATTTTTTTTCTAAAAAAAAAAGAAAGAAAAAGGAACCCACAACAAATATCATATTGAAATGGAAAGAGGCGTAAAAAAAGAGAGTGCGGCATTCGTGAAATACGAGGAAGCGTCAACGCCGATTTCTATTACAACAACGACTGTCGGAAATTTTTATCCCTTACCGATGGACAACATAGTAGAAGGGAAAACATCACAATATCCAATCATATGTATCTGAAAATAACACAGCACAGCGAGCAATCATATAAGAGTATTATTGACAAAGGTATATTTATAGTACTATTATAATTTAAGGCCACATGTGATAATTAAGTCGTAGTACTAGCTAGCTATAATGTGTGTACATATTTGAAGTGGTAGTCAAAAGGCTAAATTACATTAGCCAACTAGGCCCCTCAGCCCCTACCAAAGTGGCTCTATAAATTATATGTACTCCTACTACTACGGTATGTATAGTGATGGAAATATTATTAACTACTTGTTACTGTTGGGCACATGAATTAAGGTAGGGTTGATTTGTGAGTATATGATGGGTTCCACATAATTATTGGAGGCGAAGATTATTTTTATTTATAGAAAGAAGACATTTGTAATGGGACATACAAAAATAGTAAGTAGGACATTTGTAATGGGACGGATGGGGTATAATTTGTTTCTTTTTTACTTAAAAAAAAAAAGAAGAGAAGTATATATAGTTCTCAATTGGGATTATTGGATTGGTTCCTTTGCTTTTAGTTTGTTTGTTTTTTTGTCCTTTGGACCTCTAAAGAAAGAAATTATTCCTTTTCTTTATTTGATCCTACAATGCAATTCTCCTTTTATTCCAGCTTTTTTATAGCACGTAATTCACTAACGAGCTTTGTTATTCCGTGACCACAATCCCACTACTTTGGACACCCCTTTTATTTTATTTTATTTTTGCAAATTGTGTGCCCATTGTAGTGTGGGTATATATATATATATACACACATTATACTCCTCCCATTTGTATAAAATTATATTTTGGTTTGTGTGTTAGAACTGCCTATAGTGTATGTGTGTAACATAACATTCCTTCATTTATATATTTCACTTCATTAAATTTTAAATGTGGACATATTTTGCTGGGGAATATCAATTAATTAATTAACTTGAAATTTCAACTCCATTTAAAAAGAAAAATACCAAATGCAGTTGGCCTGAGTGATATGAGGTTCTGGCACGTTGGCAGCTTAAGCAAAAATCTCGGGTTCGAGCATTTGTGTATGCAGAATTCTGCTTTGGGAGAGGCAACCCTTCAACGCCCATCAGATCATCGGAGGATTAATCTTGGGCCAAATGTGGCATGGAATACCCGGTACATGGCAAAAAAACTCCATTCAAAAATTATATTTAAAATAAAATATTCTATGGTAGTGTAATTACAAGTTTATTTTTATTGTCATTAACAGGTACTCCCTCCGTTCCAAAATAGTAGTCTTTTTAGAAATTAAAAAGTGTTCCACAATAGTTATCATTTTGGGTATTTCTATAAAAATTTTCCAATATTACCCATTTATTCCTCCAATAATGTTTATTCTCTCTCCACCCAAAGTACATTTATTGGTAAGTGAGAGTGGTAGAAATGGAAGATTGTGTAGTAATAATTATGTTTCTTGATTTGTGTAATATTTGCTAGAAAGACAACTAAAAAAGAACGGATGGAGTACTACGCATTAGTGACAGATTCTTTCAAAAAGAAAAATGCAATAATGCTTCAAAGATGATGTTAATTTAATGATAATAAAGTTGGGGAAGAGGTGGTAATTATTTAATTACATCCAAGTATCATTTCCTGAAAATTTTGTGATGACATATAACACAATTAATGATGGTTAGAAATGAAAGAATGTGTATTGTATATATTTCCGACAAATTAGATAATGGCATGTTGTTAGAAATGTGAATTCCATTATTGAAAAAGGCTGTGATGATTAATTTTTTTCTTTTTGATGCAATCCATGTCACGTCACCACCAAGAGTGTTTTTGTCCGAACATAATAAAAATGTAAGGACACAAAGGAGTAGTAGTACGAGTGGTAACTCTGATTCAATTTTTTAGTATGGTTATATAAGATAAAATATAGTCAAGTGAGATGTTGGATTCGTCTAACTGCATAATTTTAGAACATCAAATTTTTATAATTTTTACTTGTATATATTTTGAGATATAACTTTTTAGTATGGTTATATAAGATAAAATATAGCCAAGTGAGATGTTGGATTCGTCTAACTGCATAATTTTAGAACATCAAATTTTTATAATTTTTACTTGTATATATTTTGAGATATTAATGATTAAAAATGCGCATTAGATTGCGTGCTGTGCTGTGCAGAAAAAAAAAAAAGTTATAAAAAAAAGGGAGGGAGTAGTACTTAAAAAAGGCAATAATTATTACGTGGGAAGGTTGTCACTCAAATCTCATATTGGGAAGTCTCTAACTGCAATTTAATATTGGAAAAAAGGCCAATATGGTCCTTTATTTTTACAAAAAAATCAAATTAGTCCTTTTTTTATTTTTTGGCACAAGTGGTCCGCTACATATACTAATTACGTCCCAATCGGTCCTCCATCCACTAATTATGCCCTAATTACATATTTTTGGCCAAATCAGTCATTTTTTTCAAAAAATCTAAATTGATCCGTTATTAATTTGTGCTCACTTCCATGCAGTCCAACACATTTCAAACCACTAATAACTCAAATTTGGTATAAGTAAAAATTCTAAAATTTCGATATTTATAAACTACACGACGAAACGAATCTAATAAGATCCTACTTAGCTCATTTTAATTTGTATATCTATTTTTAAAATTTAAGTCAAAACAAGTGTGTGAATAGTAGCAAATTAGACAATGTAGTTATTAAAAAAATGGAGGGATTATATCGCAATTGGTCTTCATTTTATGGAGAAACACTAAAAACCACCGAACTCTAAAAGATGATCCATTTTTTTAATAACTACATTTTATTGAGAAACACCATTTTATGCGATATAATACCTCCATTTTTTTAATAATTACATTATCTAATTTGCTACTATTCATACACTTGTTTTGACTTAAAAGTTTAATCATAGATATACAAGTTAAAATGAACCAAGTAGGATCTTGTTAGATTCGTCACGTCGTGTAGTTTATAAATATCGAAATTTTAGAATTTTTACTTATATCGAATTTGAGTTATTAGTGGTTTAAAATGTGCATTGGACTGCATGAAAGGGGGCAAAATTAATAACGGACCAATTTAGATTTTTGAAGAAAAAAAGGACTGATTTGGCCAAAAATATGTAATTATGGCATAATTAGTGGATGGAAGACCGATTGGGACGTAATTAGTATATGTAGCGGACTAATTGGGCAAAAAAATAAAAAAAAATGACTGATTTGGCTTTTTTTGTAAAAAAAATGGACTATATTGGCCTTTTTTCCATTTAATATTTGGAAATTAAAATGCTAATCATGCCGTCATCATTATATTATCCCCACCTCAACATGAATTAGATTTTTCTCGGAGGATCGGGAACTACCACAACTTGTCCAAATACACAAAATACTATCACGCTACAGTTTTTAGGGCATCGCTAATTGCAGTAGGGTTTTTTTTTTTTTTTAAAAAAAAAAAATGCTATGTATGACTATGTGAGGCATTACATATTACAAAGTGGCGCAACATTACAAACTTTTATTAATTGCCACTATTACTATCATTTTATCTCGGAGAAATGTCTTTTTTTGTTTTTATGATCTATTTAATGGTTGAATCCAATATCTTTGTATTGGGACAGAACAAGATTGAATTACTTGTCGTGTCTGAAAATGTGACTTATTTTATTTGGAAATAACATTATACAGTGACGCATTGCCTCCAAAATTAACATATTATTTAATTAAGTTCCTAATGAAGCAATTAGATTGTTATACTCTAAAATTAGAGCATTAAATTCAAATTCATGACCTGTTTAATTTAACCAATCTAACAAATTTACCACAAAGCAAAACATATCCACCATATCTATAATATATATCCTCTTGATGCTATGAATAGTGTCTATAAACTTTCATTTTGTATAATTAATTATTAACTTTCATTTTATATAATTAATTATTATTGGCCTATTCGACCTTTAAAGAACTCATGAAAAAAAGACTTCAAAAATACACTTTTAATATAAAATCTAGATATAACAATATAGGAAAAAAGGACAAATAGGTCCATTTTCTTTTCCAAAAATTCAAATCAGTCATTTTTCTATTTTATTACCAAAACAGTCCTCTACAAATGCTAATTATGTCCAAATCAATCCTTTGTTCACTAATTATACTCTAATTGCTGACGTGGCAAGTGTTTTAATTTAAACCTGACACGTGTGCATAATATTAGTCATTTTTCTTTTATCTTTTGCCAATTCAGTCTTAAACTTTTGTTTTGTTCTATTTAGTCATCTATTCCAATCACTCATTTTTATATTAATTGGCCTCCAACCTTTCAAATTATTTCATTTTAGGCCCAAAACCTTAAATTTTTTATTATTACTAATCTATTTATCAAATAAATGCCCAACATACTTCCGTAAATAAAATTAAATACCAAACCTCATACATTGGGTTTGACCGCCTTGTTATCGGGTCTTCGAAGTTCCGGATTTTACGGACTCTCTCTAACCACCCGACCTTAACCGATGATTCATTGGTTATGGTTTCCTTCAGCAACAATTAGCACAATCATACTTTGTGGACAATAAAATTCAGGCTATTTTTTTAATATTTTTAATAATATTTTTTAATATTTTTTTCAATAAAACCAAGGCTTCCTGTATCCATAACCTTCCAAAAATTCAAGTTAAATCATTTACTCAAACATTGCTATATCCTAATGTAGGACGCAAAGTAAGATTGTGTTGATTGTTGCGAAAGGAAACCAAAATCAATGAACCATCGGTTGCGGTCGGGTGGCTAGAGAGAGTCCGTAAAATTCTGGTACTTGGAAGACCCGATAACAAAGCAGTCAAACCCAATGTATGAGGTTTGGTGTTTAATTTTATTTATGCAAGTATGTTGGGCATTTATTTGATAAATAGATTAGTAATAATAAAAAATTTAAGGTTCTGGGCCTAAAATGAAATAATTTGAAAGGTTGGAGGCCAATTAATATAAAAATGAGTGATTGGAGTAGGGGACTAAATAGAACAAAACAAAAGTTTAGGACTGAATTGACAAAATATAAAAGAAAAATGACTAATATTATGCACACGTGTCAGGTTTAAATTAAAACCCTTGCCACGTCAGCAATTAGAGTATAATTAGTGAACAAGGACTGATTTGGACATAATTAGCATTTGTAGAGGACTGTTTTGGTAATAAAATAAAAAAATGACTGATTTGAATTTTTGGAAAAGAAAATGGACCTATTTATCCTTTTTTCCTAACAATATACATATTCATGATTGAAAATATAATAATGCAAATTGATTATCCTTTTATTAAAATCAATTATATATATGTATTTATATATATATAAATATTTTAATTAAAAGAAAATTGTTCGGGAAAAAATATTTAAATTTTTTAAATAAATTTTGATATTTAGCATATAATCTTCATTTAGTAATAAATATTGTCCTTAATATTTTGTAATATAGTTAACTTATTTACTTAGGATACTTTTTAGTTAAATATTTTATTTTCTTCATATCAATTGGGTTAAATTATCTATAATGAAGGTATGCATAAAATTATAATGATCTAAATTTAAAGAAAAAATTATTTGTGATTTTATTTATTACTATTTTTTTTGTTTGATTAGGAATTTTTCGCCTAAATACAATTTTTGCGAACTATTTCGTATTTATCAACATATTATATTAGTATTACATTTCTATATTTTATTATCATCTTATGCGAACTATACTATATCTATCGTTATCACATATCATTCCACCCATTCGGGTGAGGGAAATACTAGTTTTACATAAAACCAGGACAAAATTGCATATTGTTAAGCAGTCCCACATCTCAGTAGTGATTTTGCTCATAAATAAAATTCATAATTTTCGCCAGTATTATTGAAATAAAAGAATTAGAATGCGAAATTCAATCAAATTATTAGTTATACTAACTTTGGTAATTTTAACAGTTAATTTTTCATATTGCTGATAAGAGCACATTATAAAATTTATTCTATAGACGGAAAAAAATATAAAAAAAATTAAAGTACATAAAACTATCGCACCTAAATCATATTCATTTTATCTGATTTCCTTTGGTAAGTATATATCCATATTAGTCTGTTAACGAGCTTAATGTGGAGTAGTATAATGTCAACATGATAAGTAATAATATATAATACTATTATAATATTATTCAAATATATAATCTAATGGGTTATTTCACTTATTAAATAAGTAAAATGGCCAATAAGTACTTATTTGGTATAAGAAAAATGGAACAACACCTAATCTCTATTGAGTTGTTCAAAGAAAAAAAAGCTACTAATTAATTAAGGGGTAGCTATATGTAATATCAAATGTCCAATTACTTAAGTACATCACGATTGCTTGTCTGAAAATTGAAATTGTAATAATTTATTGAAGTACAGAACAAATTTACGAAAAAAGGTACCTTTTACCTAACGATGTAAAACCCTAACCAACATCTAAAATTTCCATAAATCAAATCAAATTACATAATAAAATACAAAAATTCCCAAGATATTATGGATGATATTGAAGCAACTGAAAGGCTCACCTTTTCCATTTAATTATTTTTATATTTTTACTTAGTATTTAAGTCCGTGACTTGTCACCCCCACCAAACACTTATTTATTGTCTCAGTTTCCTCTTTCCATTGGTCCAAAAAGTTGAAATCTACATTTCATGTTGACAACTATATATTGCAAATTTTAAATAAACAAAACAAAATAAAAAGACCAAAAATAAATACATGCATTCATCAGTAAGATAATGTACAATAAATAAGTTGTCCATTTCAAAGGTGCCATTCTTGTCATACTTGGAATTGTAGTTGTTTTAATTTGTGGAAAGAAACAAAAGGCTACTTGCATTTGTTTTTAAAGGTGGAGTGATTGAAGATAAAATAAATGAATATATACATATTTAATATATCAATCAATATGATATGGGGGTAGGCTTTATGTTTAATCATTACTAGATTTTTTCGCCCGCTGCGCAGGGCGTTGAACTAATATGATGATATAAAATGTGAATATAGTTTTTTATTATATAAGATTCAAAATCTTTTGCTTAAATAGTTTTTGAATGCATTTAACCACAATTTAAAAGAAAAACCTACAATCAGGTGGACATAATATAAAATATTTCACTGTTAGAAAACAAATATATAGGGTTTGCTTTATCTATAAAATTATGAGAGCAAGTGGAAAGTAAATACCCTTTAACTATTCAAAATTAAAAAAAATATTTTTGCATTATTAAGGCTGTACGGTATTTATGTAGAATGAGGTATTTATTAAAGTATAGTAAATAGTTGATCTGATGTTTGTTTGAAGGAGTAAAAATTTTCTAAATAAGGAAATGTGAAAATTAAATTTTTATTTTTTTTAATTCATTATTATTATAAGGCCTAAATTAAATTTATACTCCGATACTAAATTTGTTAGGGATATATTTTTTGAGCACATTTTTTATAATTATAAACTATTTTTTCTATCTGGATAATGATATTTATTGGTTGAGGAATTCTAATGAAATAAAATTAGAAAAATAAAAAATCTGAGAAATAAGGAAATTGAAATAAAAATTTTCAAATAAAGTAAAATAAGAATCTAAATGTAATTAATAATAAAATTACTTTCTAAAATTAAAGATATTACAATAAATGTAATTTGATTTATCATTCATTATATGTTATTTTATTTTATTAAATAGTATAATTTAATTTTATTAGTTAATTATAGTTTTGTATTTAAGTTAAAAAGAAAATTAATTACTACATACATTATTTTTAAATTATTATGCTAATGGGAAACTTTTCAAACGTGAATGGGTGGAATGAGGTTATTTTCAAATTGTTAGTACCAAAATGAGATTTTTTTAGAATTGATGAGGTCGAATTTAATATTTTAAAAGGTAGAAGGGTAGAATTTTAAAACTAAATAAAAAATTTAGGTATTTTTTTTTATAAAAAAAATAAGGGTACAAATGACCCAACTTGTTAAGTTTAGAGTTATATTTTGGGAATAGGTAAAATAATAATTAGTTAGTACTATATATTTATGTTTAACTGTTTACTTTAAGCTATTTTTTGTGAAAAATAAAATGGTAAATGATGTTTGATTGAATTCACATGTTTTGTACTATGTTTGGACATGCAACATGATCACTTAATATTAGAGTTTTTTTATATAAATATTGCTACAACCCAAACTATTTATTATTACCACAAATCTTTACATATTGTTTATAATAAAATACTTCTAATATTCTTTTACGATACTCCAAATTTTATATATATTTTTACTTTATATTGAAATAGATATGGATTACTGGATAAATATACATTTTGCTTTTATGTTGAAATAGATAAAGATTACTGGATTAATAATATTATGTCTAATAATTAAATTATGATGTTTTTAATCTTTTTTTTTTTTGCTTTTCTTTCTTAAAAGAACAAAAAATTATATAAAATTTGATTAGAATGGTATAAAAAAATTTAGGTGATTAGTCATTTTATATTAATCAATATTTCTAGGATCAATTTAATGTTTACACCATATTTTTAATGAAATATTTTTATTTAAAATATAGTTATTATATTCCTTATATTGATAAAGAATTATATTTTTTAGACATAAATATTTAACCTAATGAAATTTATTTAATAATAATATATATTAATATTTTTTAAATATTATGTATTATTTATACAATCAAATAATTTATATATATAGTTGTAATCAATTATATCTTTTTAAAATACTTATGAAGATTTTTTAAAGATTTTATTATATCAACAGATAGATTTATTTTCTAAATATAGATATTGATAATGTGTCTGATGATGTGGCATTACTCAGTGATTACTTAGTAACTATCAGGCAAAAAAGTCTGCACAGACAAAAAAGTATTCAGGATTTATTATATAGATTATATATAGATTAAATAATTAGAAAAATTAAAATACTAATATTAATAATTCAACCGAAAAAACAGTTTCCGAAAATATGTTAATTAATAATATCATAATTATAATTATAATCATATCTATATCTATAATTAAAAAATATTTTTTTATCAATTTTTGTCTATCTATTATACAGTTAATTAATTTTTTTAATGATATTAAATTTTATAGTTAAACCTACTTAAAAATTAGGTTTAAAATTTGATTAATCTTACTATAGGGGATTATATATTTTTAATTAAATATAAATTTTGATAGACTAACTAAAGTATATTAATTTATTATATTTTTTAGGTAAATATAAATTTTATTAAATATAAATCTTACTAATTTTTTTTAATTTATTATATTTTTTTAGTTAAATATTTTGGATTCAAACTTTAATATATGGCTAACAAATATATATTGGACATAATATATTAAATAAAAGAATTTATAATATATGCATTTAACATAATATTTACTAATGTTCCGCTAAAAAACTAAATATTTACTAAACATTAAATATATTACAATTTGTTGAGCATTTATATCTTTTAAAATATATAGAAAGATTTTTTGAAGATTTATTTATAATATAAAGATTTATGGTCTAAATATAGTATTAAAAGTTGATGACATGGCACAAATAGAATTAATCAGCGCTGAGGTGTATCTTCATGATTAATCAGCGCTGACGTGGATTAATTAGGTTCGTTGATCTAAAAATAAGCCTATAATGACTGATTAACCCCTTAAAATTAAGAAGGATAAATTAAAATTAATAAGGGCAATTGAGTCTGCACAAGCAAAAAAGTATTCAGGATTTATTATATAGATATATTGCCTTTGGCAGCACCAAAAGTTACTTGAGATTAGAATACCAAATGCAGTGGAACGGGGTTCTGATAGTTTAAATAAATATTTCGTGTTCGAGTCTATATATGCTGAATTATGCTTTGGGAGAGTCGATGCTTTAGTATCCACTCGATTCTCGATAAATTAGTCTTAGACCCAATAAAACATGAAAATACTCGGTTATTTTTTAAAAAAAAAAGTTACTTGAGAATATTATATATTTAATTAAGCCATTAATTTAGACCAAGTAAAAAATTTACTCACTACTTTGAACCAGCATTTTTTTAATTAACATATTTTGAAGGAGTGCAATTAGTTGTGCAAAGGAAAATAGGCATATCCTGCCCTAATTAATTGCAAATGGTAATTAATTAATTAAATCAAGATAATAAAGAATAATTCTAGTTGTGTACCTTGCAGTACAGGTTAAAAGCATATTAAGTCAACCATTGACTGTATACAGCAACTTACATTGCTATATATAGTTATTTGTATTTTTATATAATTTTTTTTTACTACAAATTTTTCTACTTTTTTGAGACCTCATATATTGTCAAGTGTGTCAATTTTTTTCCTATGTGAACCGAAATCCAAATTTGGCAGTTTTTCTACACTTAATTGATAGGTCCCATAAACTTGGATTTGAAATATCTATATGGCCCTAGGTTAAAAAAAATTTAAAATCAATCCAAATTATGTGTGAGGATAGTAAATTAGGAGGCAGAAAAAGAAAGCAGATAATCCAACATTTGGTGCCCAAAATTAAAAATGTGAATTGGTGTTGCAGCAGCTGGAAATAATTGTAGCTGCAAAAACAGTAATGTCCTAATCAATTGGGTCACTTTCCCCCTCTGATTGTTACATTATGTTAAAGGACCAACATTCTCATGGTATGGCTCCACATTTTTTTTTTACATTTTTTTAATTTTTTTATTTTTATCTTTATGCCCCTATTAATACATACTACTACTATATTGTTTTTTATTGTTAGGAATGCCTGCTTTTGCGACGCAACGACAAATTAATTTTTTTCGTAATAAATTAAATTTCTATTTCATATAATTAGCTCATACATTTGGTTTTTATTTTGTTGGTTTTGTTAGGAATGTCAATGCACGCTGTAATAACAATGCTAGCTAGCTCTCACTTATTTCACTGTTGTTTACAATGCAATTATTATTATTATTATTATTATTATTATTATTATTATTATTATTATTATTATTATTATTATTTTGCTTGCTTGACAACATATACAAGTTAGTAATGGGTGGTGAGTAGGGCTGTCAAACGGGCCTAGGCCCGTTGGGCCGGCCCAGCCCGTGAGGTATTTTTTATGGGCTGGGTTAGCATTTCAGCGGCCCGTTAGAAATTAGGCCCGCCCCGCACCGGCCCGTTCAAAAGTGGGCTGAGGTGGGTTAGGGCCGGGCCAGCCCGTTTGACAGTCCTACTTGTAATTTGTCAACTATTTTGTGTTTTGTGATGTGAAGCTCTAAAAATTTATGTTAAATTATTGATGGGCTTTGGTAAAGTAATCCTAAAAAATATATGCATATCAGTCCATAGATAGTCAACATGTTCAAAATTAGAAAGAGTAAAATAAAAAAAGAACAGTTTTTTTCTATAGTGGGCTAGCCCACTTTGGCCCGCAGCCCGCCTTGGGTTGGGCTGGGTTAGCATTTCAGCGGCCCGTTAGAAATTAGGCCCGCCCCGTTCAAAAGTGGGCTGAGGTGGGTTAGGGCCGGGCCGGGCCGGGCCAGCCCGTTTGACAGCCCTAGTGGTGAGAGACAAATTAAATGTATTTTTATTTGATTCCTACATATGAGAGAAAGGACAAGTAAATATATGATCGATGAATATTAAAGCCATTTTTTCATTCGATACAATTGTTTATAAATTTCAATTGGACACTACCCGTACGATCCATAGTTATATACGTATTTTGTATAACTCAAAATTAAGTTAAATTTACAAAAAAATACTAATGTACTAGCTAGTATATGTTGGTGAGAACATATTGTCGTTGAAAATTAATTTATTTCCACATCTGAAGCGGTGTCAATGTTAAATATTTTTTTAAAAAAATTCATTTAGTGTATTAAAAATTGATGAATTTTTATACTGATAATGATAGGACCTGAAAATGATCAGACAATCTGCTCTGCTACTGATCAATTTGCTTGAAAATTTAAACTGTTAGAAGATAGGATCATTAAATTATCTGTCAATAATTATTTTTCTTTTTTTTTTAAGAGCCATTGAAGGCCTGAGAAAGCTGGGTGGTGGGAGTTCATGCCACAAATTACAAAGGAATAAAAAGGGAGAGATAGGGGGCCGATGGGGAATCGAACCTCCAACTTTCCGTTGGAAGTTAAGGGACTTAACCACTTGGGCTAAGTCCTCATCCCCATCTGTCAATATTTTTTTTTCTTTTTGGTAAACATTGACATTATTGAAATTGAATGTTGAGTTATGAAAAATAAAAATAAATAAAAGATCATCAAATTATACCAACCTTCCTATGTTCCCTTTATTACAATATGTTTAAAGAGCAGAATTTATATACTATATTGGTATAATCCGAATAGAAAACTGCAAAAACAAAAAGAAAAGAAAAAAAAAATGATAGTCCATTCTAATTAAATACATCGTGCATGTAATGAGGGTTTGGGGTATGGATCCGACAACTTTAAGGGCATGGGGGCCATGCAGAAAGGGACGTGAAATAATTGAAAGGGCAAGAGCACTTGTGGAACCACGAGTGTAATAAATACTAGTAATATTAATGTAAAAATATAGATCATATATGTGTACATATGGCCGCGAGGATAGAGGAGGTGGAGGTCCATGGTTGTGGTGGTCCACCACCGGTTGGGGGTGGCGCGCGGCCGGCAGAGGGTGGCCGGGGCCACGTGGGCGATGTGGTCCAGGTGCTGCCATCGCTTGACACGTGGTTTGACAGTCTGTTTGGAACCGAATGCCATTGGCGGAGGGGGACTGTTTTTTCAGTCTTGCGGAATTTGAAGTCCCTGGATATCAGCTCCATTGCTACCAAGGCCAACCATGGGGAATGTCTTGGGATCGCAAGTCCTGGAACCTTCCTGTCAATTTAGGGGTGGAAATAAGTTAGGCCGGATTAGGCTTAGGCTCGAATGGCCTAGGCCTTGCATCGATTTTTTAAGGTCCGATGCTGGCCTACTACCTAGGATAGGCCTATCTTATAGGTCTGAGTCTGACCTATTTATTTTAAATAAACTAATTTTTAATTTTTTTAAAAGCTTGATTATGTCTATTTCAAAATTAAGTTAATTTTTTTATATATGTCCGGATATAATCATCAGTTTAGAAGACATAAATTTTAGTATTTGGACAAGTCGTTATATACAACTATTTATATACGAAAAAAACTTATTATTATTTTAAAAATATGTATAAGATCAAATTAATAATTACTCCTACATAAAATAATAATAATAATAATAATAATAATAATAATAATAATAATACCATATTCCTATGTAGCAAAACATAAACATACTAATAATAATTTTAAAAAGGCCGGCCTGGTAGGCATAAGTATGGGCCTATTTGACTAAATAGGCTTTGAAAATAGCCTGAGTCTGACCTGTATGTCTGACCTGTATATAAAAAAAGTCTGGTCTGGCCTTCTGTAAGCTTGGCCGTAGGCCCCTGTCGAGTAGTCTGGCATGTTCCCAACCCTACCTATCATCAACTAAGATTGTAGTAATAGTTAATAATTCAAAATGTGTATAAGTAAATACTATAATATAGTACTATATTCTAAAATTTATGCGAAATGAATATTCAATTCAACTATTACCTTTTTTTCTAATTATATACTTCCTCCGTTTTTTAAAAATTGCAATGGACCCACAGTGCACACAGTCCAATTCACATTCTAAACCATTAATAATTCAAATTTGATATAAGTAAAAATTCTAAAAGTTCGATATTTAAAAACTACTCGATGAGACGAATCTAGCAAGATCCCACTTAGCTATATTCTAACATGTATAACTATAATAAAATTTTAAGTTAAAGTGTATGTGTGAATAGTACAAAATTTCCAAATTTTACAACTAATAAAAAACAGAGAGAGTACTTAAATAAACCGTATTAATTAAAAAGTTAATTAAAACCAGAATCGTTGCATAGACCAGATGGAGCTAGTATGTTTTTATTTTTATGTGGTCAATCCAATGGAACATTTCACGATAAGGTTTATCGTATAATTGAATTAAATCGACATTTTTTTTTTTGGTAAATATTGATAAGGTGTGTGGAGTCAAGTCACAGAAATTGGGATGAGGACCTAGCCCAATCAGTTAAGTCCCTTGACTTCCAACGGAAGGTTGGAGGTTCGATTCCAACCGGCCCCCTATCCCTCCCTTTAATTCCCCTTTGTAATTGTGTGACATTGGCTCCCACCACCCCTTTCCAGGCCTTCAATGACTCCCCCCAAAAAAGAAGTCACACAAATTACAAAGGGGAGCTGGAGATAGGGGCGGGTGGGAATTGAAAATTCCCAACCTACGGCTGGAAGGCATGAGAGATGACCACTGGGGTCAAGTCTCATTCCCAGAACTAAATCGACACTGAATCATAGGAACATTATCTTATATTGAATAGAAATAGATATGTGAAAATTGTAATTAAACCGCTTCATTTTCCTTACTAATCGTTCATATGTGTATGATGGGTCTGTTTGCAAATTAGTTATTAGCTGATTATGTGATTAATAATTAGTTAAAATTAAATTAGTTGTTTGACAATTTAGCGACCTACTTTTTGCCTAAAATAAGCTAAAATCCAAAATGTTGCTATTTAAACGATTTCAAAAGGAGCTAATTATCTCACATTGTTTCACAAAAATAATTGATTCAGTTAGCTGTTTTACCAAAAAGAGCTGATATCTTTTTCCGCTGGCATACAAAGAGATTAGTTTTACTTTTTTTCTTTTGAGAAGTCGAACTTAGAGAAAGGGTGGTGAGAGCTCATCCCACACAAATTACACTAGTTTTACTCTTTTTTTTTAAAAAAAATATGTTATGTAAATTTGATGCGGTAATATATAACGTCTGTATTGTTAAATAGTACTATTACATTACAGCATATTGGGGCTGTTTGGATGACAGCATATTGACCAGTATATAGTATATTGGAAGAGCATATTGTCTCACAGTTCTCTCTCTGAATCTGCTATCTGCTAGCGGATCCGCTAACTCCCTAACATCTCCAATACTGTGGCTATTCCGTATTACACTTTGAATTTAAAGTGCTAAATGTAAGCCAATTACATGAAAAATTTAGAATATGATCGAATAGTTTTATCCATAATTCTCTATTATAGTAGGAGTATTTGTCTTCAACATATACTCTCCTCCAGGCTCCAATGAATCACAGTCAAACACTATATATATACCTACAATCAAGTACTGTGTATAACTTCTCTGCCTCTCAGTTTTAGAAATTTTAAATTCTTATTTGTTCTTCTTTAAATAATCAATGGCCATGTATTTTATTGGGATTTAATTTGATTGAAACTTGACAACTACTAATTTGCAAAGTAATTTTCCTTAGCTTAGATGCAATACTTGATTTATTTACTAGTTAATTGTTTCAAGTAAGGCATGGCGTAGGTAGGTGAATGTACTATGCTATTTTTTTTTTTTTTTTTTGAAAAAACAAATAAATTATTATGCAAATGGAGTCACGCAATTAATTTACACTATTTTATATTATACCTCTAATTACTATAAGATAAGACGTAGATATATTACTACCTCCGTCTCACCCTTTTAGTTACGGATATGAGTTTTTGACACTATTCATTATTTAATTTTGATTCGAATTTTTATCATAGCTACGTAAGAAAAAACATAGTCAATTGAGATCTTGTTAGATTCGTCTAATCTTGTAGTTTTAGACAATCAATTTTTTATAACTTTTCTTTGTACATAATTTAAGTTATTAACCGTTAAAAATGTGCATCGGCATGCGTGTCGGAGGCCTTTGTAACAAAAACAATGAGACGGATGAAGTATTTTATATGCCGAAGTCGCCCTACTCGTAATTCAGAAATATCAAATAAATGGGCCTCCGGATTTTTTATTGCAAGATAAAATTAAATTTCCAGCCCATCCTGACTTTGGGCTTCGCAGAAAATTTCAAAAGCCCATAAGGTGCAACAGAAATTCATATTAATTGGTCAGTGAATAAGAGGCCGTTTGGAATAGCTTCTAGAGAGGTGCTTTTGGCTTTTGCTTCTGCCAAAAACACTTCTAATGGAAATTAGGTATTTGATTTGGTTTTTAAGAAAAAGCAAAAGCACATCGAAAAGCCAAAAAAATGTTTCTGGGAGAAGCAGCCCAGGGGTGCTTCTCAAAAAAACAGAAGCCAAAAGCACCTCGTAAAATGTGCAAGGACTTAAATACCCCCACTACTTAATATAAATTACACTATAAACATATCTTATTATCATATTAAGTATCACGTCATTTTTGGTAATTAATACATTCCAAAAGCACTTTTCATTTTTATTCATCCAAACATATTTTTTAGAAAAAATTGTTTATCAAACATTCCATCCAAACACAAAAGTTACATGTTTTTACTTTTGACTTCTGTTTCTGCTTCTAGTTTTGGCTTCTGCTTTTTTCAAAAGCCAATCCAAACGGGCCCTAAGTCCATTATAAGCCCAAAAATTATCTCATGGACCATTGGACCTTGGTGCAATCGTGGAGAAACTAAAGGTGAGTACGTAAAGGCAAGAATGGGAGAGAAGAAAAGGAACCGGTGAAGATGAAGTTGCTAAATGTTTGGGCCGCGGTGTCTGAAAATCATCTGAGGAGGCAAAATTAGGATTATGATTTTTTGTGATACAGTAATTTTGATTCATTCTCTTTTAATGAACCGGTGTTTTCATTCTCTTTTAATAATTTACGTCGTAAATACTGACAGCATATTTTGGTGTTAAAACTGGTCACAAGCCAGGCTGCAGACACACACACATGTACACACCCCTGTGACATTGGTATTTTGTGGACCAATGGTGAGTAGTGAGTAGACAAGATGAGAATTAGGGTATTGTCAGAGCTAGTCAACCATAACCAGAACCATCCATCACTACAACCCAAAAAAAAAAAAAAAGAAAGAGAAAAAAAAAGAGCGATAAACATGAAACTTGTGAGGAGTGAGTTGGGTGATGGATGATTGACATTATTACATACCTTATCCGTTAAGCACTGAATGAATGAATGGATAGGATTATAGGAAACCAGTACAACAATGAGAGTATGATATGATGATGCTTCAGCCTTCATGTGTGGGTACTATATTTGGGAGTCCTACCGCCGCGTCCCCACCAATCCATTAATTAAAACCACTATGACAAAAAAATGCTGCATGCGGCGCACTACCGCCGCATATCCTCCTCGTGGTCGTCGTCAGTCGTCTCTGTTTTCCTTTAATTTCTTGGGAAAGGATTAGGATTAGGAATTAGGATGTACTGCTATTTCGCTGATATGGTTCTGTGCTGAACCCATTTGTCCGGTAAATACTGGAATTATTTCTAGCAGATGAAAATTTTTATCTTTTATACGGTGCAGATCATATATAGGTAAAATTGTAGTAATTGTAATACTTTTACTATTTTATTTTAGAGCAAATCCCAAAAAATAGATCCAAACTATGTCAAAATCTTCACTTTGGTACCTAAACTTTTTTATTGAAAAAAACTAGACCTCAACTTTTAAAAATTGGAAGATATTAGACCTCCATCCAAATAACTTTTGTAAAAATATCATTTCCCACCCCTTTACTTTTTTTTTCCTTCTTACTTTAACACCAAAAATTCTTATAACCATTAAATTTATAATTCTCTTTATTAATTGTGTGTTGTGACAAATAATTGACAGAACATGCTTGTGTAAATAAAATTATAATTAACGATTCAGAATTCAGATTTCTAAATACTTTAAAACTTTAAAATTAATCCATATATAAATCTAACCATCAATAAAATTTAGTTGTCAAAATAATTTAATAACTTTTAATTAATTTTAATATGATATTTGTTATTGATTGTTTGATTTATATAAAGATTAAATTAAAAATACTTATTTTTTATGTTTTATAATATTTAATTATTTTGAAAAATAATGTCAAGTATAAAAGTTACTATTGTATAATGTAATATATATATATTTAAATTTATTATAAATTATTCAATTTAAGTATTTTATTTTTGGACTCCATTTAAATATAATTTGATAATTAATTCTATTTAATAATAATATAATGTGTTATGATTTCAATATATTTTCTCTATAAAAATATTAATATTTTAAAAATTAACTTTTTAAAGGTTTAAAATATTTATAAATGAATTTTGAACCGTTAAATATAATTTTATTTATGAAAACATGTTCGATAAGTTATTTGCTAAAATTCATAAAGAGGAGTATAATTATAATTTAATGGCTATAAGATTTTTTGGTGCTAAAATAAGGAGAAAAAGTAAAGGGGTGGGAAATGATAGTTTCAAAAAAAATTATTTGGATGGAGGTCTAGTTTCTTCCATCTTTAAAAGTTGAGGTCTAATTTTTTTCTAATAAAAAAGTTTAGGTACTAAAGTGAAAATTTTGATATAATCGAGGTCTATTTTTTGGGATTTGGTCTTTATTTTAATATTGTAAGTTGTATCATACGATGTTTTCAGCTTTATTAGATAATGATGGCATTGATAGCATTAGTTAATCATTACAGGAGACAGAAGGCCATTGGAGAAGGAGACGGCTACTCTCTCATTCAAGTAAAGTACTGTGTATAGGTATATCAGCAAAGGAATTGTTACAGACATAACATTCTGTCTTCCTCAATGAAACATTATGTATTGTATTGACAACCATGATGTCTTCTCTCTTATATTGGTAACATTCTATTCTGATTTTATTAATATTCTGTTTTCATTTGCTTAATATTATGTTATGATTTCATTAATATTCTAGTTTCATTTGCTCAACATTCTGTTCTGATTTCATCAACATTATAGTTTTAATTTGCTCAACATTCTGTTATGATTTCATCAACATTCTATTTTTATTTGCTTAACATTTTGTTGTTTTTATTTGTTTAACATTCTGTTCTAGTTTCATCAACATTCTGTTTTCATTTGCGTAACATTCTATTATGATTTCATTAACATTCTAGTTTCATTTGCTTATCATTCTATTCTCAGTTCATCAACATTCTGTCTCGTTGAATAACCATTCTGTTTTCCAAAGTGCAACATTATGTTTCATATTACAATAATTAGAACTCAAATTACAACAACCATTTTTACATTAGCAAGCAACCATTCTGTTTTTATACACATAACATTATGTTGTACTCAATGAGACATTATGTAATATTTTTTTAGATATTCGATTATACATTATACTTTGGTTGCTTATGAGATAACGGGAGAAACATTAAAACTCTTCATTATTATTACGAAAACTTTGTATATTTATGTGTGGAAAAGAAAAAGTATTCAGAAAGAAAAAAAAGTGATCATGAGCGACCAAATTTTATTATTTAAAATCATAAACATAAGAAGACACAATTATAATTACAATCAATATAAACTATTAGATCTACATTTTATATAATAGCTGTAAATTACTTTCAGTATATGCTTCCCCACCATAGGAACCAAGACAGCTATTCGTGCACTCACCGTCAATCACTCTCTCAATCCATCATCATTTCTGTGCTTTACTTTTTCTATATTTAGAAGAAGACACTCGTCTTACCACACGGCTTTTTTTTTTTTTTTTTTCCTTTAATTTTAACTAACCAGGCCATCAGAATTTAGTAATAGTACCAGGGTAGGTCTTATTGAAGTACGCAAGACTAATCCTTGATAATGAGGTGGGTTATTGAAGCGTTTTTATTCTACAGCAGAATTTTGCATTAAAAAAAAAAAACTCGATTAATTTAATTCCGCGAGTGTAACAGAGTCTATATTCCTCAATAAAGTTTTCTTATCTTGTCTCTCGGTCTCTCCCAACTTATTATATTAACACATTTATTAGGACTCTGTGGACAGACACAAAATTACAAATATACAACGGCAGCAAGGACAAACATTGAAGAATCTATACACGTGTTGCCTTGCCTGGCCTGGCTTGGCTGGATGATAAGTAACCGCTTCAAAATGCAACCATGAAGTATGATCGATCATTCACATCCATTCCATCTAATTAATTTCATCCTGGAACCAGCCCACGCCACGCCACATAATAAGTAACTCTTTTTTGTCCTTTAGTGTACTCAGTAGTCAATACTTATTTTCACTGTTCACTAGTACAAATGTACAATCTGCTGCTGCAATTTTTTACCAGAGATAATATTTTTTTAGGCCATAACAAGGCAGCATTTCCGCTTTTAGGCCATGACAAAATACTATTATGGTTTTAGGCCATTACAAGGCATATGGGCTGAATATTAGGCCATTTTGACCATTAGCAGCTAAATTGGGCCGCGTGAGCACACTTGCGTAATTGCACAATTGAAAACACGATTTCTTCACTGCCTCAACACAAAAAATTGGCTGAAAACTTATTTCTTATTTCGAACCCTAAACCATCGAAATCTTATTTCCCTTATCAAATCGAAGACAAAATTAACACCATCACCATATCCGCTTAATCGAAGCTCTAGTTTGAATCCATATGAGTTCTAGAATTCGAGAATCCAGTTAGGAGTGCGTTCATAGCAAGCGAGCATCGCCATGGGGATCCGCCGATCTGAATGGAAGAGGGATTGGCCGCCTCCACCTTTTTGTAAGTGCATGTGCATCTAAATATTATGGGTAGATACAGTAAGATTATAGGAATGATTTAAAGAAAGATCTCCGCTCTCCTAGTTGCTAAAGAATCCGGAGCTATGCCTTAAAATAACTATTATGTATGTTGTCTATATACTATTGTGGGGGTGGGCAGAATGGGTGGTCCCGAATTTGACTAGGGCTTCAAAAGAGTTGTTTAAAATTGTTTGGGGCAGTGTTCTGTAAAGTGGGGTTAATGGTGTGGTGTCCCGAATTAATTTCCTGCTCCATAATTGACTCCATTATTCTAGTTAGGGCTTCAAAAGGTAGCCGACAGTGGTGCCCACAATGTTTGGGAATCTTTGTAAATGTTTCTTGAATATTCATTTGCATTGTTTATGTGTATTTTGGTCTGTATCTATGGTGTATGGGTATATTTTTGTCGTATTTTGATTTTATTTGATATTTATATTGGACAACTTGTTGTGGACAGATCCAGGATGCACGTCACTGACATTGGTGGTAAATTGTGGGGGCGAGTGCAATTATGGTCCCCCACCAGAATATGTTGGGGGGAAAGAGGTCATATATGACCATGTAAACATCAAGGGGTTGGACTTTTGCTTCCTGTCGTGGCTGTTGAGAAGTGAGGGTATTTCTGGAGATCAAGTGAGTTATTTTCTCGAAGAAGACAATACTTTCAAGGAGATCGAGGACTTGGAACATCTAAGGGAGGCTGCTGCAAGGTGCATCCAATCAAGGATACTGCACATATTTGTGGAGGGTGATGAATTTCATGATGTGGAGGGGGCTGAATTGGGTGATCGATTGGCTGTTCAGGATGGTGGTGGGTTTCAGAATGATAGTAATGATATTGAGGATGAATTGGTTGTTGAGGAGGGAGAATTGGATGTTGATGATGATATTTTTGTTGAGAGTGAGTATGAGTATGATGAAGAAGAAGAGCTGGAACAGGGTGAGGAAACCGGAGACCGACCGACCACTGCTATTATACCAAGCATGAACATAGAAAGCCTAAGTGAATGAGATAAGTCTGAGGATGACCAGGTGACTACTGGACCAGATTTTAATGAGATGCTACTGTCGGATGGAGAAGGTACATCGGAAAAGAGACCACCTGTATTCAATAGTTCAGAGATATACACTCCTACCATTGCTCTAGAGATGATTTTTGGCACGCGAGATGAATTTAAGAAGGCTGTGAAATCACTTGCGGTGGTAGAAAGGAGGAAGATCAAGTTTACGCGAACAACTCCTGCAAGAGTGTATGCTAAATGCATGGCGAAGGATTGTAAATGGAACATATGTGCTCATAAGGTAAAGGGTGAGTCCACTCTTCAGGTAACGAGGTTTTTTTCTGAGCACCTATGTACAGAAACACATGAAGTGCCAGCGCTGAACAGTAGTTGGCTGAGTGAAAAGTACATCCAGAAGTTTATTTCTGATCCGAAGAGGTCTGCCGAGGGGTTTAGGCTCGATGTCATCAATGAATTGAAGGTCAATGTGAGTAGACACACGGCCATAAATGCAAAGAAGAAGGCACTACAGGCGCTGAACGGGTCTTCTGAATATCAATTTAGCAGATTATGGGATTATTCTGAGGAACTAAGGAGTAGGAATCCTGGTAGCACTGTACTTCTTGGGACAGTTGATGATGATGGTGACACACGTTTTGACAGATTCTATGTATGCTTGGCTGCCTTGAAGAGGGGTTGGAGGCGCGGTTGTAGACCTTTAATTGGAGTTGATGGCTGCCACCTTAGTGGTCCGCATAAGGGGGTATTGCTCACGGCTGTAGGAGTAGACCCCAACAATGCCTTATACCCTATAGCATACTCAATTGTCCCTATTGAAAATAGGGATAATTGGAGTTGGTTTCTAGCTATTTTGAAAAAAGATTTGCAGCTGGAAAATGTAAGGTACTTGACATTTATTTCTGACAGACAAAAGGGACTCATACAAGCGATGCAAGATATATTCCCTGGGGTAGACCACAGATTTTGTGTGCGATATATGCACAAGAATTTTGTCAATGCTGGTTATCGAGGGTTGGCTTTAAAGAACTTGTTATGGGGTGCTGCAAGGGCTGCCACCGTGGCTGAGTTCACCACCCAAATGGATAAGATAAAAAAGTACTCTGAGGGGGCTTGGAAATGGTTGAGTGATAGGCCACCAACCCAATGGAGTAAGTCACATTTCTCCGAGGGGCCTATGTGCGACATGTTACTAAACAACTTATGCGAATCCTTCAATGCATGCATCAAGGAGGCAAGGACGAAGACAATATTGACATCTCTTGAGATGGTAAGGGAGTATATCATGAAGAGACACTCTAAAAATTATGACCGGGCTGCTGCCAAGTGGAATAATAAGATCATTTGTCCTCGGATCTCAAAAATTATGTTGAAGACTGCTGCCAAATTGGGAGACTGTATTCCGATTAAGTCCAGCGATAGGCATTATCAAATTAGCATGATGAATGGCAACGGGCAGCATGTGGTTGACTTGGTGAAGAGGGAATGCAGTTGTAGGATGTGGCAGCTCAATGGATATCCTTGTCTCCATGCATTGGCTGCCATACACAATCAACAAAATGACCCGGAAGATTATGTGGAGAACTGTTTCAGGGTGAGTGCATACCTCAAGGCATATGAGACACCAATAGTTGGCATGTCAAGTGATCTTTTCTGGCAGAAGACATTGTATATTCCTCCAATTCCCCCTATTAACAAAAGGGGTGTGGGAAGACCAAAGAAGGCCAGAATAGTAGGTGCTGATGAGACAAAAACCAAAAAGAAACAACGGCCAAGGAGGAGATACACAAATGATCCAAGTAAAATGACAAGGAGGCAAGTGACATCCCATTGTAGAATTTGTTTGCAGCCTGGTCATAATGTTACCACTTGTCCTGATTACCCCGATTCTCTTCGAGAGAGTAGAAGGCTTGCCAAGGTATTACTTCACCACCCAAACATTGGATGCAAATATTTTGATTTAATGAATCTGAACTTTTTTATATTTGACAATATAGGCAAGGAAGCAAAATGTTGCATCTGTGGTTGGATCATCTTCCAACATTGCTGACTCATCTACAGTAAATTTCCCTATAATTTCCTTGAAAAGTTATGTTGGATGCAAATATTTTGGTTTAGTGAATCTGAAAAATTTTATATTTGCCAATGTAGGCAAGGAAGCAAAATGTTGCTTCTGTGGTTGAAGCTTCTTCCAACTTGTCTGCTGCATCCAGAGTAAATTAGCCTATAATTTCATTGAAAATTTTTGTTGGAAGCAAATATATTGGTATGTTGAGTCTGAACTGATTATTTATTACAATGTAGGCAAGGAAACAAAAAGAAGCTGTTGTTGTTGGATCTTCTTCGAACATGGCTGTTGAATCTTCTAGGAATGTTGTTATTGGAGCTTCTCTTCAAAAGGTGTGATGAGTTATTTTCAGTGTTTGTTTGCATATCATTAAATTGCTAAAAGGTTTTTTCATTTATTTCCACACACTTGTAGCCCACTATTCTGCCTCCTGCTAGTCCGGTTGATTGCATTGAAGCACAAGTTGAGGAGGAGCCTGTCATAACTCAAGATACTGTTGTTGCTGCTCGTCCTATGGTTCACGGACCATCCATTAATCAACAATTGGCTGGATTGGGACCTTTGCAATCAAAGAAACGTCAACCATATAGAGGCGGTTCTTGGAGAGCACCAATGTTCTCAATTGGGAAGAATGGACCACCAACCCATGATACTGGACCAAGTCAGCTGGGTGGTGGAAATTAGCATGATGTGTTGATGGTTGTCTTATTTGAACTAAGCACTATTTTGGTTGGCATGTGGCTGTTGCAAACTGTTGTAGTCCAATTCACTGTTATCTTTGGAACTATTCAGTTGCTTGTATTATTTTGAAGGTCAACTTTTGTGTTTTGTTTTGGTGGTAATATGTTGGGTTTGATTCTTGATGGATAATTCATGGATTGTGAAGTTACCATGTAAGCCCACTATTTTATTGGAATGTCAGTGCTGGGGGCAAGAATCAAGTAATTGTTTCACTTTACACACTTTGCTGAATATTATTTTGCTTTATTGAGTTTCTTGAACTGTGATTTTGTTATAGCACCAACTTCATGCGAAAGCAGAGGCCTTGCAAAAACAGCCTGCTCCACTGTCTCAGCAACAGACAAATTTCTTTTTAATCCCATTCTGAAAGCAAATTACCATACACAACCAGAGATGCCAACTGAACAAGTTTCAACTCAATTAAACTAGAATAATTTCATTCTTGTGTAGTCTTGTGTATTTAACTCCAAAACAAAATGCAGGTTCGGCCTCTATGACAAGGAATCACTACCGTTTCAATCATGAGTCATCAAGTACTATATAGCAAGAGTGCCATGAAATTTCAGGATGAATAATTCAATGCTTTTCAATTTTGCTACTAACAATATTTTTATTTCTTGTAAAATAAGTATGTATATAGATTTATTACACATACCTACCTATTGACAGATTCAAAAATGAACTAGGTAAAGAACAAAATTGGTTTAATTTTCAGGCTTACCTTTGGTTTGTTTCAGGTACCCTAAAATTCTACTATTTCATGAAAAACAATATGAGATATTAAAGGGTTGAAACTGTTGAGACCTAATCTAATCGAATTATTATTTCTACAGCAAAATTATTATCATTATAAGCCATAAACTGAACATGTAAAAAGTTGCAGATACACAAGTGCTTCCATTTCACAAATGTGTTGCTTGATACACAGTACATTGCATTCTATGCAATTTTCAAGCAAATACATAAATACTCAATCCTGCTGAGATAAAATAACCCTAAGCACATCAAAATGAGTACCTCTTGGCCCTTAAAACTAACTACATCCCAGCAAAATAAGTACTCCACACTTCAAAATAAATTGCCCTAAGCACATCAAAACGAGTACCTCTTGGCCTTTAACACTAACTCCTTCACAACTAATTTAATTAAGTTGTGGTAGCTTTGTATTGCCACAAGCACAGTGACCAAATAAAACCTTAGTAATGCCACCAAAAAAAAACAACACAAAGACAGAGCACCATATACAGTTTTGTGTTTTCCTTGTTCAAACGAGTACATCTCTTCTCCATGCATTCCATACCCTTCTCCAGCTTCTTCTTCTCTTTTTTCAGTGCATTAATTTCCTTCTCATCCCGGACTTTGCCTTCTTCTTCCATAGCTGCAATTTTTTTCTCCAGGTCATTGCACTTTCTCAACAACCCAGGGATCAATGCTTGAGCTCTGCTGCAAAGAGCTTCCTCCGCCCACTCAAACATATTACATCCAGCTTTCTACAGGCATCAAACATAACAACATTGGTGACAGATATGCACACTTCCAATCAATATTCCACAAGAATCAACTCCAAACTAAGAACACCACATCCTATTAACTGTAATCAACATTAAATTCCAACACATTCTACCACTTAATAAAACTTCAATGAATGGATAAATAACAACACATTCTAATACTCAAGCACACATTTTTAGCCTTCTAATTTTCTATTAACACAGACCATAACCTGTCCTATAAACCATGAACAACTTTCAACAAACTAAAACACAATTATTTCCGTCCCAATTGCACTAGTCACCAAGAAAATCAAAATGAGATAGCAAAATCAAATATTATTTAACTGAACAAAGGGACACCGACACAATTCAAACAAACAACAACAAAATCCCATAGAAGCTTGAAAAATCAAAATGTGTATTTGCGGACGAGGGAATACCGGCCATTGAGAGCAACAATAGTATCGCCTCCCAGCGTTTGGGGCTTTCCAAGAAGTCTTCAAGCTAGCAATCTGACCACAGCTACAGTCGATCTTAGGAAGCCCATACCAAGTATCAAAATTCGAATTCGATTCCGACGTCGCCATTGTCAACCGACGCACGAACCTGCAAAGTTTCCCTAAATGCCAACTTCTGCAGCTTCGTTCTCCACCTTCGATTCGTGCCCAAGAGCATCTGCGTAAAACCTAAATTAAAAGGGTAAGAAACGGGCATAATTTTGGGGAAGAAAATGGGTGAACCCGGTCCAAATGGCCCGCGCGTGAAGTTGATCTCGCGTTTCACACACACGGCCCATACAACACTTGACTTGGTCAAAATGGCCTAATATTCAGCCCATATGCCTTGTAATGGCCTAAAACCATAATAGTATTTTGTCATGGCCTAAAAGCGGAAATGCTGCCTTGTTATGGCCTAAAAAAAATATTCTCTCTTTTTTACCATCTCCATGCACATAATGGTACTTCAGAATTGCAGATGGATGAATCATGGATCCTTCTGGACTGGAGTGGGAAAGGAAAAAAAGCTTTTCTTTGTAGTTTTGCAATCCAAATGCATGATGCCAAATCGCAAATCTACGCTTCTCTATTCATTTACCGAAAAAAAAGAACTCTTTTTTTACGAGGAAACCTAAAAAGAACTTAATACGAATACTAATTAAAAAAAATCATCCTCCATAATTATGCTGCACATTACCATGTCTATAGGAGTACTTTATATGGCAAAAGATTCGTTCCCTCATCCTCTTTTATCTGTTCTATAAGTATTAAGAAAAACCCATTTCTCCCTTTGCAAATTGCAGTTCCAAAATTTTACTATATCGACTCCCCGAAGCCTGCACGAAGAAACAGGCCAACAAGGCAGATGAAGCCCGCATTTCGAAATTCCTTGTCCTACTGTCTGAAGGAGGACAAACCCTGCGCCGTAGGTTGGGCTGACAAGTACTTCAGCGACTGTCTATGCACGCGCCGAGATGAATTCTCCTTCGGTTTTGGATTCATTAGCCTCCTCTGTTGGGGGGTCGCCGAAATCCCTCAGATTGCCACTAATTTCAGAACAAAATCCGGCCATGGCGTCTCCCTCCTCTTCCTCCTTGCTTGGGTTGCCGGGTTTGGTTCCCTACACTCACTGCAACTTTTGTGTATGGATTCATTTCTCGTATGTTGAAATGAATTATTATTATTTTTTTTCTTCAGCGACATTTTCAACTTGGTGGGTTGTCTTCTCGAGCCCGCAACAGTGAGTCCTCTAATTCAATTTCTCGATTGCCCTCTTTGGAAAAATTAGGGCACAAAATTTCTCCAGTTTCTCACTTTCTGCTTTGTCCTCTGTTGCTGCAGTTGCCAACGCAGTTGTACACTGCTGTGGTAAGAACAACATTACCGATTCTCTCAATGAGTTTCTCCAATGTCGTAAAAATCGAAACTTTATTATGTGTAGCAGTATTCTGATAGTATTATGAATGAATCAGCTGTACACGACCACCACAGCTGTGTTGGTCCTGCAGAGTGTATACTATGATTACTTCCGGAAATGGCGAACAAGGCAAGACAAGGAATCCGAGTCAGACCAGGAGGTATCACCGTTTCTAGAACCTAACGTTTTTACTCGAAAAACGAAATCTTAAATTATGCTCTCAGGTTGAAGATTTGCAGAAGCCTCTGAGACCCGCAAAGCAAGCCGATGCCGGCATCCCTATCCCTAATTCCACACCCCGGAGGGAACCGTATTATTACATGTACGTTTTTCTGCTGAGGTCGTCAAATTTCTGACGGTTTGTGGGCGTGTACAATGTTCATTATTTTGAGTATCCAAATCCAAATATGATTTGCAGGTCAGCAAGATCAATGGCCGGGAGCATGACTCCGCCAATGCGGTCGTATCTTTGGCCCGTAAAGAGTGGTCCTTCTGCACTGGGGATAAAGAATGATTCCTCCTCCTCCGATGATGACGACGATGATAATAGGACAGCTCCAATTTCAGACAGGAAAATTGTCAGCAAGCCAAAACCCATCCCAAGATCTGTATGTTTGAACAGCTTTTAAAGTTGAATCCTTTAATACTACTTGAGTTGGTCATTGCCCTAAATTTGGATTTTTTTATAGCCCACTTGTTCCTATTTCAATATGCCAAAACAAATGTTGTAATACGGCAGTTGTTTCTAATTATTGTGTTCCTGATGATACCGTGATATGGTGTGGTTTGATCTCAGGCAGGCTATGGAGTGATCTTAGCCACATCAGCCATTATGCCTCGAGAAACAGAGGCACTGGTGCAAGCATACGCTGGATTCACCGCGAGGAAATTGCTGGTGAAGGTATATATATATATGAAATGTGGACAGAACTGCAAAGACTCGTCATTGGGTTCGATTTATTAGAATTAGACATGTTTTTAACCAGGGAAACCACGGATCAGAAAGCGCGCTGGGACAGTCGCTTGGGTGGATGATGGCTGCCATATACATGGGAGGAAGACTACCTCAAATATGGTTGAATGTAAGCAAGTCCTAATTTAGTAGTCTATACGTTCCATTATTCGATTCACACTTTTCAAATTGATTGATTTATTCATTTGCTTTTTGGAACAGATTAAACGAGGAAGTGTTGAGGTAATTAACCAAATTTGCATAAATTTGAAACCTCTGGACATTATCTCAATCTGTTTTTGAGGATGCCTTTGTGTATTTAGGGATTGAATCCTCTGATGTTTATCTTTGCAATAATTGCGAATGGGACTTATGTGGCCAGGTTCGTCCTCTATCCGAAAATGCTCTAAACCCAAACTTCATTGTAATAAAATTAATATACTATAAGGTTGTTAACTTGATGCAGCATTCTTGTGCGGTCGACAGAATGGAATAAGATTAGAGCGAACATGCCTTGGCTGCTCGATGCTGTGGCCTGCGTGGTGCTTGATTTATTCGTATCCTTTCTTGGATTTTCGCATTTATATATCTCCTTCCTCAGTCATTGTAGGAAACTCCTTTGCAATACAATGTATGTACAATGTTGGTGCAAAATTCCATGGAAAGAACCTTAACTGGTAAATAATAGATAATCCTGCAGTATTTATATTACAGATACTTATGCAGCAGCAAGAGCAGGAAAGAAAGTTGCAACGGAGACTACACTGAAGTAAAGGGGATGATGAATTAATACTGTCTGTATAATGTGTTTTTAAGTTTGTTGGTGTATTTTTTTGTGTTTAGTGATAGCTTTAAATATGTTTCAGTGACGTAATTATAATTTCTTGAACAGAGGGAGTTCTGTTTGTGCTTAACGAGATTTGGTAAAGGGATTGATCTTGCAACTTGCAACACCAGTTCAGATATTGGACGATATATACTTGTCAAAAACAATTAATTTAAGTTGGTGGGTTATACTAGAGATAACGTTGTTGAATTTTGAAATCGAGGGAAAATGGCTTATGCTATATTTTCGGACTGTATCGAGGTGTAAGCCTAATTATAGTCGTCAAATAAAATACAATTTGGACATACAAACAACAAGTCGTTGTAGTATAGTGGTGAGTATTCCCGCCTGTCACGCGGGTGACCCGGGTTCGATCCCCGGCAACGGCGTTTTGTTTTTCGTCTGTTACTGCCAAGAAGGAATAAGCGATATTGGGTTATGGGCGTTGTCTTGGGCATATATATATATACTACTATCTATCTTCATGGGTTATCTGTTCAATGGGTGAGTGATATTGGGCCAATGAGCCCAGCAATTTTATTTTTTTATTTTTTTTTCATTATTTTATTTTATTTTATTATTTTTGTGGTTTCGATCAAACTTATTAGAGTTTTTTTTTTTCACTTCTTTTTTCGAACCATTTACATGGAATGATTCCAGATTTCGAGTTGTGTGGAATTAACAAAATACGGAGTAAAAATAAAAAAATTAATTCACTGGCCATTTATTATTAGAATGAAAGAAAGAACAAATAAATTATTCTCTACTAAACATTAATCTTTGTTCGAATATCCAAGGTTATCAAGATTGATATTTAAGTTTGGATCGGTTTTGTTTTTGTAGGATCGAGATCATATGATTAAATTTAGAGAATAAAATCCTAACAAATTGCAAAAATAGATATATATATTAACAAGTAAAATCATAACACACAATATTATTAAGTAAATGAAACAATAAAGCATTATAAAAAATTAAAAATAAAATTTAATATCGATTTTATGATAAATATAAGATTATGGGAGCGTATTTTAAATTTGGGTAGGATCGGATTGTATATCATCATGAGTTCTTATAATGAAGATTGAGATTTTACAATCAAGATCGATACCAAGAATGAGATCCAACTAATTTTAAAATCCTACAAAGATCTGAATTATTTTTAAGCGGTGAGAGTGCAGAATCAAAAGATTTTAATATTAAAACGGAAAAAAGGTAAAATAAGTACATTATCTTTTCCAAAAATCCAAATCAATTATTTTTTTATTTTATTACCAAAACAGTCCGCTACTTATACTAATTATGTCCAAATCAGTCCATTGATCACTAATTGTGTCATAATTGCTGACGTGGCAATGGTTTAAATTTAAACCAACCATGTGGGTATAATATTAGTCTTTTTTTTCCAATTCAGTCCTAAACTTTTATTTTGTTCCATGTAACCCTCTACCCAAATCAGTTATTTTTATATTAAATTGGCCTCCAACCTTCAAATTATTTTATTTTAGCCCCAAAACCTTTAATTTTTATTATTATTAGTCTATTTATCAAATAAATGCCCAACATGCTTCCGTAAATAAAATTAAATATCAAACCTCATAAATCGGGTTTGACAGCCTTGTTACCCGCGTCTTCCGAGCTCCGGGATTTTACGGACTACCCCCAACTACCCAACCGCAACCGATGGTTCATCGGTTCTGATTTTCTTTAGCAACAGTCAGCACAATCCTATTTTGTTTCATATCTTAGAACGTAGCAAAGTTTGGGTAAATGAATTAATTTTTATTTTTTGAAGATTATGTGTACAGGAAGCCTTGATTTATTGAAAAAAATTCAAAATATTATTCAAATATTATTAAAAATATTAAACAATAGTCTGAATTGTATTATCCAGACTTCATGTATCCATAACCTTCCCAAATTTAAAATTAAATCATTTACCTAAACCTTGTTACGTCCTAAAGTATGAAACAAAATAGGATTGTGTTGATTGTTGCATAAGAAGCGGACTGTTTTGGTAATTAAAAAAAAAAAGAACTGATATGAATTTTTGGAAAAAAAATGAATTTATTTTACCTTTTTTCCATATTAAAAGTTTAAAACTCTGCTGACACCTATTACACTAGTGTTCACTGTTTGACGACTTACAATTCTGATTTCTGAATGGAGGAAGTATATAAAATAATAATTTTATTTTAGATATATATAGATAATACATGGCAGGAAAACTTGGACAAGAGATGGTTGAATTTTGAGTTGGACCTGCGAGACTGGAAACAAGTTAACGATCACTTGTCACTGTGATAGTGAAATACTTCTACTACTTGATATGATGAATTTAATATTGTGATTGCGAGCTTACATGCTTAGCCAAAATATTTAGTTTTGTGTTGTCCGATCGACATATTTCTTCCATGGTGGGGAACCGGCCGGCCTGTACAAATAAGTATAATGTCGTTCCTACAAACTTGCTTAAAAAAGAAACCCTAAATATATGGTCAATATATAATTCTACTACTAATTAATTACTTCTTATCACGTAATGCATCTACTTAGAATCTTGTATGAATTAACTTTGTCATTTTACAAAATCTTGTACTACTAGAATATAATTTCTCTTTTTTTTTGGGGTATATATCACATGTTGATTAAAAAAAAACTCCAATCACTGAATTAGTTTTAACCTAGCTTCTTCTAGCTGGCTAATTGAATTCTTTTACTCCCTCCGTCCCATATAAGACGTTATGTTTGACTTTTTGACATTGTTCATTGTTCAACTCTGACTCGATATTATTGTAACTATATATTTGAAAAAAAAATAGTCGAGTTCATCTTAGCTGAAACAGATGGAGTATATTCTATATAAAGTATCTTCCAATCATATATAATTGGAGATTCTATATTTCCTACTAATCATTTGTGTTTCCTGTTTTTTTTTCCCTCCCTTTGCTTTGTATTTTTTGATATAGCTAATTGTTTTTTTTTTAAATTATTCAATATTGTATCAAGAAGAAAAGAAATGAAATTAACAAAGACAAATTAAATGGAATCAAGGACACGTAGTGGCAAAAAGAAAACAAGAGGCATCATCACTCATCACGTGGGTTTCACATGCAAATAGCATGTCTTCCTTTGAATCCATGCGTTCCTCTTGTTCAGTTGTTCGTAATAACGCAATTTGATACTATAGTAAGTACTATATTATTATTCAAAATCAAAATCGGTCGTCACATCCACCCATTTCAAACATTTTTGTCCCGATGTAACGGTCGTCACTTCCTGTCTGATATGTTCAATCGGATTTCTCCTCCTCATATATTCCATGATCATTCTTTCTCCACGCCAATACCTAAACTGTGTACTAATGTAGCCATTACTAGTATTAATTAAGGTTGGCAGCCACATCCTCTCTCTCTTTGTTTTTTTCCTAGCTCGGACAAGCTAAGTGATATTTTTTTTGTAAACTATTTTTGTCAAGTAGCATTATTATTTGTGAAATCAAGCTTAATTCTTAATTTTCTTGTATATGCCCTTTAATGGACCCGGCGCAGGTCACTTCTGTTTCAGTATTATTATACCCCGCATTAATATAGACTATAGTACTACTCCTTATTACTGGTCACTTTCTTTTATGACTAATTTATTTTGGATAACGAAATTTAAGTAGTGGTGTTTAGTAGTTAAATGGTATGAGTAAACTTGGTTAATACTCCCTCAATTCAATTTATAATAGCTACATTTGACTTTTGATACTCTCTATGTCCCAACTAAGATGTCTTGTTTGACTTCTGCACACTATCCAATGCATTTTTTTAATCATTAATATCTCAAAATATATACAAGTAAAAATTAGGTAAAATATATTTTCTAAAACTATACGATTAGACGAATCTAACAAGACCAAACTTGATTATTTTTTCCAAATATATAATTTACAATAATATTAAGTCGAAGTTGAACAATGAACAGTGTTAAAAAGTCAAACGAGACGTCTTACCTGGGACGGAGGGAGTATTATTTATTAATGTTTAACTTTGACTCAATATTATTGTAATGATGTAACGAGGAAAAAAAAAATAGTCAAGTTTTGTCTTAATAGAATCGTCTAATCATATAATTTTAATTAATATATTTTATATAATCTTTACTTATATCCATTCTAGGATATTAACAGTTAAACAAATTTATTAGACTTTTTGCATAAAATAAAGTGTGCATGCATTTTTAATGAGAGGTGTGGAGTAATTAAGATTGTAATCATGCTTAAATAATTAAATGTAAAGTGATGATTTTTATTGTGGCAACCTAAAAATGAAATGTATAGACAAAATTAGCGAGAGACGCGGTGAATGTACTTTGGTGTGGTAGATGATGTGGGTGTTATAGCTACCATTAATGGCATATGTCCCATCTTAGAGTCATACAATACCTATATAGTTTAATTTCATTCCACTATAAGAATCCCCCTTTTCTTTCCCCTTCAAAGAATCAGACTCAGGCTGTCGTCCGACGAAATTAAAGCCCTGCAGATTCTTACAGCCACGACCCTAATTATTAAATTCCAGACTTTGCTTCTTTTTTTTTTCTTATTTTTTTTCTTATATATATATATATATATATATAGTAGATTAGTTGGTAGGCTGTTGTGGAGATGAAGAGGAGCAATGAAGCAGCAGTTGAAGAAGGGTCATCATCGAAGATGAAAATAGGGATGATGAGATCATCATTGAAGGAGCAGAGAGGAAGGCTGTACATAATAAGGAAATGCTTGTTGATGCTTATTTGCTGGCAAGACAAATCGTTTAAGGATTAATTTTTAGTATTTATTATTACTATATATCAATGGGTTTTTAATTTTGCCTATCTACAGTATTTCTTTCCTGCTAATTCTGTGGTTGGATGGGTGAAAGGGGTTGTGATTCTTGTTAAGGTATTTGAGAATACAATCAATAATCACGGTGGTCATATTTTGTGGGTTTATTCTATTTTTCGAACTGCAATTTCCATTATTTAATCATATGAATGATACTACCAAATAGTAGTACTACTATATTTACCTGTCCGGTCACCGGCCACTTTAATTTGGTAGGCATGAAATTGATTGACACAAAGGAGAAATTAATGTAGTGCTCCATAAAAGTAGGCTTCCCAGATGGTCAAAAAAAAATTCTTTAATAGATATCAAGTGATATAACCTCCAATTGGCAATAATATGTGTGGGCATGGAACCTTTTTAAGTAGACAATCCTCTGAAAACCTCTGAGTACATTTAATTAGAGGTGTCACACGCGGCCAGCGGAGCGAGACGGGCCAACCTATGACGGCAAAGTATTCATCGGGCTTGTCAGTTTAGACTCGCTTTCGAGCGGACTATAATTATATTGGCTTTGCAAACCCACTTAACCACCGGTTTAGCCACAGTTTTTTTTATTTATTAATTAATAAATTTATTCTTTTACTTATAATATAATAAATTATATAATTTGAAAATTAAAATATTAAAAAACTTACAACGATTTAGTTTTTTTTTTGCTGGAATTTAGTTTAATTTGTAAAATACTAGAGTTTTTTTTTTAATAAATAACATCAAATAGGGAATGAGACCAACCAAACGCAGTTGGCCTGATCGAGTGGTATGGGGCTCTGGTAGCTTAAGCAAAAGTCTCGGGTCCGAGCCTTTGTGTTTACAGAATTCTGCTTTAAGAGATGCAACTCTTAAATGTCCACCAAATCCTCGAGGGATTAGTCTCCAATGTTGCTCGAGGATACCCGGTACACGCAAAAAATTGGGGGTTCTATTCCCACCGGGCCCGATATCCCTCCCCTGTATCCCCTTTTGTAATTTGTGTGGCTTAGGCTCCCACACACTTTGCCGATACATAAGTGTCAATGTTTACCAAAAAAAATAATAATAACATCAAATTAATCTATAAAATAATGTTAATTAACCCATGTTAAAGTAATGTTAATATGCCTTAATTTATGTTGAGTAGCCCATGAGCATTAAAAATTGTTTTAATTTAATTTAATTAACATCAAGTTAATTTTATACTCCCTCCGTCCCAGGCAAGATGTCTGGTTTGACTTTTTGACACTGTTCATTGTTTAACTTTGACTCAATATTATTTCAAGTATATGTTTGAAAAAAAATAGTCGAGTTAGATCTTGTTAGAATCGTATAATCATGTAGTTTTATAATATATATTTTACATAATTTTTTGTTGTATACATTTTGAGATATTAACGATTGAAAAAATACATTGGATTGTGTGCAGAAATGAAACAAGACATCTTAAATGGGACAGAGGGAGTAATTTTTATAGTATTTTATTAAAAAAAATTATTAAATAATATAACATCCAATTATTATTATATGATTTCAAATAATATTCAGAAAACAAACATTGCTACAATACATTATACTCCTTTTGGTTTTTGTTTTTGTTTTTTATTTATACTTATAACGGACCTACTTTTCACGTAGTCCAATTCATATTTTAAACTATTAATAACTCAAGTTCGGTACAAGTATAAATTTTAAAAAGTTCGATATTAAGAAAAACTATAAGACGAGATAAATCTTTAACTTGTACTATTACTTTGATAAAAAAGTAAATTAAAATGAGAGAAAAGTTAAACTGTAATTCATATATAGGCTTCGTCCGTCCCCGCATGGGTCTAACCCATGTGGAGGAAGATTGACCCATTTAGGGCATCCACAACCCAACTCCAATTAATAACTCACTTTTATCATTCTCTCACTGCCACATCAGCTTTCCACTATATCCAACATCCTTTTAATTCATTTCAATTAACTCTCACATCCCTATACCAATTAATAACTCTTTTTATGGACCCCACCATCTAATCATTTACAACTATTTAAATTTTATATTATTCATAAATATATATTTTTTCAAATATTTCAATTATTCTACTATATAAAATATCAAATAATTATATTTTGTTGGTTTTAAATTTTGATATAATTTTTTTAGGGGAAAATTTTGATATAATATTTATACTAAAAACTTAAAATATACATGAAATAAAGCATACATAAATTGAATTATGAAATCATTAATACATTAATTCAAAGACATAAAATAGCAAAGTTGTAATACAATATAAATATTAAATATAATAAATCCAAATCGCAGAAAGCATAAACGATTACTCCATATCATTGCCAAATTGCATCCAAATATGCTCAACTAAATCATGTCGAAGTTGGTGATGAACTTGAGTGTCACGTAGGGCAGAATTCCTTCGAAGATATTCCCGAAAATCACGAGTGCCTCCTTGAACTGGAATTGCAAGCTCTTCTCCTTCTTCGTTTAGCCAATCATTAATATTTTCCCCTTCATCTTCCACAATCATATTATGTAGGATGATGCATGTTAACATTATTGCTTTCAACTTTTTCTTATACCAAAGACGAGCCGGCCCTCTGACAATAGCCCATCTTGCTTGCAACACTCCGAAAGCTCGTTCAACATCCTTCCGTGCAGATTCTTGTTTCTTCTTAAACAACTTTCTCTTCAAATCTTGTGGGCATGGGAAAGCTTTGACAAAAGTGGACCATTCCGGATATATTCCATCGGTCAGATAATACCCCTTCGTATATTGTGTACCATTCACAATGAAATTAACTTGCGGAGCATCCCCCATCAAGACATTATTGAACAAAGGAGATTCATTCAAGACATTAATATCATTTCGTGAACCAGCCACTCCAAAAAAAGCATGCCATATCCATAGATCCTGAGATGCGACCGCTTCAAGCACTATTGTAGGGGACCCATGCCCCCTGGTGAATTGCCCCTTCCAAGCCACTGTACAATTTTTCCACTCCCAATGCATGCAATCAAGGCTACCTAACATACCAGGAAAACCATGTTTTATCTCGTGCATGGACAGAAGCCGTTGAACGTCGTTTTGATTCGGTCTTCTCAGATAGCGCGCACCAAACAATTCTACCACAACTTCACAAAATTTGTACAAGCATTTGATAGCGGTTGATTCACCCATCCGTAGATATTCATCAAGAAAGTCAGCAGGTACTCCATAAGCAAGTTGACGTAGAGCCGCTGTGCATTTTTGTAGTGGTGATAAACTTTGTCGCCCTAATGCATCGTTCCGTTGTTGAAAATGAGGAGATCGACTTGAAAGTTCATTCACTATGCGAATGAATAAATCCTTTCGCATACGAAATCGCCGGCGGAATATATTATCGGGATACACCGGGGTTTCAGAAAAATAATCATTCACGAGCCTCGCATGTCCATCTTCACGGTTTCTTTCGATAAATCTTCGTCGTGGTATTTGCAACTCATCTTCCACAAATTGAAAGAGTATTGACACCAATCTCTCAGCTGCTCCATCTGGTGTTTCCTCCGGCGATTCGTCTTGCGTAGATTCCTCTTGTGTAGATTCTTGGTATTCCTCAGACATGGAAGATATTGAGCTTTCAGAATCTTGTGACATTATAGCAATATGATAATGCGTTGGGAGGGGAGAATGAAAGTGAATGATTGTTTGGGGAGATAAGAGTGTTTGGATGTGAAGAAATATAGTGACGGGTTATGCTATTTATAGATGAAATATGGTAACGTTAATAATTTTGAAAATTTTGAATTTTATATATTATTAGTTTTATATTATTTTTTTAAAAAGATAACGGTAATATTTTCAAACGTTTGAATTTGAATTTTATTTTTTTATATTATTTATTTAAAAAGATAACGGTAATAATTTTAAAAATTTAAATTTTGAATTTTAAGTTTTATATTATTTTTTATAAAAGATAACGGTAATATTTTTAAACGTTTGAATATGAATATTATATATAATGTTTGAATTTGAATATTATTGTTTTATATTATTTATTTAAAAAGATAACGGTAATAATTTTGAAAATTTAAACTTTGAATTTTAAATATTATTAGTTTTATATTATTTTTTATAAAAGATAACAGTAATATTTTCAAACGTTTGAATTTGAATATTATATATAGTGTTTGAATTTGAATATTATTTTTTATATTATTTATTTAAAAAGATAACGGTAATAATTTTGAAAATTTAAATTTTGAATTTTAAATATTATTAGTTTTATATTATTTTTTAAAAAAGATAACGGTAATATTTTCCAAACGATTGAACTTGAACTTGAACTAACATTAAATTATAAAAACAAACATTCAAGCAATACATGAAAACCGAGAACTAACATTACACTAATGAAATATAAAATACATAATTGAAAAAAAAACGATAATAAAACATGATACGATTGATGTTCAATTGTTGTTGGATGCCCACTTTGCATAAATTTGTTGACAAGCTCGGGCATGAGCTTCGCGTTGTTGATCATTCATTGTTGAAGTGTCGCGTGCAACGAACTCGCATTCTTGCATAAGAGTTGCTCGGCTTTTCGCCTCCGCTTTACGGCTTCTTGCCTCCGCCATTTTACCTTTTGCCTCCGCCGCAATAAGTTTTGCCTCTGCCGCGATTCTTTTCGCCTCCGCCATTTTCTCTTTCGCAAGTGCTTCAGCCTTTTTTGCCTCATTGAACTCACTAATCTGACAAATTGCGTCCCCCAACATCGGATGGTCTGATGTGGACCTCTGCTTTCCTTGACCTCTCGCTTTTCTCTTTGCCATTTTCTGCCCCATTGGTCTACTATCATCAATGTGTAGATCGAAATCTAAGGCTCGAGATTTAGTTGATGAGCTATTACTTGTCCCTGAGTCGGATGTTCTTGCCTTCTTTGAAGACCCGAATTCGTCATTAGTTTGTGAACTGAATAGAGGTCGATCCTTCAAGAAATTCCAAACATGCCCGAATTTGAACGCAGCTCCATTATTTTCCTCCTTATATTTTTCATGGGTCATATGGAGTATATCCGCATCACTATGCCCACTCCTGTAAACACTTGATATAGCATTATAACTTGAATTGAAATTTGCTACCTTTTTAGCGACGGTGTTGTACCAATGGCCCCTCAGTGTACTCACGCTTCGGTAACCCATTTCTGGAGTCCGGTTGCTATTCCAATACTCCCCAATTCTGTCCCAAAAAGCATCCATTTTTTGGCCATTGCCTACTACGGGATCGTCACTCATGGTCACGAAGGACGTTGCAAGAAGTTCATCCTCCGGTATTGTCCACCTTTGTTTGCCCTTTCCGGTGGTGGTCTCTTTCTCCGATGTGTGATCAACCGGTGTAGATGACTGTGACAATTGTGTCTCTGGAACGGAAGAAGGAGTACTTGGTGGATTGAATGCTCCCATTATTGGGGGAGTGCCAAATGGTTGTGAGGCCGAAAACATTGGTGGGGAAGAGTGCATAAAGAACGGAGATGGATGAAAGTTTTGTGGGGGATTTTGAAAAAATGGTGTATTATAGTGAAAATGAGGATTTTGAGGAGGATAAAAGTTTTGAGAAATATTTGAGGGAAATTGAGCATTTTGAGAGGATTGAATATTTTGTGGATTTTCATCATCAACATTTTGGTTAAACCAATTGTTGAAAAAGCTACTATTGTTATTGGCCATAGTGGAAAAAATGTGGAGGGATTGTGTTTGATGTAAATAAACAAGAGTTGGAAAGAAGAAGTGAAGTGAGGTTTGATGTAGGAGAATGAGAAGTGAAGATTTATGGAAGATGTATATGTATATTTATAGAATTTAAAAACTAGCCGTTATGACTATAATTTAAAAAAAATATTATTTTAGATTAAAAACTAGCCGTTATATAAATAAAAATAATACACAACATTAAACTCCAAATATTTCAATTATTTTATTATATAAAATATCAAATAATTGTATTTTGCGAATTTGGGCCTATATGTTATCATTTTTTTTTTGGAAGCATTTGGACATATAGATTAAGATTTAAGCATATATCTTGTGACATTTTGAATATTTGTATTTTGAATATTTTATAAAAAAAAATTTTAAAAAAAATATGCTGGAAGTATAAATGAAAATAAATTAATTGAAAAAAAAACCTAAATGAAAACAAATAATGAAAACAAAGTACTTTATATGTTAAAAATGGAGAGTAAAGTAAATTAAAAAGAATAAGAAAAGAGAAAAAAAAAAGAAAAAAGAAAAAAAAAGAAAGGGAAAATAGACGTTGGGAATAAAAAAGGTATTGCAGGCATGGGACCCACACAAATGAACTGAGTTCATTCTTTTGAATTGAAAATGTGGGACCCACATCACTATAATTGCCCCATCGCACTCCAATTCAATTCAATCTGACACATGCACTTTTAATTGCTTTTTTGAAGCAGCGTTGTGGATGCTCTTATACCAACTTTTTCAAATGGATTTCTATTTATTCAGTCAAAGTCAAATCCAAGCCCATCCCATTTTGACACCCTAAATGGAATAAGCAGCAGCCTGACATTTGTCCAAACTAGTACTATAGCTGCGAAATTAAAAGCATGCTAAACCATAACACATAGACATAACCCAATATATGTCCATTATTTTTTTGGCGAAGCCGAAGCCAGGAAACAAAGATAAAAGAAAAAAAAAACATTACAAACTACAACTCATAAGTAAAACTAAACTCTTGGGAACCACACGCAGGACGCATCCGCCGACAAGTCCCCCAGAATAAAATCCGGAGGGAATGCCCAAGTAGTGTAAAACTCTTCAATTGACGCATCATGCTTCGCGAGACGATCTGCAACTTTTTTACCTTCCCGTAGCACATGAAGAAGAACACATTCTTCGAATGAATTTTTGAGATCCACTGCCTGGCGGATGAGGGCAGCAAGGGGATGGAGAGCATCTGGGGTCTGACGAATTAGTTGAATTGCAATCATGGAATCCGAGTAACAGCAGACACGAGTCACGCCCATATTCTTCACAAACGCCAAGGCCTGCAACCAAGGCAGCCACCTCCGCAAATAAATTAGTAGCAGTGATATGTCCATTATTATTCATTAATAAACATAAACAAATAAAAATTTCTCAAGATAGCACAATGGAAAAAATATACGTCGGATTCGGATGGACCAAACCCAAAGAAATTCAGAAAGGAAATATTACGGCCACCCACCTGAGAAAATACACCAATTCCTCCTGCGAAAGACCAAACCATAATGGTGAGGGTGTGAGCTTTCAAGACATAAAAATGGGCCACTAAAATGATTTTCCGTGGACGCCCAACACCGTACTATTCTTTGGGGCCATTTTGCCGGGCTTACATATAGAGATGGCCCATAAAACCAATAAATTGCAATTAACTTTTTTTTTTATTTTTTTATTACTACTAGTATTATTTTTGCTTTTCAAGTTTTTCAACTAATTAAAATATTACTCACATTTAGACATTTTTACCGATTCAGAAAGAAAGAAACAAAATTCTTAATTAAACATTCCACAAAAATTCCGAAAGGGTTTCTTTTATCACCAGTTAACACTCACAATTTGTATATGCATATGTATGTATATATATATATGTAATTGATATTCAAATGTTAAATTTCAGTCCTATGTATATATATATATATATATATATATATATATATTCAACCAATCAATTCAACCTGCATGCATGCATGCATGGCCAGACAAGAATCATCAAATGATTTATATGGGTTAATCAAATTTATAAAAGAGATAGATGCATGATGCCCTATATATATATGGTCACGCGGGTTTCACGTGCCAATTAGCATGTCTCCCTTACGTTGCCGTCCTATGGTTGTGTTAACCAAGAATTTCTTTGAGGGAAAACCTCTTTTTTGATTGATGAGTGTCAAAAGGATTACAAGAATTGCAGAAAGGAATTACACGGAAATAAGAAAGCTGTAAAGGAATTAAAGTGCAGAATGAAAAAATAAGCTGAAAGAAACTTGCAGAAAATAAAAGTTGCAGAAAGTAAAAATATGAAAGTGCGTCCTCTTGGGGGTTTGTTGGATGATCCCTCTGGGGTGCATCCCTTCCTCCTTTTATAGGGAGGAGGACTGACACCTCCAGCTGAGACGCACGCCAGAGATGGCAGCATACGGCGCACGCGAGGGCGGCGCACGCGAGGGCGGCTTGACTTCTGTGACACACGACCTACGCGAGAGAGGTTGGCGGCATACGGCGCACGCGAAGGTAGGATGGCGGCTTGACAGCTTCCTTGGTTATTATCCGGATAAATCTTGAATTGGGTCGAGCCGAGAAAAAAAAAAAAAATTGGGCCTTTTGAAAGTGCGTTATCTTTTCCGGATATATTTTCATGGACTGGGCCGGGCAATCTGGACATCGGACATGGGCCTTAATATTGCTGGGTTAACAGGTTGGTTGGTTCATTCAAGAAGCGATGATATTATTAATTATGAATCAATCATATCATAAATCACAAATCACAATCACATCCCTTGTAGTAGTATTCAAAACACTTTGGTCCTAAAATGCATGGCTGCCCCATTGTATGCCCCAGTGTCCCACTCACGTGCCATTCTGGTTTCTCATAGTATATATTTCCACGATGTTTCTTTTTCCACGCCGATTCTTACACTGTATGTATAAAAATGTAGCCATTAATAATAAGGTCGTTACGTTGCCAGCCAGCCACACCATATATATGATGAGTGATGACCGATGACTGGTGGTGATGACTATACTTCCTTAGATTATCCAAAAAGTTGGATTTTCTTATTTACTAGTTGTTGTGCGTGAAATTTGTATAGAACGAAAGTCTCTTCTTTGATTGACAATATTGGGTGAATTACAAAGAACTGTCGAAAGGAACCTTGCAAGAAAACTAAAAATGCAGAAAACAAAGGAATTACAGAAACTTTAAAGAAATAAAAGTGCAATTGTTGTGTAGAATTGCCGGGGCCTCAAAAGTGAGCAACCCTTTGGTTTTTATATGCGGAGTTCCTCAACTGTCAAGCAATCCCACGATCCCTTCTAGGCCAGGTGTCATCTTGCCGACCATCCTGCTAGCAATCCTACAGATGTCTTCAAGAAACTTCCCGTCTAGAGAAACCTCCTGTCCTAATCTCTTCGTGACTCCTGGGCTGGCCTTCACATGAAGAACGGGGCTTGTACATGGAATGGGCTTCCACCTTCTGGACCACTAATTGTATGCAATGGGCCACCAAATATACTTAATAGGCCATTAAATTAGACCATTAAATTTACTTGGTTAACAGATGCCCCCCTTGCGCGATTTGTCTGTTGGGGTTTTTCAGACGAATTTGCGCATTTTAACCTAGGCCTGGCCCATTAAGCCATTATAAAAAGACATCAAAGTCACAATTGCAAAATTTTTTTTTTTTTTTTCTCTAATCCCACTTTCGGCCGCCACTTCGTGTTGGCCACCGTTGCTGGCCGCCTCTCTGACCGTCGTCATGAGCTCCTCACCGCGAACCTCTCCTTGCTCCGAACCATCTGCCGCGCAAAGCCTTCAGGCCACCACTCACGAAACCCTGGCCGCTTCAACCGCCCTCCCAGGCACGTTGTCCGCCGATGTCGCGACCACCCAGGTTGGTCTCATCTCTTGTTTTCATGTTGTCTATTTTGCTGGCCATGTTATGTGCAATCTATATTTTCCTTTGATCGCATATTTAGTACATGTTGTCGGATGACTCAAAATTTTATGAGATAAAATTCAATCTTTTTTATAAGATATATTTTCCGCCAATGTACGGTTTGCAATCTATAAGAGTAGGTCGCTTGATATTGTTAAAGGCTCACTTTAATAACTCACGTCGAGGCTCACTTTAATAGGCTCACTTTAATAGCTCACCTCAAAAAGGCTCACTTTGATGACTCACATTGAGGCTCACTTTAATAGCTCACGTCGATAGGCTCACCTCAAAAGGCTCACTTTGATAACTCACGTTGAGGCTCACTTTAGTAGCTCACGTTGATAGGCTCACCTCAAAAGGCTCACTTTGATAACTCACGTTGAGGCTCACTTTAATAGCTCACGTTGATAGGCTCACCTCAAAAGGCTCACTTTGATAGGCTCACCTCAAAAGGCTCACTTTGATAACTCACGTTGAGGCTCACTTAATAGCTCACGTTGATAGGCTAACTTAGGGTCATAGGGCCGCCCAAGATATACCTCCTGTCTTAACAAATCATGCTTATAATCTCCCTGGACGCATGCTTATCGTGTTATTTGATTACTTAGGACTCAACAAAATCACCTACACCACTTGTGGCTTCAAAACCCGCGGCCGCCACGGAAGACACCTCGGCCGCCACTGGAGGATCTTCAAGCGTTGCTCCACGCTCATCTACAACTCAGGTTTGTTTTGCTACATACCACTTTATTTGGTTATCAGATCAATCTAAATTCACATATCCTATCAATATGCTCCGTGACATAAATCCTGACAAAACTCCCTACCCAGGCCGCCATTTCCAAGATCTTGGCCGCAATTGAGAGACCTTTGGCAGCCACTTCGCAGCCCTTTGGGACTGTTGCTCCGCGTTCGACCACTGCTCAGGTACATCTCGATATGTAATGTCACTCTTTTCGTTTTATCAATCAAGCTCTTTCGGGCAACACCCGTACTCCTCAGGACTTAACGAGATTGTACTATAGGTCACCTCATTGCCAAACCGGGTTATCACTACACCACTTTCCGGCCACGGTGTCGGGAAGGAACCTCGAACTTTATTTCGAGACTCAACTGCCACCACATCAATCTCCATACAAGGAGGATCAGTCGCTACATCAGTGATGCAGGCCGCCACCCTGCCACCTGCAGGTTCGAGTTTCGCAGCCTTGTCGTCTCGCACACCAGCTTTTCAGGTTTGCCTTAGATACGTTGGCATTCAATCTTCTTTTCCTTAACGTGGTTCCCAATCGATGAGGGTTTAATCATGATTTACTATGTAGGCTTTGGTGAGTTCCAGTGTACCAGGTGCCACAAAAGAATTACCGGACACTATACTTAAGCTCAAAGCAGCCGCTCAGGCGTCAACTGCCTTCCAGCTAGGTCACACCTTAGTTAGTACGCCTGGCTTCTCTGGTCCCGGTCATCCTCGTGTTCCGTCTCCCCAGGTTAGTGTATGACTCTTCCTTATCACCTATCTAACCGGGTTTTTCTCATATAATTTCTTATCCCTCTCTTCAATGATGTAGGACATGGAGGACCTCCCTTCATCTGATGATGAAGCTTATGACTTTACTAGGGAGGAACCGGTGCCTGTCCTCCGACCCTTTCATCATACTGGTGTACATGGAACCGCCACTGTCCATGATTTCCTATCTTGCTCGCTTCCCATTACTCAGGCGGCGTTTACTAGGGCTTTCATTACCCGTACTAAGATCATTAAGTCTCACCAGTCGGCTGCATCTAAGTCAGTGTCCAAGCGTAAAAAGAAAACCTCAAAGAAGACTCAGACCGAAAGTAATTGCACGGAGCGATATATTGACTGGGCTCATCGGATGCAGAGATCCTTTCATAGAGACTGGGAAAAATGGGGAATCAAGGATGCCATCCTCTTATCCATCAAGCCTATTGCTCTCGACCATCACCTGTTATACTACTTTATGGGCTTCTGGAATTCCTCAGTGAACGCGTTCCAGTTTCCTTGTGGATTCGTAGGTCCTACCCTTTTAGACGTTATGATGATTACGAGACTGTCTGTTGTTGGTCTGGAGTTGACACAGTCCGTTGGATCAGAGGACTCTCATCTTGGCGACCTGATCTGCCCCGTAGGCAAGGCATCCAAGCGATACGCAGCTTTCATCGACCATAATAGGGTGAACGGACCTCCGACACGCAGAGAGCATGTTGCATTCCTTTTGATGTGGTTCAGTCGGTTCATTGTCTGTTTTAGTGCCCGGACAGTATTACGTATGGCGTTACCCTATGTTCAAGCCATCGTGGATAGCGACGGGGACGATACTTGGGCGATTGGCTCATATCTTCTCGCCACTTTGTTCAGTGGCTTGTCAAAGGTAGCCACTTTGCTTGCCAAGGGTACAGATCCTGGGATCAAGGCTTCAGGCCCTTTATGGTTTATGCAGCTCTGGATTCAGCTGTACTTCCCACGTCTGTTTCGTGATGTGGCTCGTCCTTCCCCGCAAGATTGCAGGCCGAACACACCTTTGTGTTTTCCTCTAGCCGATCAATCTTTGCGAATTCGCGAAGGTAAACTCTTAGACAAGGATGGACTGCAGATCATGCGCTGGCTTCTAGCTTACAAGCCGGGTCCCCTTGGTTTGTTCCCCTACGCCCAGCGGGGTACACTGTTGGCTGCTCTGATATGTTCGCCACTCGAGCCAGACGCCAACTTTGGCGAGGACACATGGAACGCTGCTTTGAAGCCACACCTACTATTGAGTGGTCTTCGGCAAAACGACAAGTCCAACCCGCTCAATGCTGAGTCTTATTGTCCTCACTTACTAGCTCGCCAGTTCGGATGTCGACTTGGTCTTCCACGTGGAGTAGCGTGGCCAGCTAGGAGAGGCTCGGGGTTGACTGATTCAGATCTCCACGCTATACTCACGTTGCTGAGTCGCCTGCCAGATTCATCATATTTGCCATTCACTCCTTCAGGGACGCTTGCTACTCAGTTTATGGCTTGGTGGACACCGTACATCGCCAAGCTCTTGCCGACTGAGGACAGCCTCGTAGCGCGTTTCGGACTTGCATCTTCACATCCAGTCCCTAACACCACAGGACAGTCTTCGTCAAGGCCTCCGGCTTGCCCGCCGCCTGATCCGGCCCCTAGTACTCGTGGTGTTGCTATATGGTCAGCTCCCGTGCCTGCGACTCATGACGTTGCCAAGAAGAAATCATATGCGTCTCATCTATCTCGCAAACGCCAACGAGGTAAGTTCATCATACGTCTCATATGTACTCTTCCATCTCCCTCTGTTGTCGCCTAACCCCTGTTAACTTATACAGATTCATCCCCTGGATCTCGCGGGGTGTCTGCCGGTAGTAGTTCGAGCTCTTTAGCCCATGATGGAGAAACTGATGAAGATGTTACTGACGGCACCGAAGATCGTGATGACGACGAGGGTGAATCCGCGAGTTCAGATGAGGACGAGGATCAGATGAGCGAGGACGGCGCTGGAGATGATGCTCGCCCTGGTACCGACCCAGTTGACCCCGATGATGATCACTCATGTGAGGGGGTTGGCGCAGCTCATGATGACGAGCTACCGGCTCGTGCTGACTACATATGTGCTCATGGGGTGGATGATCCCAGATACCACACTGATGCCCAGGAGACCGCGGTTGAGGATCCCTCACAGGTATGTTTGGCTACCTTGTATTCTTTAGTAGTAGTTTGTCTCTGTCTTGATAACTTATTGCGACATTCTTTTTACTTTCAGGCCCACGTGGATCCATCTCTCCCCTCTACTGATGATATCTCCACTAACATCGATCGGGCCTCTCAGGTATTTATTGATTATTTTGCTCTTAATTTCGACTTATTTCTCGAGACATAACGAATCCTCACGCCTCATTCTTCCAGGTCTCTTTGGATCAGGGAGATTGTCCGCCTTCCGCTCAGGCTGCGTCTCATACCTCTGCAGTTAAGCCGACTCCCACGCTGGCCTCTCAGGTATTACTAGCCTCATAATATTTTCATTCCCCTGTCTGCCTTCATCTTTGCGGAGGAACATATGCTAAGGAATGTTCCCTTGTTTCAACCATAGGCCCTTACTAGTCAGACGCCACTTTCAGTTATCGATTCTGCCGCACATTCAGCTGCTTTAGTTGACCACGCCCCGACTCCTCAGGTATTATTCTTTCTTGTCCTCGTTATAGTTAGCTCTCTCTATTGCTAATTTTAATATGTCCTCACTTGCAGGTGCCCCAGGTTCCCTCTGCAGATCCTATGATTTCGAGCACCCATACTCCTCTCAGTGGCGATATTGCTAGAGCGTGTGAGGCGTTTGACCGCTTTCTTACCTCCCATACTGGCCCCGTGACCGCCGAGATAGTCTCCGGTCTGGACGACTTGCTCATTGCTATCAGCTCGGCCTCCACCTTTGTTGAGGATGCCGACTTCCAGGATTTTTCATATCTTATCTCCGAGCTGTCTTTCTTTTTTCCCAGTTACAGGAGTATTGCAGATGAGTCTGCTGAGGTGTTGACCCTTATTGATGACCTTGAGTTACGACACCGTGAGACTCTTTCTCAGTTGGAGGCGATTCGTCCTCAGCATGCGCAGTTATCTCAGGCTCGTGCGGCTCAAGAAAAACAAAAATCACAGCTGGAGAGTGCCATCACACGTGCAGAGGGCGATATCAGAGAGTCAGAGAGGATTATTGCAGAGGCAGAACGTGCTATCGCTCACGAGAGACGCTCCATTGCAGATAGGGAGCGTACTATTCAGGAGGCCAAGGATGGGCTTACTTCTCTCGAGTCTAGCTGGACCGAGACTTCTACACAGGCCGCTGTTTTGCAGACCACTTACGACCGCTTAGTCGCCGACCAGCGCGACCTATCAGCTGAGTTGTCGAAGGGTCTTCGACCCCGGGCGGATGCTCGCGCTCGTGTTGCCGACGCTGCTTTTCATCGTATTACCGACACCTTTAGGCGTACATGCGATCGTTGGGCAGTCATGCGAGGTCGCATACTTGGTAGTAGGATGCCACCTTCTTCTTAGTAGCTTTAGGGGTCGCACAGCGTTTTTCTTTTGGTACATTTTTTTTGAGCTAGCTCACCGGCTTGTGGTGGGAAACTGGTAGACATCTTCCGATTGTCTTTATTATATATTTCTTGCCACATTTGGCCCTGATACGGCCACTTTTGACTCGATGCATTTCTATTTTCCTTACTCCGATTCCCAAACTGATGGATAATACGTTTTAAGATATTTTGCATTGATACTTTGTTTATGCTCTTGTCCATCAATATCCATCAATTTGTATGCACCATTTATCAACTTCTGAGTAACAATGAAAGGTCCTTCCCAGTTTGGAGACCACTTCCCCGTTTCATTATCGCGTACCCCTGAAGGCAAAATTACCTTCCACACTAGGTCCCCTTCACTGAACATTTTGCTTCGAACCTTCTTGTCATAATGTTTTGCAATTTTAGCTTTATGACGTCGGATATTCTCCAAAGCGACAAGCTTGTCACCATCTGCCGTCTCCAACTCTTGCAACATGGCCTCTTCATACTTGGCCAACTCTAAGTGATGTTGCTGGGCCACCCTCAGCGATGGAACCGTGATCTCTAAAGGTAGGACAGCGTCATGTCCATACGTCAGGTAATATGGTGTGAATCCAGTGGCAGTAGACTTAGAATTTCTATATGCCCACAGGACCTCTGATAAGGCCTCATGCCACTTCCTTGGCTTGTCTCCCACTGCCTTCTTGATCATGCTTACCAAGATCTTGTTAGTAGCCTCGGCTTGACCATTCGCTTGGGGATAGTATGGGGTAGAATGATATATGCGAATCCCAAATTGCTTAGCGAAAGCCATGAACTTCTCACCTGTGAATACCGTTCCTTGATCGGCAGTAATAGTCTGAGGTATCCCAAATCGATGTATTAGTTCAGTCACAAATTTAATAACATCGCTTTGATCAATCTTTCTCATTGGCCATGCCTCTACCCACTTGGTAAAATAATCAGTGGCCACGAGTATGAACGCGTGGTTCTTAGATGAAGGCGGATGAATCTTCCCGATGATGTCCATACCCCAGCCACGGAACAGCCAAGGCTTCACGACTGAATGCAATTCCTCCGCCGGTACCCTTTGAATGGGACCATGCTTCTGGCAAGCCTCGCAACCTCGAGCATAAGTAATACAATCCTCCATGATTGTTGGCCAAAAATACCCGTACCGGTGAATACTCCATCTCATGCTAGGTCCCGCTCTATGGGAGCCACAAATTCCTTCATGGACTTCTCCCATCACTAGCTTAGCCTCCTCAGGACCGATGCATTTAAGTAACAAACCGTCGAGCGCCCTTCGGAACAACTCACCATCAACCAACGTATATCTTAAAACTTTTGCCTTCATAGAGCTATCTCCTCCAGACGATGGGTTCTCAAGGTATTTCGTAATATCTGTCCTCCAATCACCAACTGGGTTTTGAGGTTGAATCTCTTCTTGATCTTCAGAATCATTGGTGAGGACAGCCATACCTGTTGCCCCCCTAGGGCAATCAGCGTACCAGCCAGAAGCTAATTGAGCAGCTTCGTTGGCCTCCTTATTTTGTTCTCTAGGCACATGTTTGATAGTAGCCTCCGAGAATTTACCTAACAGTTCTAGCGCAGTTTCATAACATCTGATCAACCTCGGACTTTTGCATTCATACTCTCCCGTCAATTGCTTTAAGACGACCTGAGAATCTCCAAAAACTACAATGGACCTTGCACCCTTCATCAATGCTGTCTCCAGGCCGAAAATCAAAGCCTCATATTCAGCTTGATTATTAGTCGTACCAGGCTCCAACTCCCGAGCCAGCTTCCAATGCTCCCCGAAAGGACTAGTGATAGTAATACCGGCCCCTGAGCCGCTATTTGCGCAAGACCCATCGAACGTTAACTCCCAAGGTTCGAATCCTATAAATGATTCTTCGGGTTCTTCGGGCAACATCACTGAAGGGTGCTGGGCTAAGAAGTCCGCTAGGGCTTGTCCCTTAACCGCCTTCTGAGGAACGTGAACGAGAGTAAAAGGACTAATTTTCATAGCCCATTTAGCATGTCGGCCTTTCAAGGCTGGTCTCTGGAGCAATGTTTTAACCAAATCGAATGGGGCCACCACATGGACTGTACGTGGTAACATGTAATGTTCCAACTTGTTGCAAGCGTACACCAACGCATAACACGACTTCTCTAAAGCTGTATATCTCGCTTCTGGACCCTGCAGTGTCTTGCTGAGGTAATAGATGGCCCTTTCCTTCCCATACTCATCATCTTGTGCGAGCAAGCATCCAATAGACTCCTCAGCGGCTGACACATACAATTTCAGAGGTTCGCCAAGTCTGGGTGGCATCAATACTGGAGGATTGGCTAACATTCTTTTAATTTCTTCAAAGGCCGCTTGATGTTCAGCCGTCCAATTGAATACGTCGTTCTTCCTTCCTTTGAGCAAGGTGGTGAACGCTTTCATCTTCCCTGCCGCGTTGGCAATGAATCTCCTTAAGAAGTTAATCTTGCCCATTAGCGACTGTAGTTCCTTAAGATTAGACGGTGCGCGAGCTTCCAGGATGGCCTTGGCTTTATTCTGATCCACCTCGATGCCCCTCTCATGAACCAGGAAACCTAAAAAGTTCCCAGCCGCCACTCCGAAGGCACACTTAGCGGGATTAATTTTAAGCCCATGTTGTCTCATCCTGATGAAGGCTTGCTCGAGGTGATCCAAGTGTTGGCCAAATTCACACGATTTAACCACAATATCGTCGATGTACACTTCAAGCATATGGCCAATTAAATCATGAAAGATCATGTTCATGGCCCTTTGATATGTTGCCCCAGCATTCTTCAAACCAAACGGCATCACTACCCATTCAAAGATGCCAACTGGTCCTGGACAACGAAAAGCTGTTTTGTGAACATCATTTTCAGAAATAAAGATTTGATTATATCCAGAATAACCATCCATTAATGATAAAAATTTGTGGCCGGCAGCCGCATCAACCAGCATGTCAGCCATTGGCATTACATATTCATCCTTGGGCGTAGCCAAGTTTAAATTCCTAAAGTCTATACAGACTCTTAATTGACCATTCTTCTTTACAACAGGTACAATGTTTGCAAGCCATTCTACATAACGACAAGTTCTAATGTAACCTGCTCTAAGAAGTTTTTCGATCTCAGTCTTTATTTTTGGGATGGTGTCTGGATCAAACCGTCTAGGCGGCTGCTTGTGAGGTCTGAACTCGGGATGAGTGGGTAACTGGTGTTCCACGAGCTCCCTTGGAAGTCCTGGCATATCCGAGTATTGCCACGCAAAACAATCCTTATACTTCTGAATCAGCTCCACTAGTTGGTGCCGCTCTTTATCAGGCAGAGACGCACTTACTTTGGTCAGCCTTGGCTCCGCCTCCGTCCCGAGATTGATATCCACAAGTGGTTCCTTAGCTTCTGGACTAGGTAGTATCCGCTTCACAGGTGAGGGCCACTCGGATGGCCTACTGTCTACCAAATTTTGAGACTTGTCCTCGGCGCCCATCATCACTTCAGTATCTACCAACCGCCGCAACAAGTCTTTGTAGATGTCTTGGCTGCTCATGATCAAACACTTGATACCTCTTGCCGGCCATCTGCTGAGTGAAGCTTGAAACCGCTTGAAGTAAAATCAATGGACTCCAAGTCCACATCGACGCCAATTAGAGCTGAAGCAGGCTGAATGTCTTCTAAGTAGAAAACGGCCTCATCATTATTGTTGTTTGGCCCTATAAAGGGCTGAGGATCTGCCTCTACCAATTCAACGTGATTACCATCCCATATGAGTAACTGTTGGTGTAGGGTGGAAGGCACACATTCTGCCATATGGATCCAATCACGTCCTAACAATGCCGAATAACAGGTCTTTGACTTTACCACAAAGAAAGCCACTTTGATAGTCTTAGACCCCACAGTGACGTCCGCCGTTATGAACCCTGCAGGTTGGGTCGCTTCTCCCACGAAGCTACACATCCTGACCCTGGTGGGGATCAAATCCTTCTCGCTCTTTCCCAATTTCTTCAGAGTTGACATCGGGAGTACATTTGCTGCTGCCCCATTGTCGACGAACACCCTGGTGAAGGGACGTCCATTAATATGGGCCTTGACATACAAGGGTTTCAACTGTCTCGTTTGAGACACCTCGGGCTTGGCGAAGTGAGCCGAGGCTGGCCTCTGAACTGATTGACCACCTAACTCCCCCAGCAAACATCTAGCCGGGTGAGACAACTCGGCTATCATTTCATCCATTTCTTCAATCAATTTGGCAAATGGCGGCTCCTCTTCATCCCACACTTCGGACTCCACATCACTGACATCTTCGTCTGCTGCCAAACCCACGACTTGCATGGGCACCGCTGGGTCCGTCGGTTTTTTTTCTTGCCCGTACTCGTAACCTTCTTCCTTTAACTTATTTTCCAGATCCTCCCAGAAAGCATCCATGTTAGCCTCTTCATCCAGATCCATACCATCCAACATGTTAATGTCGTCAGGCACGATTCCCAAGGCGCTAATCCCAACCTTAGGCTCCTCTATGTTGGCGTCCATAGCGGCTTCCACTTCCTTAGGGGTGACCGCCCCAAAGTTCACCCGCGCAGCCTCATGGGCAGGCTGAAACTCCGGATGTGACTTCGCCTGTTCAGGACCATCTACTGTCTTACAGTAAGCCAGGAATCCCTCATAGCTATCCGGTTCACTTCCCAATTCACCGGCCTGGTGGGCCGCTATGTATGCGAAGTATCTAGTGAGCACCTTCATCATGGCCATCTCCCTTGTACTCGTTGTACCCGGCTCGCCCATATGCTCAAATCTCTCCATGAATTTATCTGCCCAGGATATAGTCACCCTTTTCTCATTACTCGATTCAGCCAAGGCGGTCGCTTTGCCCTTGTCTTGGGATGAAGGCGACTGAATTTTAATCTGAGTAGATTCCACCTCTGTCACCCTAGGCTGAGATGATGATGGTTCACGTTCTGCCCACTGAAGCCTTTCCCGAATTGGTCTTCTAGTGGAAGAAAGTGGCGACTGGAGTGCCTCCCTGGGTGTCTTATGTGACCCCCTCCTATCACCTTCTCGGCTCGGTTGAAGCCGCTCATGAACTGGTCTGCGAGGTGGTACAGGGGAATTAGGCCTCCTAGTAGTATGTCTTCCCTGAGGGTGTTGTAACCTCTCATGAACAGGCCTTCGCCGTTCAGAAGTCTCACCTTGAGACCTGAAGTAGGTTGGTTGAATTGGCTTCCGAGGCCTAGATGACTTCAACTTATGAAGCTGAGCCTCCCATTGACGCATTTCCTCGGCATACCTTCTTTGAGCCCTCCTGAATTGGCCTTTGGTCATGGCTGGCGGCTCCCTCGGAGCGGATCTCCTCTCTGCCCGATTCATCATCCACCTTTCAGCCTCCGCGGGTCGCTCAGGACGTCTCATCAAAGTTGGTACTACATGTACTCCCGGCCTGTAGTCCCGAGTTATAGGCTGATGTCTACCATTTTCACGGATTTCTAATGCAGGTTTTGGGATCTCAACCTTCAATGGAGGCTTCTGCTTCTTCTGATACTCTTTCTCTTCAGCCTCGAGGACTTTCTTGAACTCCTCTTTGGACATACTTTTAAACTTAGGCTGCTTGCTAAATAATTCCTTTTCTTTTTCAATCTCGGATTCATCAGACAACAAGTCCTCATCCTGCTCACTGATCTGAACACGTTCGCTTCCTTCATCAGTCCGGCTACTAGATCCGCCAACTTCTGGATTTGGGATGAACCCAGAAGCACCAACGTGAAGCTGAGGGAAGGGGTCTATGTCCACCTTCATACCTGCGATTTTTAGCCGTCCCTCTTTAATCTTATTCTAAATAGCACTTCTAAAACTCCTGCACTTAGTAATGCTATGAGTATAGGAGTTGTGCCACTTACAGAATGACCGGCCTCGAATTTCTTCGGCCGCTGGCAACTTCTGCCCTTCGGGCAGCTTAATAACTCCGTCCTTGAGTAGGGCATCAAACACTTGGTCCGCCCTGCTCATGTCAAAGAGATCCTCCTCAGGCCTGTATTTGGCCTCCTTCTGTTTGGGCGGCCTGAGGGCCGTACAAGTGTGTGGCTTGGCTGTCTGGACCAATTCCGCTACAGCCACCTCGACAGGTTCGTCCTCCTCATCGCCGAACCTCACCTCTTCAAAGTGGACTCTACGTGTGGGACGTTTTTCTTCCTGTTCCTCCAGGAACTTTTCCAGTCGGGCCGCTCTCTCGGCCAACTGGGCAAGGTCAATCGCATCCTGCACAATCAGATGTTCCTTCAATTTAGGCAACATGTTAGTTACTGCTATATTGGCTATTTCCCTTTCAGGAATTGCCATTGTACATCGGCCTTTAAGCCGCTGTAACCTATTAATGAAAGCATTTGCCGTTTCATCTGCATATTGTTTTGCGTTAGTCAGGTCTGCGAGGCTAACCTGTGACAATGGTGTGTAAAACCTGTCATGGAAGGCTCGCTCCAAGTCAGCCCAATTCTGAATGGAATTAGACCGCAACGATGCATACCATGCGAAAGCAGGACCAGTAAGGGATGAGCTAAAAAGTCTCAATTTGAGCCAGTCGTTGGATGCTGCTTCCCCACATTGTGCAGTGAACCTCCCCACGTGTTCCACGGTGGACCTGCCGTCATCCCCTGAGAACGTGGAAAATTCGGGCATCTTAAATCCTCGTGGGTAGGGTTGCATGCTATCTACCCAATCAGGGTACGGTTTGCGGTACGTAGGCCGCTCCATCGGCCTCAATTGGATGCCAAAGTGTTGCTGCATCATGTCAGCAAGCAACTCGGGTGATACTCCTGGCGTCTGCGCAGGTGGTAACGCCACTGGGGGTGAAAGAGGAGCCACGGCGGCTGGTTGCGGTGTCTGCCCCCCTTGTAGTGGCGTCTGTCCCCAGGGTTGGGGCGCTTGTCCCCAAGGCTGCGTTGTCACGAAGGGTCCCACCGAAACGTTCGGCACGTGAGGTGCCGCTTGGCGTGGCTGCATACCAATGCCACCAGAGGCCGCTGTACAGCCTGGAGATACACTGGAAGCCACCAAACAGCCTGGCGCCGCATAAATGGGTGTTGGGGGCGCTACAAATCCAGGGTTCGGCATCAGGGGTGCCACAGGGTTGGAAGCATAGGTTGTCTGGAAATGATTCACCAGTGGATTGACTAAGCCTCCCACATCGGGGATTGGTGGCTGGTTGTTGGGTGCTGTACCCCAAGTTCTTAACTGACCGCCTGACGGCCCTGAACACGGCAGCAAGTTAGCGCCGTTTGCAGGAACGGTTGCGGGAGTAGTTGCTTCCTGTTGAGTCCGCAAGGCATTGATGCCCCTGTCAATTTGATCGGCCATAGCAGGCCGCAAAACGTCCATAAGATGCCTCGTTAGTAGAGGCATGAATTCGGCCATCGATTCTGTCATCGAAAGCCGCATTTGTTCTGCAAATGTAGGGGTCTGTATGATCCCCTGTTGTGGTTGTGCAACAGTCGTCGTCTCAGTCACCTCTCCAGACGACGTTCGAATAGGTGTCTTCTCTTGCAGAGACATTTCTTCGAATTTCTGTGTAAGATCACTTACCAGACGTCCTGATCTTAGACGCATACACTTCTTTAAAGCGGATATGGCTTTAATCTCGTGTCCCACTGGGCGTGCCAATTTGTTGTGCGTGAAATTTGTATAGAACGAAAGTCTCTTCTTTGATTGACAATATTGGGTGAATTACAAAGAACTGTCGAAAGGAACCTTGCAAGAAAACTAAAAATGCAGAAAACAAAGGAATTACAGAAACTTTAAAGAAATAAAAGTGCAATTGTTGTGTAGAATTGTCGGGGCCTCAAAAGTGAGCAACCCTTTGGTTTTTATATGCGGAGTTCCTCAACTGTCAAGCAATCCCACGATCCCTTCTAGGCCAGGTGTCATCTTGCCGACCATCCTGCTAGCAATCCTACAGATGTCTTCAAGAAACTTCCCGTCTAGAGAAACCTCCTGTCCTAATCTCTTCGTGACTCCTGGGCTGGCCTTCACATGAAGAACGGGGCTTGTACATGGAATGGGCTTCCACCTTCTGGACCACTAATTGTATGCAATGGGCCACCAAATATACTTAATAGGCCATTAAATTAGACCATTAAATTTACTTGGTTAACACTAGTATAATATCTTGGCCCCAATAGTTAATTACCATATATACAGAGTTAATTTTATACTACTACTTGTTTTTTTTCTTCTACCTTTTATATTTTGAAAACATATATAAATAATCGGCCAAATTAAATTAAGGATATGGGGATGCTCGGGAGTTAGCGGATCCGTTAGAGGATAACGGATTCGGAGACAGAATTGTTAGACAATCTGCTCTTCGAATCTGCTATCTGCTAACGGATTCGCTCCCAAACATCCTCTACATATTTTGACTAGCTTAGACTCTTAGTTAACAAAAGCATTGAAAACATGATGAGCAATTTTCTTGCAAACTGAAGCTTCACTGGAAGAATATAATAGGTTAAATGGGGAATATGGGAATATAATAGGTTAATTACTCCTTCTGTCCTTCATTGCATTTCACTTCCTTCATCCCATCACTTTCATGTAATAACATCCCCCTTTAGCCCCTTAAAACTTCAAACTCATCATATATAATCTGTCTTTCTCAAAACCCTCATTAATTACCCTAAATTAAATTGATATATATGGAGATGAAGAGAAAAAGTAAGGCGACGAGACTGTGGAAGGATCGAAGAAGAAAATAAATAGGGAGGTTTTTGAAGGAACATACAGAGGGGAAGGCTCTTGATGTACATAATTATGAGGAAATGTTTCGTGATAATAATGCTTATTGGTTGGCAATGGCATGACTGATCACTATTTACTGATAAATCACCAGTGTGTTAATTTTCAGGTGATGAAACATGAAAAGGGCATTTTAATTGATTTGCTTATTCTTTATACTATTACTTATCGGGGCCTGTTTGAGAATTAGTTGTTAGTTGTTAACTGATTATGTGAGTAATAATGAGTCATGCATGATTATGCAAGTTTATATGACACATATAATTTGTTTTGTACACCACTCGACTCACTCAAATACAGCGACTGATGAATACTATGTTTTTTGCTATACAGGTTCGAAAATAGGTGCTGGGGCCTAAGTCACACAAAGAAGGATGAATAATTAATTATCAAACAATTGATTAACTAACGTATGTTAAATTAATGCGATTGATAGGAGAATTAATCGTTTCCTTTGGAAAGGTGGCCAGGGAAAGGGCATCCACCTCGTCAAGTGGGACACGGTTGCCTCCCCACTCTGCTCTGGTGGTCTTGGGCTGAGGAAAGCGCGTCCTATGAATATCGCTCTCTTGGGGAAGCTCGCTTGGGGCACCATTCACACCCCGAATAAGGACTGGGTGAAACTGATCCGCAGCAGTAACGGTGGCTCTGATCACCCTTTTTTCCTCCCTCCCCCTGGCCTTTCTCATGTGATTAAAATCCTTCATAAAATCTCTCCTTTCTTGGGCAAAGGTTTCCAGTTTAGGATTGGTAATGGGGAGACGTCTTTGTGGTTCTCGGAATGGTGGAAAGGCCAACAATTGGGATCTCTTATCCCATATGTTAACTTTCGAGACGTTGAATTAAAATGTAAAGATGTCATTCGTGATGGCAAGTGGTACTGGGAAGATATATTTTCTTGCATCCCGCCTCCTCTCTTGCATGATATTTGTGCTACCCCTCCACCTTCCTTACACCCCTTGGTGTCGGACTCGTGGATTTGGAAGGAAGCTCCCTCAGGCAAGTACACTGTCGCTTCGGCTTACAACCTACTCATGGATACTGGATTGAATGAGGGCAGCTGGAATTGGATTTGGAAATCCCACTTTCCTGCTAAATATTGTTTCCTTCTGTGGCTTCTATGTCAAGGTGCGCTCCCTGTCAACTCTACCCGATTCCATAGGCATATGGCCTCGAATCCGATGTGTTCCCTGTGTGGTGGTGCTGTAGAAAGCTGGGATCATTGTCTCTTCTATTGTGATTGGGTTCGACCTCTCTGGAAATCCCTTCGCATCCCTATCCCAATAGACTGCAATCTTATTCCTGGAGCCGATGTTAAATCCTTCTTACAGCAGATGCTTTATTGTTTTGGAACGGTCTTCCTGGTAGCGGTTTGGATGATATGGGTTGAGCGCAACAATAGAATCTTTCGAGCCAAAGAAAGACCATGTTGGTTGCTGCTTCGGGAAATTTTTCATACAGCAAAAGAGATTGATGCGGTCAAGTCTTCCAGGATATCGATTTCTAAACCTATGAGGCTTGTCCACTGGAACTCTACTGGGAGGAGAGATTACATTCTACACGTGGATGGAAGCTCTCTAGGTAATCCCGGACGGTCGGGGTTCGGTTTCGTCATTCGTCAAGGGGATGGCCAATGGTTTAAGGGCGGATGCGGTTATCTCGGCCACAACACGAATATGTTTGCGGAGCTCTCCGCTATGGCAGCTGGCCTGGAAGCAGCAGTGCACTCTGGGATTACATCTCTTTGCTGCTACTCAGACTCTCTCATGGCCATCTGTGCAGTTGCTTCAGCTGACACTTCCCACCCCTATGCTTCCACCATTCTTAAAATCCGTGACTTGCGAAATGGTTTTGAGGAGTGTGTGTTTCACCACGTGTTGAGAGAAGGCAACCAAGTGGCGGACCGGCTTGCCAAACATGGAGCCTCGGTGGAGGATTTCTACACGACGTGGGCGTTCCCCCCGGACTTTATCAAGAAGGAGTTAGCGGCGGATGCCATGGGGACTTGCTTCCCGCGGTTCTAGTTGTGTTTCATTTTGTGTTTCGTCCCTCTTTTGTGCTGTCTCTCCCCCCCTGTGATGTGGCTCTCTTGTAGTGTTTTTTTGCCTTGTTGTTTTGTTTTGCTTCTTTGCTGGCCCTCGGGCTTACCCAAAAAAAAAACTAACGTATGTTAAATTAACTAATCTAATAATTAACTATATCGTCAGTTAAGAACTGTAATGTAATGTCAATTTGGGCTCGATGTTGGGCCCTATAAAATAAAAGGCAGGCATAATCATGTACGCCCAAATAAACTCCAATTTATACTACTAATTCTATTGTTGATATTCTTTTATATTTTCCTTGCCGTTGGGAAAAAAAATTCATACTATTATTTTTTAAAAATGAAATTTATTTATTTTGAGATATTATAATGAGGAGGATATGCTAACAATATAACACTATAGTAAATATAACAATAATAATAATACTAATAATAATAATAATAATAATAATAATAATAATAAAAAGCTTATAACAACTAAAAAATAACAACGCCCCTCTTTACTATTTGTCTCATGATTAAATTGAATGCGCATTATCAATTCGGAGGTGTGGTGCTAAATGGAGGTGCGTAGGTGTGAACGTTTGTCTGCAACCTTTGATCATTTTCATCATCCAACAGTTGAAATTATTTGTAGAGTTAGTTTCGTAATTTTACTTATTAGCTATTTTATACAGCATATCGCTGAGAAGTAACATATCAAGTCGCTGAATTGTGTTGGTCTTGTTGCTGAATTACATGCCATGTCGCGGAATTGTGTGAGGCTCCGTCGCTGAGATGCGTTAAAATGCATAGAACAATATCGCTGGAATTTATAAAATTGTGACGCTAAAATAAATACAATAATGTCGCTGAATTGCATAGGCCATGTCGCTGAATTGTGAAAGCTCCGTCGCTGAGATGCGTTTCAAATCGCAATGAACTTCAAATGACTCTAACTTCAAATATCGCTGAGATGAACACAATAATGTTGCTGAATTGCATATGTCGTGTCGCTGAATTGAATTGTCTCCGTCGCTGAGTTGTGTATGTCATGTCGCTGAATTGTACTATATCCTATGTAAAATTACGAAACTAACCCTACAAATGATCTCAACCATTGGATGATGAAAATGATCAACGAACAAACGTCCGCACGTCTGCACCTCCCTTCATCTGCACCATAACCTTGCCCTTATTAATTATGTTATTTGAGAATTTCTTTTTCCCCACAAGTAGAAGGAAAAGAAAACCCTGAAATGACACCACTTTGGATATATATGCCCATACATCTTTCAGCACTTACATCAACTGATTATGATACAAAGAAAGGAAAAGATCAAGATTATGATATACACACAGAGTTCTAGCTACTATTACTAGTAGTAGTATTTTGTATGGACATTAATTAATGTATAAATAAAATAAAAATATATGACAAGGTCAATTACTGTTTAGCAACGACGCAAGGGTTGATGCAGCTGATGAGAAAAGCATGTGGCATTATTAACACTTATCTGTTTTTATCAGAAAAAAACTGTACCATCGTATGCAATAATGTTAAATCATGTCTCCTTTACGAACAGTAGAAATTGGAAAAGGAAAAGTTAATGAAAGTGACCTCTTGTTTGGCTTCTTGCTACCAAACCCAACAGGCTAAATTTGTCAATTTTCACATAGAAATTATTTTATTTAATAAACGAGCAATTTTTATATGAATTTTATTTAGTCTCCAAACTCTCCAGGTATTGATGCTCTTTTTTTCATCATCAGACCTAAAAGTGGTTACATTAATTTTGCACTTGATAGTAATTAATAATTTATACCCATTGTAAATATTTTTTAATTAACTAATTTGTATATATATAGATATGCATGCTATGGTGCCAGGGTGGTCAGCCGACCACCCTGAAAAAAAAAATACTTTTTATTTCTAATGTAAAAATAATATCATTAATAAATAAATCCAAATTTTAATAAATAAACCGTTTTTTCTCGATTTCTTTTTCATTCTTTTCTAATTCCAAATATTTTATTCTTCTCTAATTCCAAATATTTTTCCCTTTTAATTAACTTTAGCTGGGAATAGGGACTTGACCCAGTGATAATGTGCTCTGGCTTTCAACCTTATGGTTGGAGGTTCGATTCCCACCCGGCCCCGTATCATTCCCCTTTATCTTCCTTTGTAATTTGTATAGTTTGGGCTCCCACACACCTTTGCCGACACATAAATGTCAATGTTTAAAAAAAGAAAAATCAGCCTAATTATCGTACCCAACCATAACAAAACATATTACATGGGACAGATGAAGAATTGGCTAAATTTTTGACCATCCTGGATGGAATTTCTAGTTCCGCCACTGTATGCATCTGGATAATTTAATCAACTTAGACAGACCTTTAACTGCTGGTTAAGGTACAAATTAATACACGTGTTATTAGCTAGAGAGCTCAGAAAACAGTACAAGCAAAAACACAGGAAAACATTCTGAGCTGCTGGTTGTCAATTAGGCATTTCAAAATTACCCATGAATAAAATTGGAAAGCAAAAGGGGGCCATAGTCCATAGCTAGAGATGCAATTATGAGACAACGGCTGTGAATCAGAAAATTTACTTACCTATAATAATTACCTCCTTGAGAAGGCAGTGGCTTGAAAATTCACCAGCCATTAGATCCCACCAATCCTTTTTATCATTTTGTTTGTTGGAGCTTTTATTTGTGTCATAAGTCTCCAAGTTTCACTAGTTGTTGATTTAGCTAGGGTTTACTTGTCAAAGTTATTTTCCAATATATATACATACATTTACCTTATATTTATTTAAACATGAAGTAGTGAGTATAAATTTGTGTGTTTATCATGATTCCTAGCCGTAAACTATTATCTAGAAGTGTATCAATCTTTGTGTTTGGATTGATGGATTTAGGAAAAGATTTAAAATCAATAAAGAATAAATCCTTTCACTTATTATTTGGATGAATAAAAGGACTTGGAGATATATTTCAAATTACATCCCCTAATTTTACACTGGGTGAATTTCACTACAAGAAAAAAAAAAAAAATCCGAGTAATTTTTCCGAGTACAGGTACTCAATATACTAGGATTTCCGAGTAATGTTGTAGTTGATTCCTTAGCAAATCTAGAGGTTAGGGATTAGGGGTGAAAGCGGGACGGATAATTCCCGCCCGATCCGATGCCGTATTTGATTATATTCGAATCCGAATTCGAATTTTGATATCCGACGGATATTTGGCGGATACGGGACATGATATGGGATTGTAAATATCCGCCCGTATCCAAAAAAATCCGAATTTTATGCGGATATTATCCGTATTTTCTATCCGAATATCCGAAAATTTATATATATATATTTATATATGTATATTATAATATTATATTAACTATAAAATAAATAAGTAATACTATACGTATAAATATAATCAAAAGCTTGAAAACTATATGTAATTAAATCAAATCATATTAATCAGCTCGACTATATCATTAGGTTCTTTGCATCTAAACTATAGTACGTAACATCTTGTAGTGATGCTATTTAGATGTCTTGAACAAAATAACTAATGATTTTGAAAAATTTAAAAAATCGGTTTAGCTTACATAGTATATATTCTGATTTTTCTTAAAAAATTATTAAAAAAAATTAAAAAATAAAATATTATCCGAGTTAAAATTCGAATCCATCTCGTATCCGTTTCCCGAAATATTCGAATTCGTATTTGTATCCGGCCTATTCGTATTCGATTACATATTCGATAAAAAAAAATATGGGATAGGATACGAGACAAGTACTATCCGCACTTATCCGTCCCGTTTTCACCCCTATTAGGGATGTTAAGTTCTTTACTACTTCAATATTTCCGTTGAACGAGTCTAGACCTCTGCGGACGGCTGACTTGGCCGCTGGAGTGTACTTGGAGCAAGTTTAATTTATTTTTTCATCCCTCCTCTTAATTCCCCTTCCTTCTTTCTTTCTTTATTTTTATTTTTTTTTTCCTTTTTTGCATTTTGCCAATGCTTTGGTATCACCTTGTACCAAAAAAAAAATATCCCTCTCCAAAATCATCACTCCTCGAAACCAAACCCGTCTATCCAAATGCACTAAATGGTCTTGTAAATATTTCATTATCATAAATAATTCTTTAAATGCACTATTGATAATGAATAATTTGAGATCATTTGTGAATAAAAGCAATGCCATATATATTGCACCTTTTTCCCCCTAAAATAGCTCGGGCAACCATGGTAATCACTGAGAAACACACACATATTTGCACATTCGCACACATGTATTCACATGTATATAAATGTATGCGTGACTGTATATCACAAGTAAACCCTAATTAAGCTTGGAGATTTGGCACAGAAAAATAAAGCTCCAAAAAACAACAAAACGTTTAGTGCTCTTAAAAATAAATTAATGCTCAACGGATTTGACATTTTTTTTTCCCCGCTGCTGCACACCACACAAATTGAAGCTTCTGTGGTTGTGTCTTCAAAAAATTTACGCAGAAATATAATCAAACATCCGTAATTTAATTAGTTCCTCTAACAAAGTAATCAAAGAACCCTTTTTCCAGTTAGTTTGTCTGTAACCAAAAAGGAGAAAAAGTAGAGGGGAAAATAGAGCTGATAAAAGTATAGGGCAGAAAATTAAATTAGCCCCCAATTCAGAAACTAGGGTTTTCTACCAACCAGCAAAACTCCAAATAAAAGCACTGCACAATGAAACCCCCCATCCCAATTGCTCCCACTCTACACTGCAAAACCGAACCTTGACAAGAAGATTGCAAGTTTCAGCTCAGACCAAAGGGAAAGTAATTCTCGAATCCAACAGAAGAATGGGAAAAGAGTAAATGGAATCAGTACCAAACAAATTAATGAAAGAAGAAGCTATGAGCGGGGGGGGGGACTTTCTTCCTTGAGCCTTCAGGGGCCTGTGGGAATGGCCACAGAGCATACTTGAATTGGAGATGGTGGGTTTCTTTCTTCAGTTTAGTGAACAGGAGAGATGCTTGTCGGGCCCCCCCTGGAAATAAAAAAAGCAACGGAAGTTTAGTAAAAAAAAAAACTTGCCCCATTTTGCGTAGGGTTACAGGCAAAGGTACATATAGTCGTGTAGACTCTTTCAAAATACACTACTTACAACAGCTCTACAAATAATGAAATCCACACAGCTTTTTTTTTGCCCTAACCTACACATGCAAAGCTTTGCCCCCTACAAAATACGGCCTAGCTTGTAGAAATTAACCTAATCCTAATTTGAAGCGTCACAGCTCAACGTAGGGGTGTAAACGAGCCGAGCCGAGCTCGAATAATGGTAAGCTCGGCTTGAGCTCATAAGAATTCGAGACGAGCTTTGACCGAGCCGAGCGTTGACCGAGCTACTTCGAGCCGAGCGTTGACCGAGCTTTGACCAAGTCGAGCCGAGCTCGAACTAGTATCATTTTCATTCTCACATAATTTATCAAAGGAATTATATTTAATATATTGTATATATTTAATTATATTTAATTTAATCTACATATTTACATAAATTTAAAAATATATATTTAATTAATAATATATTTTAAATTTAAAATTAAAAGATATAAAAAATAATAATACTATACTTTTAATATTTTATATAATTTTTATATTTAATAATAAATAAATATATGTATAAAAATAAATCGAGCCTATTATCGAGCTTTCGAGTCGAATAGTAGTTGGCTCGGCTTGAGATCATGTGTGTTACGAGCCGAGCTCGAGCTCGAACCGAGCCATTTTGAGTCGAGCTTGAACCGAATTTTGACCGAGCCGAGCTCGAACAATTCATGAGCCTATCAGTCTCATTTACACCCCTAGCCCAACATAACCGCACCTCTGTAGATCTATGGTTAATTAATTATTAAACCCTGGTTTGTTTACACCTTACAGATCTTTTGAGTGAAATTGGAGTCGCAGTACCGTATTACAGTCTGTATGTGGGTCTGCTTGTGACGAGGGTTTTTTTTTTTGTTTTTATTATTCTTGTTGTTAATAATAATTTGATGGCCTCCTTTCTCATTAAAGGTTTTTGTTTCCTTGTCTGTGATAGATGTAGATTTTTTTCTCCCGGATACGATGGACACATCATATTGCGTATCGCGAGTGGATATAGACATAATTAGGTAATTTTATTGCTCAATGCTGAATTTCCAGTTGCTCAAAAAAAAAATTGAAGTGGAGGAACAGTGGTTTGTCCGTACGATCTTATTTGGGTTATTCGTAGTGTACTTAATATTCAATTTGAATGAACCATGAACAGAGTAGTTTTCTTTCTTTCTTTTTTCTATTTTAATTTGACTGATTGATATGTAATCTCATTCCGTGCATATCTGTGCAATTTTGTTTGGAATTGCAAGAAAGTGAACGGAACACTTTTCCTCCTGAAACTCCAATGCTTCGATTTCTCTTACTCATCATCATATATCACTACATATTGCCTTCTTAAATACTTCCTACATCCATTTTTACCCACACTGCCTAACCTCCCGTCTTTCCCGGTAAAGTTTTTTTTCGATCCTTATGTAAATTATCAGGATAACTTTTGGGATGGCTTTAAAAACAGACGGCCTGTTCGGGGTATCACCATGCCCCCTTGTTAAATCCTTCTCTCCTGAATCGCACCCTCGAAGAAAATTTCCCCTCAAATTGATTGCATAGGGCTTGCTTCTTTATGCTGGAAAATGCTGAGCAAGAACACAATTTTGATTCCTCATCAGGTGTATGGTTCCGAGGAGGTTGACCTTAATGGCATCGAAATGTTGCTTCGTCGCCAATGCCCGGAAATGTTCTCGGGCAATTATTATCCTGCTACGACGGGGGTATCGTTTCCCGAGGGGACTGTTTTGGTAAATGAAGATCCTGGAGGCGAAGACCTAAATGGGGATCTTGCAACTGTTACCATGGCCAGTACGTTGTCGGCTCAGACAAAGCCAACGGCCAAGAAAGACAGGCACAGCAAGATATTCACGGCTCAAGGGCCAAGGGACCGGCGAGTACGGCTTTCGATCGACATCGCCCGGAGGTTCTTCGATCTTCAAGAAATGCTAGGTTTCGACAAGCCCAGCAAAACACTGGATTGGCTGCTGACAAAATCAAGAGCAGCGATTAATGAGCTCAACCAGACCACCAAGCAAACTGGGAGCGGATCCTCACAGTCTGAATACGATGAAGCGCCGTCTTATGACACCGGAGAGACCTTTGAAAATGGAAGGATCCCGAAAACGAAGGATCCTGCTTTCCCTAATACTGCCAAGGAATCTAGGGCAAAAGCCAGAGCAAGGGCTCGGGAAAGAACGAGGGCGAAATTGTGCATCAAGCATCTGAATGGCGCCGCCTGTGCCGGCCTCTCAATCCCATCTCAGAATTGGGACAATCAATTCGAGGAATTTCATTCATCTGCAGGGTGCAATAGCAGCAACTTATCCTCCACCTTTAATCCAAATGCTGGACTTTCCCAGCCTATCCTCCTCAGTTGTGCCCTAAACAGTGGAGACTTAATTCATGATTCCATTGTGGTGCAAAGGAAGCCCAAGAACCGTTCCTTTTGGGGGATTCAGCAAAACCTTGATGCTGCTGCTGCTGCTGCTGCTGAGAATGGGGATATTTGTAGCTTTTCCTCACAATCCAACCATTGTCCCATTTGGGATCAGCACAATAAGTTCTTCAGTAGGTAATGAAACCTTTATTAATTACCTTCATATCTATCTATCTAACTGTCTAATCTAATTGGTTATTTCTACAGCACTTCGAACCGATAGGAGGAAGCTGCTGCCTGTCTGTATTGGAGCCCACAGGATTTGTTGAAATGCTCATCATTTACAGTTTCAAAAAGAATGTAAGTTCTGATACACCCTACTCAATTCAGCAACCTGAAATTCCCAAGGGTGTGAGGTTTTGTCTTGAATATGTTTAATTAAGCTTTCATGAATGCTAATAAAGCCGCTGTATGTACTATTTCTGCACTAAATTGATTTCATCTTTGCGCCTGGTTAATCAAGAAAGTCTGCAAGACCAAATGGACATTGCCTAATCACTACAGTCCATATATACATAACCTACATACATATATAGTATACTATATTTTTGCTTTTGTTGGTGATATTAAACGGAAAATTTACTCAAATAACTCATTATCATTAAAATAAAAATTCAAATCCATCATCTTCGAAATTTTTGTACAATGTAATTCGACCCATTCCCGCCCCTGAACACCCCCAACACACAGCACTGGCATTTATTAGGGCTCCCATACGGGTTGGTTTGCATTGTGGGTCACTCGTGTGTCATAATAATGTCAAATTTTTTAGGTTTCCTCACTTTAATTGTTGTCACATGGACTAATTACATTATTAAGTGTGAAGAAGGACTAAATGGGCTGGTATTAGGAAACTTCGAAGATTAAATTAGTCAAAAAATTCGAAGATGGACTATTAGGGTAATGTTTTCGATATTAAATTCTTGTTTGGACTTATCTTTGTCAAAATAATTTCTGTATTTTAGGCAGGGTTACTGATTTGATGCTGATGTAAATATTGCAAAAAATGCATATACTGTTGCATCAAGAAATGAAAGCAGACATGAATGAAACCAAAGGGGTTACATTATCAGGTCCTAACTCGTAAATTAAAGGCCTCATTTATAAGGCTTAACATTTGCAAAGAAATCAGACCTTCAAATCCAAGCCTATAGTAGAATTAATGAAAAACAAAAAGGAAACAAATGTAGACATACCTGCCTAAATATCAGACATTATTGTACCAAGAGATTGGGGACTTGGGAAGTGATTGGATGACTCGCCAGACTGTGAACTCACCTAATTAAATGGAGTAGCATTTATACACATACATATTTATAATGTAAAATCGTACTCCTAAATAACATAATCGCTTTTCCAAAAAAAAAAAAAAATAACATAATCCAATCCCAAAATATCACACACACATATACTACATATTATTGGATTTAACAATCTACTAGCTTAATTAATCATTTTCCAAATACAGTATGATGTAGACACATGAAGTTTTTTTTTGGTGAACCTATGTAGACACATGAAGTTAAATTATACTTCTTCTATTCTCATATAAATGCATCATTCCTGCATTTCACGCACTCCAACACACATTTTTAAATGTTTATAACTCAAATTGTATATAAGTAAAAAAATATAAAAATTTAATATTCTAAAACTATGTGATTAGACGAATCTAACAAGATCTCACGTGACTATGTTTTTTATTCTATAACTATGTTTAAAAAATTAGTCAAAGCTACCCAATGAATAGTTACTACTATTCAAATGGTTGACTTATATGAGAACAGATGTAGTATCTTGTTATTATGGAGCATTTAATACTCCCTCCGTCCCAGAATAATGTTTCCATTTCATTTCTGCACACAATCCAATGCACTTTTTAAATTGTTAATATCTCAAAATATATACAAGTAGAAATTATATAAAATATATATTCTAAAACTATACGATCAGACGAATCTAACAAGACCGAACTCGACTATTTTTTTCAAATATATAATTACAATAATATCGAGTCAAAGTTGAACAATGAACAGTATCAAAAAGTCAAATGGGAACATCATTGTGGGACAGAGGGAGTATTCAATTCCTGCCATAAAGCTTTCAATTCGGGGAAACTAATAGTATAAGTACTGGAATATAACCCAGCCTTTCATGCATATACTAAATTGAGAACAGATGTAGTATCTTGTTATTATGGAGCATTTAATACTCCCTCCGTCCCAGAATAATGTTTCCATTTCATTTCTGCACACAATCCAATGCACTTTTTAAATTGTTAATATCTCAAAATATATACAAGTAGAAATTATATAAAATATATATTCTAAAACTATACGATCAGACGAATCTAACAAGACCGAACTCGACTATTTTTTTCAAATATATAATTACAATAATATCGAGTCAAAGTTGAACAATGAACAGTATCAAAAAGTCAAATGGGAACATCATTGTGGGACAGAGGGAGTATTCAATTCCTGCCATAAAGCTTTCAATTCGGGGAAACTAATAGTATAAGTACTGGAATATAACCCAGCCTTTCATGCATATACTAAATTGAGAAAACAAAATATTGGAACACCTCATTGATTGCCGGCCCTTAGCTTCCCAACACTAGTGTGATTCCTTGTCTGTATATATATGTGCAAAGCGGCTTAAAGATTTTCACTATTGTGGGCTTGCAATGATGGTCTGTGTGGATTCATTTGTGGAGATACTCACTAAGGCTAATGTGTCTTTTCATCATTACAGGATCAACGAAATGACACTGTTCAGTCATTTGATTTTCAAGGTTTCAATTTAGCCACATTTTCTTTTTCCATTTTGTGCACTGTTAATCTCATATTAAGGGTCTTAGCTTGTTCGCCTGCAGGGAATTAAGGCCACCATGGTCTGTAATTAATCCGATTATGTTGAAAACCCTACCATACATTAGTTGCAAATTAGTATGTGGTTGCAGCGCTTAATTAAAAAAGAGGCACCTTTTCATTGTGTGTTGCCTAACTATGAAAATTAGGATAATTTATAGGGTCTTCAATATTAATACTTAGTCCACTGATTTAATTAGCTAAGTCATTAGCAGATCAAATAGCAATCCAGTGGGAAGTAAACATTTTTATGTGTATAACAGGCTAATAGCTAGCAAATTAGGAGTAGTATACTAATATTTGAAGAGGTTCCTGTCTGGATTTTGCTGGAAAGATTTGATGTGTTGGTAGTGAGATAACTTGAGCCAATTATGATATGAGCCTAGCTAGTCTATCTATATCTAATGGAGTAGTAATACATAGATGGAGAGAGTGGTTGAGTGAAGAGATTTTATGTTACAATATGAAGTAGGATCAAGTAGGATCTTTTTAATTGAATTACAAGATATTGAAGAGCAACATTTGTCTTGTGAATTGTGATGAGAAATAAAACAACAATCTAGTCATTCGTTTTAACATTGTTGTGCAAAAGTTTATACCTTTTTTTTTTCAAGGTCAATATCTTTACTACATAATGTACTGTCTTCTATTCTGAATGAATGAGGGAAACTCACCCCCCCCCCCCCCCCCCCCCCCACCCACCCCCATAATTTGAATCAGCTAATTACTTCCTCAAAGACAGCTATATAAAAATGACACTATTCACAAACATTGTGATTTGAAGTTTTTATCATAGTTATAAAAGTTAAAATATTGGCAAGTGAGATCTTGTTAGATTCATCTTATAATTTTTACATATCGAACTTTTAAATTTTTTACTAATACTGAATTTGAGTTATTAATGATTTAAAATATGCATTGAACTACATGCTGCGTGGCTCTATAGCAAACAAAAAAACATAGGAATTATTAAATAGTCACAGTGGAATTACCATGGCAGCTATTTAGGGACAGAAATTGCACAAGTGGAGACAACCACACATATGACAAATAATCAATAACTATCCTATAGCTATCATACTTCTTGAATGGAAATATGTCCATTTGTATATTCATCATTAGGTACTTACTACTTTTTAAATGACACGGACATATTTCACGTAGTTCAATACACGTTTTTAATTCCCAATAATTCAAATTGCATACAAGTAAAAATTATAAAAATTTGATATTCTAAATTTATGTGATTAGACGAATCTAACAAGATCTCACTTGACTATATATTATCTTATATAATTTTATTAAAAACTCGAATCAAAGTTACTCAATGAACAGTGACAAAACCTCCAACCAACTATCACTTACAAAAGAAGGGATGAAGTATATTATAGTATAGAATTATTTACATGGAGCCTTGTGTAAAACTAGTTTGGCCCACCATCTACATTTTCTTGAATCTTGATCGTTGATCTTGTGAAGAATAGCTAGGGTACGATGGTGATTGATGAATATGTACTTTAAATTGCAGTAAATGAAATAAATCCACTGGTTGCAAAATAGGGAAACTATAGGCCTTCGTTAACTTACGAGTTACGAATACATATACTAAGATATATGGGCTGGTTGCTGCAGAGATATTTTCACCAGAAAATCCTCAAATTTTGTTTATTCAATGCATAATATTATTATAATATTATTGTGCTGTTCTATAGAGTACAATACCACATATATACAATTGAATTGCATACATACAATCCATAAAAAATACCCAATGCATGCCCAGCAATATATGTGGTTCTCCTAACATTATTGTTGGAATTTTGAATTGGGAGAAGAGAGTTTAGATGTTATTGTTCTAATTCTCGTTCTGCATTTTTTCGTTAACATTACACGGCTATTTATAGCCGGAAGGATTACAAATGTAAAGATATAAAATACAATATTTTTGACAACTACGGATATGCAATCCGCAAGTTTTGACAATGGCAATCAAACAAGGCGGCTACTTTGACGACGGCGTGCGCATCTCTTTTTGACGACGGTGGGAGCATGCGTTGTCGGGTGAGTTTATTATTCAACATTTCCCCCCCTTAAACTCATCCTCTTGAAATCTTGGATTCCCAGCTTCTTTCGCAAATACTGGAAGGTTTCAACTTTCAATGCTTTTGTAAAAATGTCTGCAACTTGTTCACTTGAGCTGACATACTTCAGCTCCACTTCTTTTGATTTTACATGTTCCCGTATGAAGTGAAAACGGGTATCAATGTGTTTCGAGCGTTCATGATGGACTGGGTTTTTTGCAAGGGCAATAGCAGACTTGTTGTCGACATGAATCTTGATTGCACTATCTTGTTGTATCTTCAAATCTCCAAGCAATTTCTTCAGCCAAATTGCATGACAGACGCATGCAGCAACAACAATGTATTCTGCTTCACAAGTCGATAACGCGACAATGGGTTGCTTCTTTGATAACCAAGTGAATGCATTTCTACCGAGGTAGAACACGAACCCTGATGTGCTTTTTCGATCTTCTTTACTTCCAGCCCAATCACTATCACTGAATCCAATCAATTCAGTGCTTTGATTTGTAGAGTATAGCATGCCATAATTGATTGTTCCTTTGATGTACTTCAAAATTCTTTTCGCAGCTTTCAAGTGTGAAGTTTTTGGTGTTTCCATGTACCTGCTAACAAGACCAACTCCAAACAATATATCAGGTCGTGTGCAGGTTAAGTACCTCAAGCATTCCACAAGACTTTTGTAGTAGGTTGGATTTACTGGGTTTCCTTCTCCTTCTTTAGTCAATCTGGTGCCAACTTCCATTGGACTGTCGACACTGCAACAATCATCCATTGAGAATTTCTTCAGGATCTCATTTGCATATTTTTCTTGTGAGATAAAAATTCCTTCTTCATTTTGCTTGACTTCAATGCCTAGGAAGTATCGCATTAATCCCAGATCGGACATTTCAAACTCCTTTTCCATTAATTTCTTGAACTCCTGTATCAAGGCCTTATCATTACCTGTAAAGATAATGTCATCAACATATAGACATACCAATAAGAGTTCTCCAGACAGGTTTCTTTTTGCATATAGGGAGTGCTCATATGGGCACTTTACAAATCCATTTTCGATAAAGTATTTATCGATTCTTGAATTCCAGGCTCTTGGTGACTGCTTCAATCCGTAGAGCGCTTTCTTCAACCTGTACACCTTGTCTTCTTGGCCTTCAATTATGAATCCAGGTGGTTGCTCAACATAGACAACCTCTTCAAGATTTCCATTCAGAAATGCGGATTTAACATCCATTTGATGTATCTTCCACTTCTTTTGAGCTGCTAGTGAAATGAGCAGCCTCACTGTTTCAAGCCGGGCAACTGGGGCAAAGGCTTCTTCATAATCAATTCCATATCTTTGATTGTACCCTTTTGCAACAAGACGGGCTTTGTGCCTTTCGATTTCTCCTTTTGCATTTCTTTTCGTCTTGAACACCCATTTGACTCCAATTGCTCGATGTCTGTCAGGAAGTGATGTGAGCTCCCATGTATTATTCTTTTCAATGGCTTGAATTTATTCCTCCATAGCTTTTTGCCACTTAACTTCCTTAGAGGCTTCTTGAAATGTCAATGGGTCAAGACCTGCAAATAGACAGAAATTATTGAATTCATCATCAATTTGCTCACTGGAGTCATATATGTCCTGGACTCTTCTTGTTCTTCTCACAAGAGGACTATCATCAGAGGATTAGCTTTCAACTTCAACATGATCAGGTACCATGTCCTCCATTTGTTGTTGCGGTTCCTTTTGCTTTTCCTGTTCATCATCAAAATGAACATGCTTGGTCTGCTCATCTTCATTCCATCTCCAAGTTTGATCCTCGTTAAAGATAACATCTCTTGACATCACCACTTTGCGGGTTACAGGATTGTACAGTTTGTACCCGCTACAATTTTCACCATAGCCAAGAAAAATACATTTTTGGCTTTTGTCTTCAAGCTTTGTACGCTTTTCTTCTGGCACTTTTGCAAAACAAATGCTTCCAAAAATTCTCAGATGATCAACTTTTGGCTTTTTCCCACTCCAGGCTTCTTCGGGAGTTATGTCTCCAATTCTCTTTGTCAGGGACCTGTTCAACAGATAGACAGAACAATTTACAGCATCACCCCAAAATTCTTTGGGAATATTTTTCTCTTTCAGCATACATCGAACCATATTCAAAATTGTTCGGTTCTTTCTTTCTGAAAGACCATTTTGTTGTGGTGTATATGGCATCGTGAGTTGGTGTAATATCCCATGCTCTCTGCAAAAATGATCAAATTCTCGAGATGTGTATTCTCCACCATGATCTGTCCGTAGGCACTTTAATTGGCACCCACTTTGTTTCTCAACAAGGTTTTTAAATTCCTTGAATTTAGAGAAAACTTCACTTTTTTCTTTCATCATGTAGATCTATGTTTTTCCACCGTAGTCATCTGTGAAGGTAACAAAATACATGTTTCCACCAATAGAAACTGGAGTAATTGGTCCACAAACATCAGAATGTACCAGCTCAAGTCGCGATCTAGCTCTTCTCGCGCCATACTTCTTGAAGGTGTGTCGATGTTGTTTTCCCATGACACAAACCTCACAAACATTGTTGGAGGATTCAATCTGCGGCAGTCCTGTTACAATATTCTTTTTTCTGTAACAATTTCAATGCATCAAAGTTAAGATGCCCATACCGGAGATGCCATAACTTGCCGCTATCAACAGTGGTTGCCTTCAAGCATTTTGAGTCATCTATAGTGAGCTTCAGGGGAAACATTCTGTTCGTCGTCATCTTGACATGTGTGATCAACCTGTTATTCTTATCTCGCAAACTAAGAGCCAAATTTTTCATTTGGATTTCACATCCCTTTTCGAGCAATTGGCCAACACTCAACAGATTACTTTTAATTTCAGGTACATAATAAACATCAGAAATGCATAGATGTTTTTCATTATGTAACTCAAAGGTAATATCTCCTTTACCTTCAATTGGCCTTTTCGACAGGTCACCGAATGTGATATTGCCCATTCGTCTTTCATCAAGTTTGGAAAATAATTCCTTTCTACCGCACATATGGTTTGATGCACCTGTATCCATGTACCATGTGACCGTTTGAGGTGGCTCTAGTTCTTTGCAAGACATTAGTACTACTGGACCATCCTTCTCTTCTTTGTCAATGAGATTCACCTTCTCATCTTTATTGTTCTCTGCATTATACCAACACTCATTAGCAAAATGACCAAATTTCTTAGATACTCGGCATTGAACTTCTGATTTGTCAAATCTTCCAAAGTTTCTGCCATGTCCGCGACCACGGGCTCGGAATTTTCCTCGGCCTCGATTGATATTCTGGCCACGTTCATTTCCTCCATTATTTTCGCCATTATTGCTTCGATTCTGATCGTAGCGATTATTGACTCGGTCATCTCTTCCTCTTTGTGCCTGAAAACGTCCATGTTGTGGACTTCCTCTAACTGCATTATTTCTTTTGAACGACAGTTTCGTCTGCAGTGCTTGCTCCAAGAATTGTTTGTCTCCCCTTTTGAAGAGTCGTTGCTCATGGGCTTGTAAGGAGCTCATTAATTCTTCAATTGTCATTGCCTCGAGATTTTTTGATTCTTCGATGGCAACAACAATAAAGTTGAACTTTGGGTCTAAGGACCTCAAGATCTTCTCTATAACACGAACATCATTGATCTCTTCGCCATTCTGTCTCATTTGATGAACAACGGAAATTACTCGGGAGAAGTAATCTGAGACGGCTTCTGATCTGCTTTGTTGTAGAGTTTCAAATTGGGCTCTCAAGGATTGGAGCCGGATTTTCTTCACTTTATCTACTCCATCGTGGGCTTTCGTTAAAATTTCCCATGCATCCTTCGATGTTTTTGCTGTAGAAATCAACTCAAATGTGGCTTCATCTACGCCTTGATATATTGTGAACAAGGTTTTTTTCTCCTTTTCTTTATCTCCTTTAATTCAGCGTCGTCTTCTATTGTTGATGATAGCTCTGCAAAATCTGCTTCGATCATATCCCAGACATCAAGGGATCCGAGCAAGGCTTCCATTTGGATACTCCACATTCTGTAATTTTCTTTTGTTAATTTGGGCACCTGTGATTGAAGAGAACTGGTTGACGCCATTGTGGGCAATCAAAATTTTTTCTTGCACTGCAGCAATTTATTTTGCACCAATTTTTGAATGGTGACAGGCCTCCTATGCAACACAGCTTCCAATTTTTTTATTTTCTTGGTTGACTCAAAATTGAGCAGCTCAAAATTGAGCAATTAGTATCCAATTACTCCAGGTCCCACTTCAATAAATGGACTCTCCTTCCAACGGTAGATCACCACATTAATTGGTTTGAACATTTAATTTGACACTCACACCTTCCTTGGAAAGCAGCAGAATGAGGGAGCGACAGATATTGAGATCGGCACACATGCAACAGATCAACACAGCAGCAGCAGGGGTCGAGCAGTGGCGGCGGCGGTGCAAGGCTGGAGGCGAGCGGTGCTCTCGGCGGGGTCGTCGGTGACGCTTGCTGGTCGGAACAGCAGCTGCAGATCGGTGACAGGCCTCAGGCAGCGTTGGTAGTGTTGGACGGAGACGCCGAGCTGGAGCAGCAATTAGGGGCAGCGAAGAGCTTGCTGTGAGAAAGACAGCACTCGATGGTGGCTGCTGGAGGAGAAGCTTCGGTGCTGGTCGGAGGACGATGTGCAGATCTGGATCGGAGATATCGGAGAGACCACCGGAGAAGATGAACGGTGACCGATGGAGGCTGCCGGCGTTGTGGCGGCGGCTCGGAGGCTGCTGGGCAGCACTCGGAGGAAATACCGGTGAGCACACTTAAATCTTTTAATTTTGAGTGTTTATACCCAATTGTTTTGCTCTGAGTTATCTCAGGCTCTGATACCAATTCTGTTGGAATTTTGAATTGGGGATAAAAGAGTTTAGATGTTATTGTTCTAATTCTTGTTCTGCATTTTTTCGCTAACATTACACGGCTATTTATAGCCGGAAGGATTACAAATGTAAAGATATAAAATACAATATTTTTGACAACTACGGATATGCAATCCGCAAGTTTTGACAATGGCAATCAAACAAGGCGGCTACTTTGACGACGGCGTGCGCATCTCTTTTTGACGACGGCGGGAGCATGCGTTGTCGGGTGAGTTTATTATTCAACAATTATAACACTGTAGCACTAACACACATCATATTACCATACTCTTGCATTTATGGAAATGAAATTAGAGCATCAGCTAGTCCGAAATTCGTACCCTTTAAATTTAAAGTACCATTTGCACTTACATACTGCCCTCTTATTCATTCCTCAGATCGATTCTATGCGGCCGGGCCTTCAATTCCTCCCAAGTGCCAAACCCAAACTATTACTACTACAGTGAATTTTTTTCAACTAATCAATCAACGACAAGGTATCACAGAAAAATACATTTATGAATCATGATTCTGTCTCTCTGCAACTGGGACGAAAATAAAGAAATGAAATAGATAAAATTAAGTTAAAAAATCATTTTTTATGTACAATTGGTAGTTTGGGCCGATTTTTGTTGGGCCAAGGAATAAAGCAGTATTTGGGCCCAAATGTGTCCAACTCTCGGACGTAGAAAATAAGCCCAAAGCGGCCCACACTTTTTGCTTGCTTTCATTCTAGAGGAAGGTCACGGAATAGAGAAGCTTAGAAAACACGAGTGATGATGGATCTTTTCTCGGAAGAATGATGATTCCAAATGGACCGCTGCGGCGTGGAATCCACTGAAGAACTATTATCTGCATACAGATAGCCGATAGTCGGTAGGCATTTCGCTGAATTCTTTTTTTTTTTCTGAAGAAAGAAGAAGAAGAAGAAATAGTGCTGACTGCTGAATATACTTAAGGCTGTGCCCTTGCATGTTCAATAAGGGTTTCGATTGTTCGACTCTTGCTCAAATTTGCGTTTTCCGTTGAATATTAAATTGTTGCCTCTTTGTGATCATTTACTGTTTAAACAAGATTTTTAGAGTTATGGTGTAGCTAGTGAAAATGGCAAGTTAGTGCTACTTTTAATGCAATCTGAAAAGTTTGAGCTTTTTAATCATGCTCCAGTTTGGTATATGAATACGTGGTTGGTGTACGAGTACGGAGTAGTTAGTAGCAAAACTGCTTATTTGCTATTGTAGATTATAAGAAAGTTGTTCACCAAAACCAAAGCTGGTGCTGATTACCATATTCTGGTGTGGTGGTGATTCCCGTCCCACTTTTGTTGGTTGCAATTTCTTCTGTGGATGGATAGAATATTGTGTGTGTTCTGTTTTGAAGTACTACTTGATGGTTAATTTGATGGGAAGAAAGGCAGTTGTTGCGTCTCAAACTTGGGAATTGTGATAGAATTCTACGTTGGGCTCATTTTCAGATCAGTTTCTTGCAAATGCACTGAAAATGTCTTTCTTGCTTGCAGAAGAAAAGAGCTACGAAAACAGAGGAGAAAACGGTCCCCAATGGGAAAGGTCCTTGTCATAAAATGGAAAAAATTTTGCCTTTACAGATGTCCACGTCCGGGATTCACCATTCAGTCGACCACCGCCTGTCCAACTCCAAACCCTGGATATTCCTCAAATCCCCAATTAACCCAAACCCTATACAAGATCCAAATCCAACCCCCTCTCTGGAAATGGACACCCGCCGTGTTCCCCGCGCCGTCAGCGACCCAAAGGTCCGGCAGATTGGATTTTTCGCGCCACCCGATGCCTCTCAATCTGCTCCGCCCGCTGCAGTGCCCTCCTCGCCGCCGGTTCCCGGTGTAGGCGTGTACCCCTCCGCCAATTCCATATCCCCCGTTTTGATCCCTCCGGCGCGCCAACTCTCCACGGACTTGTCTCGCCACATCCCCCACCCTCCCCCCATCTCCCCTCTCCGAGTCGCCGATGCCGCCGATTCTTCTGTTCCAGTCGGCAGTTACAAAGCGTCTGAATTTTTATCACCCGCGGCCACGACGGAGTTTTCTGAGGAGCAGATGTCCCCTCCGTGGGAGGGGTCGGTTGTTTCTGGGAAGTTCGATGATATTTCGTTGCCGGATGGCGGGTTTTATATGGCGATGGGTCGGAAGAATCATAATAATGGTAATAATAATAATAATAATAATGACAACTTGCCACCAGGTAATCATTGATATCTTCTATGTGATGTTTGATTGGTTTTGGTAAAAGAGTCAATTTCATATTTGATGGATTGTGACAGATGAAAGGTTGAACATAGAAATGCCAGAGCAGAAGACTGTAAGTGGAAAACCATTGAAGCTCAAGACAACCAAAGCAGAAAGGCGAGCAATTCAAGAAGCGCAGAGAGCCGCCAAAGCTGCTGCTAAAAGTGAGCATTTCCTTATTCTTTTATGATTGATTCATTATGTTAACCTCATTCTAGTTTCTTGTATAGATAGAATATGGGATTCTTGGCTCTGTACACAGTGTTTGTATAATGTGATCATATCTTGATACGAATGCTTTATCTTACTAGGTGAAGGAATTAAGGCATCTGCAACTGCTTCTGGTGTTAATGCCCCAAGCACCAATACAGTAAAGCCTTCCAAAGCTGTTTCACAAAGGAAAGATAGCTCTTTGGATGCAGCTTCTGAGAAAAAAAGTAACGACCGTCAACCAGATAATAGGAAGAAAGATGCCCCTCATCCTCGAATGCAGTTTGATGATGCAAGTAAAGTAGAGAAGGCCAAGAAGCGATCTGTAGTAAAACAAACTGAAGCCAGGAACAGAGTTGAACTCTTTAGGCATCTACCTCAGTATGAACTTGGAGCACAGTTTTCTGAATTGGAATCAAAAAATTTCCAGCTTCATTTCGTTCATCCTGCAATTTACAAGGTATTCCCCTTCATTTACCCTTCTTCTCCACATTTTGAACTTTCTTTTTCCCTTCATGGCTTAATGGAAACACAACCAAGAATAAGAATGGTTCAGTTAATTTGCAATGTCTTCTTTTAATATGCATCAGGTTGGGTTGAGATATCTAGCAGGGGATATATCTGGTGCCAATGCTCGCTGTATTGCCATGCTTCAAGCATTCCAAGAGTCCATAAGGGATTATTCCACACCACAAGAGAAGTCCTTGATAAGGGACTTGACATCAAAAGTGAATGGTTATGTGTCTTTCCTGATCGAGTGTCGACCCCTTTCAATCAGCATGGGTAATGCAATTAAATTTTTTAAAACTCGAATAGCACAATTGCCTTCAAACCTATCTGAATCAGAGGCAAAGAAAACCCTCATATCTGACATAGATCGATTTATAAGTGAGAAAATAATCCTGGCTGATAAGGTGATTGTGAAGTATGCTATCACCAAGATTAGGGATGGTGATGTTCTTCTGACATATGCATCATCTTCTGTTGTTGAATTGATATTTTTGCATGCCCATGAGCTTGGTAAACAGTTCCAAGTGGTGGTGGTGGATTCTAGTCCTAAGCTTGATGGCCAAAAGCTGCTCCATAGACTGGTGGTAAAGGGCATTAGTTGTACCTACACTCATATAAATGCTGTCTCGTACATCATGCCTGAAGTCACTAGGGTTCTTTTGGGTGCTTCATCCGTGTTGTCTAATGGAACAGTATACTCGAGGGTTGGCACAGCAAGTGTTGCTATGGTAGCCCATCAGTTCCGTGTCCCAGTCTTGATTTGCTGTGAAGCATACAAGTTTCACGAAAGAGTTCAACTTGACTCAATATGCGCTAATGAACTTGGTAAGGAAACATTTGGTTTTCATTATATAAGTGGCAAGATTTCATCCATCTAACTTCTGCTATTATTTTCACCGATCCTTGTAGGTGATCCTGATGCTATCTCAAGGATTTATGGTAGAAAGGAAATCAAGTATTTGGATGGTCGGGGTGACTGCAGTAATCTGCAGCTCTTGAACTTGATGTAAGTGGACTTCTGATGTACACTTGGGGAATTTAATGATAATCCTGCTTATATTTGTCTTCTGTTGGCTCACATTGTGATTTTCCCTAATCCTTCCAGTTACGATGCAACCCCATCAGATTATGTATCAATGATTATAACCGACTATGGCATGGTAAGTTGTGCAAGGTTGCAGTATTGCTGTGAGCAATGTATTCATGTTTCTTCATCGATGTGTCTTGAAATTATTCAGTATGTTAATGTCCTGTGTAATGTGTTTTCAGATCCCACCAACTAGGTATTCAGTTTTAATGTTTCTTCCTCGGTGTGTCTTGATATTATTCCGTATGTTAATGTCCTGTTTATTGTGTTTTCAGATCCCACCAACTAGCGTCCCCGTCATTGTCCGAGAATATTGCAGAGAACACTTGTTTTGATATAGAGATGACTATAGTACACATTTCATGGTGGTCTTCCTCCCTGATGTAAATGACGATGATGATGGCAATCTCAAAAATCTGGTCTTGGATATAAATTCTTACTGCACTCCTTTTTGGCTAATAATCACTGATGATGTCTGAACAATAAGTGATCCCCCAGTGCAAATATTTCAGCCTCTGGGTAGTATTTGACTATTTGTAGTGTGTTTAGTATGATGACTATGTACTGAAACCTCTTCCAATTGCAATATACATTTGCTTTTTCAAATCATTCAGATTCATGATCTAAAACCTTTTGAGGGTATTGGGTTTAAAGTTCGATTTTTGTTACCAACTATAGAAAAAGTACTCAGTAAAGAGATAACTAAGAATAATGGGGCTGGAGTATCTAACAAACAAAATAGCAAATTGAAACCCTCCGATCACCATGATAAATTAATATAGGACACAACATAACGCTTGGTCAAATTTGCAGGTATGTTTGATTCTCTGTAAATGTGGTTTGAATGCTCATCAATCGTCATTACAGTTGTATAAATTAAGGTTCCAAATCAAGTTCGACATAGCTATTTTGCTATCCCTTTGGGTTCACTTCTCCCATTCACAACAGGAGAAACAATACCGAGAACCACAAATCCAGCCAAGGCAACAATCAAGATCCCCAAGGAATTCACCAGTGGAGCAATGCCTTCTCAAGGAAACCAGTGGAGCACGTAAATGTACACACCCATGAACACGTGCCATGGCAATAAGCTGGCTCGACTATTTCTAGACCCACCAGGGTACCAAACACATGACAAATCCGGCAGCCAACTACATTCAGGCACACACACCAGAAACCATCAAACCAAGGTGGATAGTAGTTTGAACCTATGTACTACTACTACTGCAATATGCATTCGTCTTATTAGACTATCAAAACAATATGGGCCTACCTCTGATTCTGACCAGAGGAAAAGGAATGGGCATTGTCACATTGATTGAAGCATGACAAACTTAAGCAGAGGTAACGAATGTGATGCGCAAAGAGGATAGAAAGTAGCTCATTCATTCAAGTGGAAAAGGGGGAACAAAATCAAAATACGCTCAAGTCAAGTCTGCTGCTGACTCAAAACTGGCTAAGAATTTGTACATCATGTTAGTTGAACTATTGCATATCAGCGTTGCAGATTGTAGTTGTCCAGAACAATTTCACATTATAGTTTCCAATCTTGGTACACAAACATTCTGCCGAGACCCCCTCATAAAACAAATACAATCCCAGGGTTTCACAAAGTTTTGCACTAAATGCATACACATGTACTCACTCATACATACATTGTCCCCATAGTAAGTCAGAGTCGTCATCAAACACCATCATCTCAACTCTACAGAGTTGTAGCTTCATTCTAGGATGTTGAATAGCTGTGCTTGGCCACCCCCAGAAATAACATCCCAGATGCTTGTCTCATACCCGATTGCAACTAGCAACATATATTAAACTGGAAAACAGAACATTGTCACTCTGAAGTTCTATGCTGTTGTGTTTTCCAAGGGGTATATCCACGGGAAGGTACCCTAGAGGGTGTGCAACTTTTGGGGACCCAAAAACTAGAGGGCTGTTGCTTCTAGCTCTACCTGTGTCTATAAGATGATCTAATAGGGCTCCAGGTAGATGGGCTGTCTCGTGGGCTACGACCAGATTCGTTTTCACTGTATCTACGGTAGTGATACGACAAAGAAGGGCTAGTTCCAGGTTCACAGCCAGGAGGCCCATCATCGTCCAAGTCCCTTGACCACCTATTATGATCAAAATGATGCCATCTACTTGGACTTTCAGATGTGTGGTTATGTCTGCGGTGTGAATGTTCTCGGGATTGATACGAACTTGAAGAGCTGGGTGGTGCCCAAAATCTCTCATCGGCATTTTTGGGTATAGGAGCATTTATCCCAGGAAATTCAACAGTCATTTTCTTAGATGGCTTGATGAAGCCCGCATCAAGAATCTCCCCTTCTTCACATTCTTCCTTCTTGTCCTCATCTCCAAAGATTGTAAGTCCTGATGGCTGGTCCTCTACATCAGGATCTGCAAAATTAAAACACAATCAGTTAGAAATGAGACATCGTACAAATAGTAAATCACAACTTATTCATATCATGACATGCACCAATATGGTCCAATGACAATGAATGTACATTCACTGCACACTCCCCCAATATTATACCTAGGTAACCTGGCGGGTATCCTAATTCTCGCATTCTGTTAAGCCAAGGAGGTGGATCAAGCTCCTACAAACAAATAGCGGATAATAAATTATATAAGACTACATGGGATTCAGCATGAAATTAATTTGGTAAACATTGCAATTTGCAATGATATTCAAGTAATAACGACTAGACAAAGGATCGAGCTCAAGTATTTCACTACGAACTACAAAAATAAAAGAAACGCTCTTTTTCATGTTTGAGTGATATTTATCCTACCCCAAGGCCCAAAAGTTGGCGTGTTTCAGCATGAAGTACACCTGGGATCAAACCATCATATTTCCCTCCTTGAGGACTTTGATAATATCGAGTAGAATTACGAGAATTGCCATGCTGATTCCTTTTAGACTTGTGATGCTTTCGAGCATTATTGACAGCAACATTATCCCGTGGTTTGGGGCAGTTTTTCAGTGAATGGTTATACGAACCACAGTTGAAACAGCGGGAAGGATCCAACCCTTCAGTTCCACTGCAGGAAAAGTTAAAATATCAAACAAAGTAATTCAGTGATCATACAGAACAAAACACCACTTAGTAGGTAAAGTATTAGCTCTTTATATTCTCAACTACCCTATCTCATAAATGAATCTGGTGAAAGAAGACAGTGACATGCCTATCATCCACTAACTGCAAGATCCTTTGTAAAGAAAAGTGATTCGGGAGAGAAGTAAATGATGTGGACTTCATGAATTACTTTGTAAACATTGGCCACATAAAACCATGTAAAAGACTAAGTCAGAATTTAACATCAACCTTCTATCTCATGCTAGTTGCAAGCTTACAAGTTTTCCATCAGGAGATTGTCACTCAGTATATCAAAATAAACTCACTAGATGAAGTTCAAAGCCAAAAAAAAGTATCAGAAGGAAAATAATGATAAAGAGAAGGGTACACAAAGAAAAACACCCCATGGAATATAGCCCAGGAACAAAGCAACGAGATATGTTATGAAGTTGCAAACATTGAATACTAGCCAAATTCAAAAAAAGACAAACAACCATACCCATTCATATTACTAGAACCATCGGCTGAAGTCAAGGCTAAGGAAAACCCACGATCATATAGAGGAACAGAGGTGCCATCCAAAGGTACAAATTCCTTATCTGACAGGATCTGATTATCCACCCAAAAGGTCTAAATGCAAATTGATATAAAACAAGTGTAAGTCTAAGTCTAAACTAATACAATTCTGCAAGCTAGTCAGTATTGCTATTGAAATGCAAAAGAAATACAATGTAAAGTTAATGAGGAAAGAGGAAGGTGAATACACAATAACACCAAAACGAACAAGGTTACAGTCCATAGGATATCCATGTTAATTTATCAATGTTATTAAACATGCTTAGGTACATTTACTAGCATCATTCATATACCTCCACTGACATTTAGCACAAATCACAGATGTCCTACAACATAAAATCAACAAAGTTTATACCACCTTTTTAATATTCTTTTGACATTAATGTTGTCAAAACTTGGAAAATGAAACCAATATTAAACTCTATGTCACATGACCAACACCAAATGATATAGGAAATGAATCAGATAATAATGGTAATAAGATGGCCCATGAAAGTATTTAATTCATGTAATAACCCATAGTCTCAGCACTCACATGTGATAAGTTGTTATGTAACTACGCCAGCTATAAGTATTGTGACACAGTGTGGAACACCAGCATTATCACACATTCCTAACCTTTTCTCATGCATAAGCTTTTATTCTCAAAATTTCTCTCCCGTGAGATTATGATTCCCGCCATAATCACCAATCTAATGCCGTAAGAGTGTATCTCTAAAATGACTCGGAAGAAAATTTCTCAAATTGTTCTTTTACAAGCATTTCTAATGATGCATTAATTATGCACAGAATTGCAGCCACTAGCAAGTTGCTAAATCATTCCCCAGGGATTTTTTTTGTATGTAGTGAATATGGAAGTTATTAATATCCAGGGGACTGTGTGTTTAAGCAATATTGGAGCTTAATAACATAATATATGAACATATATGCATCTAATAATATGTCATGATAACCCGTGTGTTAATATACTCCCTCCATTTTTTAAAGATTGCAACATTTGGTGAATTGCTACTATTCACACACACACTTTGATTTAATGTTTTACCATAGTTATACAAGTTAAAATATATCCAAGTGGGATCTTGTTAGATTCGTCACGTCGTATAGTTTTTAAGTATCGAACTTTTAGAATTTTTACTTGTACCAAACTTGAGTTATTAATGATTTAAAATGTGCATTAGACTGCGTGTATTGTGGGTCCATATCAAATTTGAAAAAATGGAGCGAGTATGAGATAAGCAAAGCAGACAGAGTTATACAACAGAAGAAGCCTTATCCAAGCCAACATGAAGTGCAGGGAAATAGGTCTCTTCTCCAGATTCCAGAATTGCATTTGAATCCTGTGTTCGGAGCAAACAATCATTAGCTACATCATAGTAAATACTAACTGAGGCCACATATGCAACAAAAAGAAGCCTTACACATGTTGATGGGCAACTCCGTGAATGCCACTGAGACCACTGCTTTAATAACTCTTCAAGTTTTTGTTTACTTTCCCTGAGAATAATACAGCGGATTTTTATAATAATAATAATAATAATAATAATAATAATAATAATAATAATACTCCCTCCGTTCCATTTTAGTTGTCTTTTTAGAAACCAAAAAGCATTCCAAAATAGCTGTCACTTTATATATTTATATCATACTTTTTCAATATTACCCTTATACTTTCATAAATATTACTTCTAGAATATTGTGCATTATCTTTACACTTTAATTCCACTTTTTATGGAGTAGGGGTAAAAATGGAAAATTTTGAATAATAATTGCTTTTTCTTGGTATGTGAATTTTGTGTCAAAACGACATGTTAAAATGAACGGAGGGAGTAATAAATTCAGCATTTTACAGCTATCCACCACTATTGATGCAGGGAATGTGTAGCAAGAATAGCATACCTGGGCAAAGAGTTATATTGTACATGCACTGAAGGTTGGTGCTCATCAGCAGTCACACGAGGTCTCTTAACCCCAGAAAAAGCTGAAACGTTATGGAAAGCATAAAACCATGGCAATGGTGATTTGGTGACCACTGGCATGAAGAGGGAAAATACCACAGGAAACAACTAGAAGTCTCACTTCATCTGTATAGAGACCAAGCTGTAACTAAGGCAAATAAATAACAGGGGAAAAAAAAAAAAAAAAAAAAAAAGCTCGAAAAAAGGGATACAATTAGCATCTTTCTCCTTCCTACTTAAAACAGTTTCATCTTTCTCTTGATTGCTGAAACTAATTTCACCGTGAACAGCAAGAGATACATTATCAGCATGCACAGAGGTAATAGATGTCATTTTTTCTACTAGTTTAATTGATTCTGTCGAGTCAACACAAACTGCCAGAGCCGAAGTGTTCACATCTGTTTCCTTTTCACTGTCCGTTTCCATCGTAATTTCCATGCTATCATGTAAGCCATTCAATATGACTGTATTCTCTCCATGAATCTCATCTATTAACTGCAAGTTTGGAGGTAGACGATCAGATTCTTTGGCTTCACAAGCAGATGCACACGGAACCTCATTCTCACTTCCATGCCCTGAATTATTGGAGCCAAGAACTTCAATAAAATCTTCCATTAGAAATATCCGTTCCAAGGAAGTATACAACTTCACTGCATGGAAAAAATTGAAAGGTGAATAAACCAGACTCTAATTGAAGGGAAAAAAAAATTAAATGCACTAATATAGAACATAAATGCATATAAATATTTAAGCCAGCATATGATACAGTATTCACCCAACCTCTGAAAGTAGAGAAAGTGAACCATATTTGTAATATTTTAAACCATTTACAACAGCAACAGTTTATATACCTCCTTTTTCATATAGCATAAAGTGTCCAACGGGTGAATCATTCACAAGATTGATGCAATCCACTAATGCAAGTAACTCCGACAGAGAAATTCAACAAAAAAAAAAAAAAAAAAAAAAAGCATCGGGTAAAAGGTATTACTCCAGTCATCGGATCGCACATACCTAATTGGTCTGAGAAATTCAAGGTTAAAATAGAGGGCGAACCACAGTTCATAGCAGACCAAATCTCCCAATTAAGGAGATGCACTTGAATTTGAAGGTCAGAAAACATGATATCAATTCACAAGTTTAAGACACACAGCGCACCATTAAACCCAGTGAAATTGGTTTGTTTACCTCGAAAAAAAGGAAGATCTGAGACCAAAGCTGCCCAACTCAAAGAGACATAAAAGAAGAAGGCACCAATTCTCTAAACCTAAAAACCTAAACGGTCCAAGATTTAATATAAATATCCCAGAAGCACGTCAATCCATTAAGACAGCAAACCACACGATGCGCCAACAATATGAAAACACCAGAAAAACAAAAATCACTTGCTACAGAAACTAAACTAAAACCAAAATCAAGACATTTCTTAATTCAAAATCTGCGTGCTTGAGGCTTGAATTATAAGTTGATATAGCTTGCGTGCAATTGTGGGAAAGGATCTAGAAAGAAAGCACAGAATTAGGGCTACAAAGTTACCCAAAATTAGGGATTCCAAGAATGGGGCGAGAATTGGGAAATTGGGAGGTGGTTGAGGAGCAATGAGAAAAGCAGACGACAAGTCACAAGCCCCGGGTAGCGCCGAAGATTTGAAATTGGAGGAAGACGCCTGCGAGACACAGAAATATGATTTGGAGAGATGGAGGCGAAAAGGCACGACCGTATATCTTAGTATTTTGAAGATTGTATTTATATTTATATTTATAGAGTATTTATATACCGTACCTTTGTGAGTATTGACTTTGTGGATGTTGGTCTTCAGTCCCGAGGGGGTCCCTTTGGGCTCTTTCCCACTCCCTCACCTGCCACGTGTTGCTAAATTTAGACTTCTTTTTTTCTTTTCCTCCAATGGATCCCCAAGATTGGGCAAGAAGCCAAGAACTCAAATTTCCCGCCTAGGAATCTCAGTAAAAAAATTCAAAATTTGCAAAATACTACTCGTTCTACTATAGTAGTACTACTATAGTCTATATATACTCCATTTAAGTTCTTGTAGACGTACTGTGCCTGTTAAATTATTTATGGAGATGTTCAACTTTAGTACTACTATATGGTTGCCCATTCATTCCTTCCCATTTGTTTTATGAACCGACAAAGTTTTTTTGCTGTATAAACAATGATTGCATTGCATTGCATCACCGAGGCAGAAGCCCTCGCCCCTCTGCTCTAAACCGAAAGTTGTGCCACAAGTCCAAGGCTGATCACAAGTTGGTGAACCCTGAGCCATAAGGAGTTTGATTTGATCAGACTGTTGGTGATGTGGCCCATTTATCCATTTACCAGCCCAATCCTTTTGGCCCATGAAGAAATCATTTGAGGCCCAGCCCACAGATTTTATCATTTGAGGGACCCTCACATCATCAGTGACACTGTGACAGAGCCATCCAATCCAACACTCCCATTTGCTCCAAAAACAACCCGCCGCCAGGATTAGGATTCCCTTCTCACTTCTTCTTCACCTCTCTCGATCAGTTACTCCAACATATTTTCATTTAATATGTGTTTTGTTTGTGGCCCAATCTGATTTAAGGCCCACTCCAATGGCTAGGTATTTATTGAGTTGGCACTCATAAATAACTGTGTTTGTGGTATTTTGCCATTGGACAAAGAAGTTGGGAAAGAGAGGTAGCTAATTAGCTACCTCATGGCACAAGTACTAAGAAAAAAAAATAATAGTTTTTTAAGAAACAATGCTGTTGTAGCAGCTTTTTCATTGCCTTTTAATTTCTTTTTCTGTTTTTAAATGTATATATTCAATGATTAGGGTATTGTAATTGGGTATTGTTGTTGGGAGAGGAATTTTATTTGTGGGTAGAGGTATTTAAGTTTTAAAGTGGCGCTGACGTGGCACCTAAATACCTGAAATTGAGGTATTACTGTTAGAGAAGGCCTAATGAATCTTTCGGGCTTTGAGGGAGTCGGGTCGACAATTGATTTCCTTCCTTTCTTCAAAGTAGAGTAATGTCTCACTTTGAAGCTTGAGCTCCACCATCAATCTCTCCGTTCCACCTAAGCATATCATTTAATTTTTACTTTTTCTTTTTTTTTTTTTTTACTACAAAGGCCACTAGCAGCTGTATACTACAAATCTTAATTAATTATCTCTGACACAAGTACTTGAGATCAAAACAAGAAACACAGGACCCTCATCACATTCTTGCAGAATACAAGTTGAAAAAGAACGAACTGAACATGAGATTAACTAGTAGACATGGACATGCTTCTTTTCCTCAGCCTCCTGCCTTCATGGTGTCTGCTTCCCATGATACCATCGTCATCATCTTCTTCTTCTTCTTTTTTGATTGTGACTTCCTCTATTTCCCTGAATGAAGAATGCTTATTCGACGATGAATTGTTCACAGATCCTCCTGAAGCTGAAGGACTATTTGAAATAAATCTTTTCCCAAGAATCTGGTCACTACCAGAGTACTGCGCTTTCAGAGGAGCTTTTCCTTTCGTCTTTGCACTGGCAACAAATGCGTCTTCATCTGCTGAAACATATTTCTGATGATGATCTTCTGTTCGGTAGCTGCTGTAAGTATCTGAGCTAGAGCTTTCACTTATTGTGTGATATGTTGACCCACTCTCCTTTCTGAAACCTTGGAAGGAATGGCTTCGTGTTCTTCCATTGTGGAGAGGGAGGAGGGAAGCAGGGCATGAACTGTCAGCATCCCTGCCTAGACTGTATGTCTTTGAGAGTCTATGTCTAATGCTCTGTCTTTCTTTAACTAAATCGCTTAGTGTTTCCAGCACTTCATTGGTAACTGCTTCCTCGGATGCTTTTTGTTCCAGCTCTGTGATCATTTGATTAAATGCTCTCTCTTGGTATTGTAGGGATCGCTGTACGAGTGCAACAAAGGGATTCGGATGTGAAACACAAATATAGTGCTTTCCATGGAAAAAAAAAAAAAAAAAAGAGTTCTATAGAAAGGAAATGCAGGAGCATGGTTAAGCCTACTCTCTTTAACAGGAATTTCCCGAGGCTCTGATCTTGAAGCTTTTTCTTCTTCCAAAAGATACAGCAGAACCGTATGGCAGCAGTTAGTAATACCAGAACTACTGATTCGATTATGAGGAACATGATGATTGTCCTCTCATTACCTGGTTAAAGTTAATGTCAGACTTCACATTTTCATGAGAACAGGAGAAGTAAAAAACTTTTTAACTTACGTGTGTACATAGTCATCGCCTCAGGCATCATTCGCGAGCAGCTCGATGCAAGTCTCTGATCTGCATTCAAGACAAAGATGTACAATTGCATTATATATGATCCATTTAGATGAAACTGAACTAGATAATTAGATAAACCACAGAAGAGCATTACGTGCCGAATGACAGGTTAATGGATTGCCAATTCCTGCATGATGGCAAAGAGAGATAATTAAGGACAACAATCACCAGTTCACCTTCGAGTGATAATAGTGTGAACTATGATAACAGATTATTATTCCCTTAACAGCATTGATTCAGCAGGGTGGCTGGGTCATTTATCAAAACATGACATCTATATCAATTATCAGCAATATTTGAAGTTAAGTTTCCAATCCAATATCAATATTTGATTTACTTAAATTGCCCACAGGAATGCATCATTCAACTATGTGAAAAAGGGCAAGGGTATTCTGACAATGCTGTTTCAAGCTGGAAATCACTAATTTGACAGTTCAGTCTAGTGCTTGCAGAAGAGACAAACTTACTTGAAGCTGCAATGAAAGTCAGAAGGATTCTTTCATCTAGTACAAAACGTTGAAGATCACTCAGAGATAACTCGGACAATAATTTACCTGTGGGGTCAGAATGTGAGTTGTTGGCTACAGAGACACACACCAAAAAAAAAATGAATAATCTGAAAAGGTGAAATCAAGTAGACTGGAAGTAAAAACAAATACACTTGTTCATGGAACCAGTAGATGAAATTACTAGGATCACTTTCAGACCAGTAGATGTAACCAGAATCTGGAACAAGCAAGGTGAATACTACATTCTTGGGCTTCAGTGCTGATACATAAGTGTATTCTGCAGTGATCTGGGAATTTTTTCCTTCCATTTCAGTCTCTGAAACGTACAGTGCATAGCCAGAACAATCAACTACAGGATTAACTTGGATCACAGAATCCAAGCTTGGTGATCTTGGGAATTTTTTGAGTTCCCCTGTTAGAGAAAATGAGTAAAGATACCCATCCAATGAACCAAAAGATATCCAACCTGTTTCAAGAAGCAAGTTGTGTTACTAAATAAGCAAGACATGGTAATATGACAGGGGCGGGCCCTTACCCTGTTGAGCATTTCTTAAACTATTCATCAAAATTATAATTTGGTCAACTTTATTTTGACATTTTTCCTGCTTATTGGTATGCTATTTTGCCTCTGATTGCTACTGTTTAAGCTCATATCACCTTACCATTTGCATTGACGACAGGTTCATAATCCACAGAACTTAGTGGTCCAAAACGTCCTTGCCACAAGATATTTCCAGTGGAAACATTCAGGGCTAGCACTAGAGCTGGTTCAGGTACAGTAACATACAGAAGACCATTGTTTCCAGGAGTAATCGTTAGAGTTTTTCCGAATGAGCTAAGATCCTGGATCCACTTAAAATCAGGACCGCGAATAGATAATGAATAAAGCTCCCCCAAATTGTTCAAAATCTATAAGAGAAAACCAATAAGGCTCATTGAATACAAAGCCAAGCAAATAATTAACAAAAACAGCATTCAAAATCACAAGATTATGTGACACTTGAGATAAGACCCCAGGCATCTGTAGTCCGAGAAGCAACATTAAAGTATTCTACATATTTTAGCATGATAAACACGAACCAAATTATTGATCAAAAAACAGAGTAACTATTACGCAAGCAACTTACAAATACACTAGCTTCACATTGATCAATTACAGGTGCTGAAGTAAAATAGCACTCTGTAATATCTTTCCTGCAACCTTGGCGATATCCATGCTGATAAAGCACTGTACCAGCACTCCAGATTAGTTTCCCATGCAACCTATAAGCGAAGAGCCCCCGGTTTTTAACAGTAATAAGCACACATGAGCTGGATATGCTTGCAGAGATTCCTATAATTTCTCCTGGTCCTTCTTTACCTTGTGCTGGACCAAAAAATACTTCTACTGCCAGCTCTGAAGTTCTGACATTCAGAGGATAGAGTTTCAGTACTCTGTTTTCTGCAACCAAATATATCTGCCAATTGTTGGGTTTTTCAAATATTAGCGCCCAGCATAAAATACCCAGTCAAAAAATCATAATCAGCAAATGCTAGTTACATAAGGTTCAATGGATCATATTGATGTGTCATTGTGTCTTACCACTGCCTAACCTATGGTGCATTCCTTCCACACATATCACACCAGGCTCACTTTTCAAACTCACCTTCTATAAGCTTTATAAAATTCACTAAGTTATATGGAATTGTGATATACAAGAATCTGAAAGGAACACGAGGCTCACCTTGCTTGACCCTCCGTTAACTGGAGCTATATTAGCATTGCATGTATATCTCAAGAAAACCCTCCACGCAATAGACCCATTGCGTTCAAAGGCATAATAGTATTTGCCTGAGCAAGCATAAACCCTCCCATCATCTCCAATGAAGCTCTTCAAAATTCTGGAAGCTGATCCCTTGGAAGGTTCATCAACTGAAACCAAATGCTTTTAACCTCAGACAATCTCATAGGGGAAAACCAGCCTCAGCAGCTACCAGTACATATATTAAAACCGCTCAATATAGAGCAGGCAGCTTCATAGCCCGCTTAGGTCTTTCGTAAGAACCCTAATTTCAATTTCAGTTCGTTCAACAATAACGAACACTTAAATTACCTCAGGATGTTGGCGGAGGAATAAAATACCAAAATTCACATCTGATCACAAAATATGTAATCTGCAGAGGGAAATTTATCAAGGGTCAGAACCGTACCTGACAATTTCTGCAAAGGTTCGTAGTTGGAATGAAAAGCAGAAGCTGCCGCTGCAATCAAGACAAACAGTAGCACAACCGACGGAATTGGATCTAGCGGAGACATTGCAACCGAGGATGATCCAAGGAATGCATAGTGTGTGCAACTTACTGGGAAGATCTAAATTGCATCCATAGATGCGGTTAATTAACCGCTCTGTTAGTGGCGGGAAAACAAAATGAGAGTGTAGTGGCAGATATGTCGTGTGGAATGAGCAATATTTATAATACAATAATAAATTTATTTACAATTTATACTGTATATGATACTCCATATACATATACATATAATTGGGGATTTAGATTAGTTTATTTAATCTCCCCTAGCCCCCAATGTAGCCAAGAAATTTGCCACAGCATTTGTCTGCAATGTTCATGTTCAAATCAACAACTAATGAATTCCATGGCAATTGGCAAGCTACTTACAATTACAAATGGTAATTCTGCAAAAAGTAGAGGTTAGGAGTTCGATTACTACTGCCTTGGATAATCAAGACTCAAGAGATTCTAACTTTGTTATGACTACATGGGCAAGTTTGAAGTTTTGCCCGGTCCATCATCACTACATTACTCTACCACCAACATCGAGCAGGATCAAGGTTAGCTGAAAAACCAAAAACCCAACGACCCGTAGAATCAATACCAACTACTTCACAGGCAATGTGCAACGATCGGATTGCGCTCTAGAATCAACATTAACTTTTAGTATTCCCTCAATCCCTCAATGGGGAAAACCATCGATATCACACCTGGATTGTAAGGTTGTTTGGGTGTCGTCAACTCCTTTGTCACAGTCTGAGCTCACGCCTCTCCAGCCACGAGGTGCTGGACTACAAAGACCGCTTGCTCCACCATGGGGGAAGTGTTCTGGATGACGTGCTTATTTCACCGCGTCCAGACAAATCAACACAAATATAAAGCTTATACCAATAAGAACATTAGGAATTTTTTCACTGGGTAATTATAGTCTTAAATGCAAAAGGGATAACATTAATAAGGCAACCAAATGCCCATAAAGGTCATGAATAAATCAAGGCATGTCTGCATATATTATCACCATCATCACTACTAGCATGACAAGCTGAATGCCTCAGGGCACGTATAGAACCAGCACAAGGAAAGTTTGTATGATCCATATTGCAAGAACTCTGACTACCATCATACGGGGCTAGAAGGGACTTATGCGGCCTGCCAACCTGAGCAGTATTTCAGGTACAAGACGTTTTCTGGGAGGAGCAGTAGCATCCATTGCAAGAGCTTCTTTGTCATCAGTGTGTATGAAGGCTACCAAATAGTCGAATAGGTCGTCTTTACCTCCTCGGAGGGGGTCCTGCATTTTCAGAAGAGGTAAACTTAGGACATAACTAGTTTAATGTTGTTAGCAGCTATTATGGATCTAGATATCTGGTAAAATAGTCGAAACTTTCTTAATTATATTAAGAGAAGCCGATGATAAAATTACTGCTTACTTGGAGGAATAAATCGGTATGAGTTTTCCCATCATACAAGATGAGATCTGCCTGAACCCCTGCATTTCGGAGTGCCTCCACAAAATTTTTGCTGTGTATGAATAATTAAAATGTCAATAAAATCGTTCATTTCATTTGTCCTGTTGAACTAATACAATGTTGAATAAGTGAGAACCTTGCTTCACATGGAATGGAATAATCTTCGGTGCCATGGAATAGAATAATATGTGGCAGAAGAGAAACAGCACCACTTAAGCCTAGATTTCGAACAATCATTTCAGGAGAATATTGTTCCAATGCCTTTTCTCCTTCCATGATACTGAATCACAAATGAAAAATCAGCTAGATATATTAAAGAACTGCCGTAATTCCAAAACATTGAGGATCAAACTTATGCAAAAATGAAACAACATGCAATCCTGAAGGTTATTCATTACCTCAAAAAGATGGAACGATACAAGCCTCGACCATGGAAATGATCAACTAATTTGAGTAAATTGTATCTGCAAATGATAGTTAGGAAATTCAAGTGAGCACAACGTGCATATTTGGGGAATCTGAACGTTACTAAATCTGAATCCGCAATAACTTACCCGCCGGACAAACCAAAATAAGCACTTATTTGGGATGCACTCCAAGAAATGTTATCGTCATTGAATTCCCTGACCGCCTGATGAACAAGAGCACACGCAGAAATATGTGCTCCAGCAGATTGGCCCATTAGATAAATCCTGCAAAAGATAATCTTTACTTAACTATTCACATTTGCAATACTAGAAAAAAATTATGTCTCAGCAGATCTTCACGTTATGATACTTCCATGTTTAAGTTTCTTATGTGTTGCCTAAGTTAAAAATAGAAATCAAATATTATTTGATCATTATGTGTACAATCATCATTCATCGCAGACAGAAGCTAGGGCGATAAGGCCTACAATTGAACTGTTATATTATTATGTTGTTCATCAGTGCTTAAAGCATGCCAATCAATGTCTTTTACTTATGCTGTAAACTCATTTCAGAGTTTTAACTATATTTTGCCTCTTCGTGCCAGAAGTGATGCAAAATTTTTGTTTTCCCATCTGGGGTTTTTAATGAATCTATCTCCTCATCGAACAATGGAGCAAAAATGAATGGATGGCTCACTTGTTTGGATCCCCTCCAAGTTCAATAATATTGTCAAGAACAAATGCAATTCCTTGAGTAACATCATCAACCATATCACTGATTGTCCCCTGCGGAAAATTTCTGCAGCCAGTGTAAAAGAAAATTATCGTCAACACAGATTTACAGAGTTACCAATGATTACAAAATGCAAGAAACACACGAATATCGAAGTGAGATGTCCCACCTAGTATGATAGGTTTAGGTTGTCTAAAATTGATTGATTTGAGAACAATTTTAGAATAAACAGGAAATGTTGCATTTCATATTTGTTCTACCTATTTCGAGGCTTGAGACGTGAGAAACAATTACCTATAATCAATGCATGCCACCATGATACCCCGTTCCGCCAGTTGTAGCCCTAGAAGGGAACCCCATGCTTTGTACCTGCACCAAACCTATGCCCTTAACACTCCGCTCGTAATGGAAGAAATAATATACAAATATAAACATAAGAGAGCATGTCGGTGGAATGTTTATTCAACACCAGTGAAAGCATAGTAAAATAGAGCTTCAATTTAGCAGCCATAGAAGACATCTATACGGATATCAGGCTTGTTAGAACCATTACACTAAGATTACCTAGAACGACGAAAACAACTTAAGCAATTTCTGTGTAAAGCACAAGGAAGATTCAGGCTTGGATTTTGAAACTGAAAAGAGGCCTCCATTTAGGGTTTAACGTTGAATTAAAATACATGGGAGGCACTTGCGCTTATAGATAAGCATATTACTTAATGCACTGAAACTACAGATGGAAGTTAGACATAACAACCTCCAACGTACCCAATAATCCAAGCCCCACCAGTTACGAAAATCACAACTGGCTTCGAGTCATCACCATATGCAGCTGAAGGTAAATATAAATCCAACCTGCAAGAGTTTTCAGAACTATCATGAAAGGAAATGAAAGAACAAAGAGAAAAATTAGGAATAATATATGAAAACCAAGGTATACCTATTTCTCGGTTTATCACCATATACAATACTTCTGCGAACTTGGCTTGAAAAGAAATAACAGAACCCAACTGCCAAGAAGCAAAATGAAAAGAAAATGGTAAGCTGATATTCATCTAAGCTTATTAACTTTCAACATATTTTAAATCTGCCATGATCCTCACTGAATTCACTAAGAGAGACATTTTCTGTTTAATAATAATAATAATAAAGTATGACAAGATTGTATGAAACTTACCTCGCAGAAATCCAGGCATAAGAAACATGGCATAGAGGGCAAGGGCCAGTAACCTTGTCATCCATCGGTAGCCTACCCTGAATAAAAGAATGATTAGGAAAAAACCAACAAAAACAAGCTATCTCGAGCAAATAATGAAGCTTAATAAAGTTAGAAGTATAACCCAATATAATGAGCAGTGTCGAATGGAGCACTGTCAAAACAAGATGGTGACGGGCAGGCTGTTTTAACAGGTCAGAAAAGTATTCAATAAGATGGAAGTATAAGCTTCAGAACATCTATCTGTGCAGTGAAACGTGGGTTTTAATAGAAAATTGTGTAAAGCAGGTTATGGAACTCGGTAGTCTGTCAACATTATGGTACAACCATATGTAAAGATGTAGAAAATGATGGAATTCAAGTTTCAATGATGTTAACACAACAATTCAAATTTTCTTCGTTCTCATTGATATCAAATGCGTTGTAGATCCCTTCTCATAGATCACCAATCAAATCAGATACACCTATTAAAAAATTGCACCACAAAGATTCCAATCAAAAAAACATCAAAACACTTCATTAAGACCACTCGGCATTCGTTTTGCCATCTCGTGTATTTACTGAATAGGCAAGTGTTCATAAGCCAAAGGAATCACAGAGTTCCCAGGGATTGGCAATCGCCTGTTATTTCAAAATTGAAAAAAAATCTAAAAACTAATCTTGAACTAGAGATAATACCCGAGATATCTGAGCAGCTTGAAGGTGAGTCGAGTGACCAGATAAGTCTCGGCGGCAGCATGGCCAATTTCGCGGCTGAATGATTGCTGCCTACTTGGCGGGCAAGCCAGTGTCGCCGCCCTTTTCCCTAATCTTCTCCTCCGGTTTTTATTCGAAGCAGTAGCAGGAAGGGGGAAAGTCGACATCCTAACCAGAGCATCGGTTTCCATTTCCCCCGTTATATCGGCACCCGATTTAGTGGAAGATAGATCCGCAGGCAAGGACGAGGACGTCTCCATCGACACTGGGCCGCAAAAGCGAAATCTGTAGTACGAGACGGAGGCTCTGAAATAGCGGTGCTGACAATTGTCAAATTTTGCATTGGGATGCACAACACATCCGTGTTGGATTATCACAGTGAATCGTTATCAGCTTCACCAACGGTAATAAAATTTAAACTGGCAAATCAGTGATAGATGAGAAAACACGCGAAGAACCCTCAATCAATCGGAGGAAGAAAACAGGGGACAAGAAAATAGGTAATCGGAAACAGGCGAAGAGGTTTTACTGCAAGATTCAATCCAAACAACAATTACACATTTTTTTGGGCAAATTGTCAGGGTCAAGATTTGTGATTCGCAATCACGTAGTTGAGACGCGTGGATTCGGAGGCATAAATCACTATCAGGGATGACGACAAGGGGGGAAGAAATTCCAGCTGTTAGGTTATCATCCTAGTTACCAAATTGAATGGTAATGAGATTGAGATCAAATCGAATCCTGACCACATGAGAAACAGGGGTGTGATTCAAATCGAATAGAATACCAATTTCAAAAGGGAAAAAGCAAACATGTTTGGGTGGATTGGCATACTTCTACGGAAGCGGTGCGGTGGGCGATTTGAGATGGGATTTGCTGGTTCTGGACATTTCCACTGACATGCCAGATGTGATACAATACGGCCAAAATCCAAATCAGGGAATCGCGAGGCTTCCCAAGTTGCCATCTATTTTACCATTGTTGGGTAGGTTTTCCTGGAAAGGAAAGCGACTCATCAGTGCTGGAATTTCACCAGATTTATTGTGTGGCCCCGATTAAAGTCTTTCGTAACCACCACCGATTGTAACCAAACTTGCAAAGGCTGCAAGCTCCATGCTCTTGGTATCTGCGCACAATAGTTATATGGGCAAATAGAAGAAGGTACAATGTGGAAAAACAAATCGCTATGTGATCAAATAGACATATACCCCATACAGTGAATGCAAAGAATACAGTGGAGAACATGCGGTCACAAATGGGAAAATGGCCAGGGCTGCTACAACAAGGACCTGCAAGTAACAAGGAAAAATAAGTATAAATTCCTAAAGCAAATATCCCCACCCATATAAAATGCCACCAATATGAGGATTATTCACCCATAGAGGTAACAGCGAACGCAGGGAAAAGAAAACAAGTCAATTTGTAATCAATAAGCAGAATTGATAGATAACAGATAGTCCTAACTCCTAAATTAACGAACCGAGTTTAAAGTACTAAGTCAAAAATCATAATCAAAACAAATGCTAGTTGTTACATAAGGTTCAATGGATCATATTGATGTGTCATTGTGTCTTACCACTGCCTACTAACCTTTGGTGCACTCTTTCCTAATAACATATCACACCAGGCTCACTTTTCAAACTCACCTTCTAATTCTATAAGCTTTATTATAAAACTCATTAAATTATATGGAATGGTGATATACAAGAATCTGAAAGGCTCACCTTGCTTGACCCTCCGTTGACTGGAGCTATATTAGCATTGCAATAGACCCATTGCGTTCAAAGGCGTAATAGTATTTGCCTGAGCAAGCATAAACCCTCCCATCATCTCCAATGAAGCTCTTCAAAATTCTGGAAGCTGATCCCTTGGAAGGTTCATCAACTGAAACCAAACGCTTCCAATCTCAGACAATTTCATAAGGGAAAAAAACCAACCTCTGCAGCTACCAGTACGTATATTAAAACCGATCGATATAGATTAAGCCTGACCAGCAGGCAGCTTCATAGTCCGCTTAGGTCTTTCATAAGAACCCTAATTTCAATTTCAGTTCGTTCGAAAGAAACGAGCACTTAAATAACCTCAGGATTTTGGCACATGAATAAAATAACAAAATTCACATCTGATCACAAAATCTGGTATCTGCAGAGGGAAATTGATCAAGGGTCAGAACCGTACCTGACAATTTCTGCGAAGGTTCGTAGTTGGAATGATAAGCAGAAGCTATCGGTGCAATCAATACAAACAGTAGCACAACCGACGGAATTGGAACTAGCGGAAACATTGCAACCCAGGATGATCCAAGGAATGCATAGTGTGCGCAACTTACAATTACAAATGGCTAATTCTGCAAAAAGTAGAGGTTAGGAGTTCGATTACTACAGTCTTGGATTGTAAGGTTGTTGGGGTGTCATATCCAGCCACGAGGTGCTGGGCTACAGAGACCGCTTGCTTCACCCTGGGGAAGTGTTCTGGAGGATGTGCTTATTTCACCGCGTCCACACAAACCAACACAAATATAAGCTTAAACCAATAAGAAAATTAGGGATTTTTTTCACTGGGTAATTTGAGTCTTAAATGCAACAGGGATAATAACATTAATCAGGCAACCAAATGCCCAGAAAAGGTCATGAATAAATCAAGGCATGTCTGCATATAGTATCACCATCATCACTAGTAGCATGACAAGCTGAATGCCTCAGGGCACGTATAGAATCAGAACAAGGAAAGTTTGAATGATCCATATGGCAAGAACTCTGACCGGCATCATACGGAGCTAAAAGGGACTTATGCGGCCAGCCAACCTGAGCAGTATTTCAGGTACAAGACGTTTTCTTGGAGGAGCAGTAGCGTCCAGTGCAAGAGCTTCTTCGTCATCAGAGTGTATAAAGGCTACCAAATAGTCGAATAGGGCGTCTTTACCTCCTCGGAGGGGGTCCTGCATTTTCACAAGATGTAAACTTAGGACATAACTAGTTTAATGTTGTTAGCAGCTATTATGGATCTAGATATCTGGTAAAATAGTCGAAACTTTCTTAGTTACATTAAGAGCAGCTGCTGAAAAAATTACTGCTTACTTGGATGAATAAATCAGTATGAGTTTTCCCATCATACAAGGTGAGATCTGCCTGAACCCTTGCATTTCGGAGTGCCTCCGCAAAATTTTTGCTGTATATGAATAATTAAAATGTCAATAAAATCGTTCATTTTCACTTGTCCTGTTGAACTAATACAATGTTGAATAAGTGAGAACCTTGCTTCGCATGGAATGGAATAATCTGCGGTGCCATGGAATAGAATAATATGTGGCAGAAGAGAAACAGCACCACTTGAGCCTAGATTTCGAACAATCATTTCAGGAGAATATTTTTCCAATGACTTTTCTCCTTCCATGATACTGAATCACAAATGAAAAATCAGCCAGATGTAGTAAAGAACTGCCGTAATTCCAAAACATAAAGAGGATCAAACTTATGCAAAAATGAAACAACATGCAATCCTGAAGGTTATTCATTACCTCAAAAAGATGGAGCGATACAAGCCCCGGCTATCGAAATGATCAACTAATTTGAGTAAATTGTATCTGCAAATGATAGTTAGGAAATTCAAGTGAGCACAATGCGCATATTTGGGCAAATCTGAACGTTACTAAATCTGAATCCGCAAAAACTTACCCGCCGGACAAACCAAAATAAGCACTTATTTGGGATGTACTCCACGAAATGTTCTCGTCTTTGAATTCCCTAACCGCCTGATGAACTAGAGCACACGCAGAAATATGTGCTCCAGCAGATTGGCCCATTAGATAAATCCTGCAAAAGATCATCTTTACTCAACTATTCACATTTGCAATAATAGAAAAATAATACTATGTATCAGCAGATCTTCACGTTATGATACTTCCATGTTTAAGTTTCAGCCAAAGGCTCAAGTTTCTTATGTGTTGCCTAAGTTAAAAATAGAAATCAAATATTATTTGATCATTATTGTGTTGTTCATAAGTGTTTAAAGCATGCCAATCAATGTCTTTTACTTATGCTGTAAACTCATATCAGAGTTTAACTATATTTTGCCTCTTAGTGTCAGAAGTGAAGCCAAAATTTAAGAACATTGGAGCAAAAATGAATGGATGGCTCACTTGTTTGGATCCCCTCCAAGTTCAATAATATTGTCAAGAACAAATGCAATTCCTTGGGTAACATCATCAACCATATCACTGATTGTCCCCTGCGGAAAATTTCTGCAGCCAGTGTAAAAGAAAATTATCATCAGCACAGATTTACAGAGTTACCAATGATTTCAAAATGCAAGAAACACACGAATATCGAAGTGAGATGTCCCACCTAGTATGATTGTTTTAGGTTGTCTAAAATTGATTGATTTGAGAGCAATTTTAGAATAAACAGGAAATGTCGCATTTCATATTTGTTCTACCTATTTCGAGGCTTGAGACTTGAGAAACAATTACCTATAATCAAGGCATGCCACCATGATACCCCGTTCCGCCAGTTGTAGCCCTAGAAGGGAACCCCATGCTTTGTACCTGCACCAAACCTATGCCTTAACACTCCGCTTGTAATGGAAGGAATAATATACAAATATAAATATAAGAGAGCATGTTGGTGGAATGTTTATTCAACACCATTGAAAGCATAGTAAAATAGAGGCTTCAATTTAGCAGCCATAGAAGACATTTATACGGATATCAGGCTAGTTAGAATCATTACACTAAGATTACCTAGAATGAAGAAAACAGCTTAAGCAATTTTTGTGTCAAGCACAAGGAAAATTCACGCTTGGATTTTGAAACTGAAAAGAGGCCTCCATTTAGGGTTTAGGGTTGAATTAAAATATATAAGAGGCACTTGTGCTTATAGATGAAGCATATTAGTTAAGGCACTGAAAATACAGATGGAAGTTAGACATAACAACCTCCAACTTACCCAATAATCCAAGCCCCACCAGTTACGAAAATCACAACAGGCTTCGGGCCATCACCATATGCAGGTGAAGGTAAATATAAATCCAACCTGCAAGAGGTTTCAGAACTATCATGAAAGGAAATGAAAGAACAAAGAAAAAAAAAAAGGAATAATATATGAAGACCAAAGTATACCTATTTCTCGGTTTATCACCATATACAATACTTCTGCGAACTTTGCTTGAAAAGAAATAACGGAATCCAACTGCCAAGAAGCAAAATGAAAAGAAAATGGTAAGCTAATATCCATCTAAGCTTATTAACTTTCAAAATATTTTAAATCTGCCATGATCCTCACTGAATTCACTAAGAGAGAAACATTCTTCTGTTTTTAAATAATAATAATAGTAATAATAATAAAGTATGACAAGATTGTATGAAACTTACCTTGCAGAAATCCAGGCATAAGAAGCATGGCATAGAGGGCAAGGGCCACTAACCTTGTCATCCATCGGTAGCCTACCCTGAATAAAAGAATGGTTAGGAAAAATCCAACACAAAACAAGCTATCTCGAGCAAGTAATGAAGCTTGATAAAGTTTGAAGTATAACCCAATATAATGAGCAGTGTCGAATGAAGCACTGTCAAAACAAGATGGTGATGGGCAGGCTGTTTTAACAGGCCAGAAAAGTATTCAATAAGATGGAAGTATAAGCTTCAGATGGGTTTTAATTGAAAATTGTGTAAAGCAGGTTATGGAACTCGGTAGTCAGTCTAGCATTATGGTACAACCATATGTAAAGATGTAGAAAATGATGGAATTCAAGTTTCTATGATGTTAACACAACAATTCAATTTTTCTTCGTTCTCATTGATATCAAATGCGTTGCAGATCCCTTCTCATGGATCACCAATCAAATCAGATACACCTATTAAAAAATTGCACAACAAAGATTCCAAAAAAAAAACAAAAAAAAAAAAAACATCAACACACTTCATTAAGATCACTCGGCATTCATTTTGTCTTCTCGTCATCTCGTGTATTTACCGAATAGGCAAGTATTCAAAAGCCAATGGAATCACAGAGTTTGCAGCAGGGATCGGCAAGTGTTCTAAAAACTAATCTTTGAACTAGAGATAATACCCGAGATATGTGAGCAGCTTGAAGGTGTGTTGAGTGACCAGATAAGTCTCGGCGGCAACACGGCCAATTTCGCGGCTGAGTGATTGCTGCCTACTTGGCGGGCAGGCCAATGTCGCCGCCCTTTTCCCTAATCTTCTCCTCCGGTTTTTATTCGAAGCAGTAGCGGGAAGGGGGAAAGTCGACACCCTAACCAGAGCATCGGTTTCCATTTCCCCCGTTATATCGGCCCCCGAATTAGTGGGAGATGGATCCGCATGCAGGGACGAGGACGTCTCCATCGACACTGGCCCGCAAAACCGAAATCTGTAGCAGTACGAGACGGAGGCTCTGAAACAGCGGTGCTGACAATTGTCAAATTCTGCATTTGGATGCACAACTCATCCGTGTTGGATTATCACAGTGAATCGTTATTGTGTAGGTTTTCCTGGAAAGGAAAGCGACTCATCGGTGCTGGAATTTCACCAGCTTTTTTCTGTGGCCCCGAGTAAAATACTCCTCGCAAAATTTGGTTCATCGACTTCCACCGGGATTGTAGACCACCTCCTGGAATGGGTTGATTGGGAGTCGGATCCGCTCAATTTAATGCCCCAACTCCACTCAATTTTATCGAATTTATTGTGTTCGACTTATTCAACGATTAAGCCCATTGTTAATTGAATTCAACCTGATATAATGGGGCTGTTTGGGAGTTTAGCACATAGCAGAAGCAGATAGTATATTTGACCAGCAGATTTGATAAGTAGATTTGAGTAGTAGATTTGACCAGTAGATATTAATAGTAAATTTGATTAAAGGTGTTTGGTAGACCACCATATATCAATCAGCAGATAGCATATTTAGTATGTGAAATGACCAATAAGGGCATAAACTATTTTAATTAAATATGACTACTCCAGAAAAATGGATTTGGGGAAACTGAACGTTTTTTTGCAATCGGAGGGGTAGCGCCGGTAGCTGCTCGTGAGGAGGGCGATGGCAACGTTCTATTCAATACTCCAGAAAAATGGATTTGGGGAAACTGAACATTTTTTTGCAATCGGAAATATGGAAAAATGCATTTAAGAAGAAGGGTATTTTAGTTGATGAAAAAATCCACTGAATCTGCTTGTTGATATGCTTCAAATGGAAGCAGATTGATTTTTAGCAGATTTGGCTTAATGTGCTCCCCAAATCTGTTGTTTGCCAAACAACCCAAAATAGCAGATACATTGGTCAAATCTGCTCATTCCCGATCTGCTACCCTTTCTACTCTCTCCCAAACAGGCCCATAGTAGTATCAAATTCATTGAGTTCAAATCATTTAGTAATTAAATAAGCCAATCGTTAATTGAGTTCAACCTGATATAGTATTTACGTTATGGTAACTAGCATGAGTTTCAGAAGCTACAACAAAGAAGTTAAACTTTTACATCACTCAAGTAATTCGTACTGTGTATATTTTACTTGACAAACTGAGTTACAAAATTTTAAGCTCATGAAAGTAATTAAAATTCCAAAATCAAATGATCACAACACTCCTTGCTCCCCAAATCTTCCTAAAAGAGATTCTTCCAAATCCAGTGTTGGATCAAGTGATGTACCAAAGCATTAACAGAATTTAACGAAACCAAAGATCAACATTTAACGAAACCCACTCATCGGCTCTAATAGAAACTCCTCTATTATCAAAGGAATCGCATGAGTTAGGGCCCGTTTGGATTGGCTTTTGAAAAAAGCAGAAGCCAAAAGTAGAAGCAGAAGCAGAAGTCAAAAGCAAAAGCATGTAATTTTTGTGTTTGGATTGAATGTTTGAAAAGCGCTTTTTCTAAAAAATATGTTTGGATGAATAAAAATAAAAAATGCTTTTAGAGTGTGGTAATTACCAAAAAGGACATGTTACTTAATATGGTAATAAGATATATTTATAGTGTAATTTATATTAAGTAGTGGGGGTATTTAAGTCCTTGCACATTTTACGAGTTGCTTTTAGCTTCTGCTTTTGGGAGAAGCACCTCCTGGGCTGCTTCTCCCAGAAGCACTTTTTTCGCTTTTCGAGGTGCTTTTGTTTTTTCTTAAAAGCCAAAACAAACACCTAATTTCTACTGGAAGTGCTTTTGGCAGAAGCAAAAGCCAAAAGCACCTCCCTAGAAGCCAATCCAAACGGGCTCTTACTTTCCCCAGTCAGAATTATACTACAATCTAGTATAAACAATTCTTCAATATTTCTGATTCTCACACTCTATAGTATAAACAATTCTTTAATATTTCTGATTCTAACACAATCTAGTACTATAAACAATTCTATAACCCAGCCAATATTTGAGCCATGAACCTATGACAGCTAAATTTCCACTCCACGTATAGCAGTAGAAGAAACCATTCACATAAAAGGAATAAAGAAGCAAAGAAATTATACACTACGATGTGACGCTGGTAGAACTTCTGCTTGAAGTGCTTAACCTAACCACGTCGCTGCGGGAAGCCATGTGGGGCGGAATGAGGACGTTAGACCAGTAATCCGCCCAGCGGGGATCGTTTTCGTAATCGTAGGCAGCAGCGGCAGCTGCAATCCTCTTCAGCCTCTTCGTTCCCCATAGCTGTCCAATGGGCCGAGGCTCTGTAAAACAGAACTCAAAATTCACACTTTAAGCCTCGGTCAGTGAAGCTAAAATTATGCTCTTCGTCGATAAATGAACTTTCGTATGCAGAAGAATTTTGATGCTCGACTGGGCGCCGTATATCCTGACCACGCTCGGAAGTCGGAACACCTTTTCCTTCGGTATTCAGTTTTCCGTCATTGGTTGCGACGAAATCGCTAAGGCCATCTCCAACCCACACCTCTATTTTACAGTTACACTATCTCTATTTTACAGTTAGATTTACAGTTTTCCACTATCCCTCTCCAACCCACAACTCTAAATTTCCCTCTACAATAGAATATTCCATTATGATTCCCTTTACTATTCATATAATATTACATTTATCAATTATATTAATACATATTTTAAATATATATAACATATTTAATTTTTATATTTAAATTATTTAATTAAAAATAATAATTACTTTGTATTTATATTTATGTACATTAATAATTATCATATTAAAATTATTTTTAATATTAATTTAATTTTTAAATAATGAATAAAATTTAAAATTATATTACAAAAAAAAATTAAAAACAAACAATTTATTAAACACATTTCATAACTCATAATACATTAAACATCATAGCTCATGCGTTCTTCCCACAAATGTTCAATCAAAGCATTACGAAGTGATATATGTGCATCTTTGTCCTTAATTTTCTTAAATCGGGAAAGAAATGTCTGGAATTGATCGAGTCCTTCATTCACAATTTCAACGTCTGGGATAGGAGCTTCTCTTGCTTCATCGATGGGTATATTGAGATCCCGCTCATCTTCAATTATCATATTGTGCATGATAATACACGCAGACATTATATCATGCAAATCATCCTTGCTCCAATATCGGGAAGGATTTGCAACAATTGCAAACCGGCTTTGAAGAACTCCAAACGCCCGCTCGACATCCTTCCTACACGACTCTTGTTTCATTGCAAAATACCTCTTTTTTCTGTGCGAGGATCGTGAATAGTTTGAACAAGTGTTGCCCACTTTGGATATATTCCATCCGCGAGGTAATAACCCATATCGTACACTTTTCCTTGGATGACATAATGTGCTGGTGGAGCGATGCCTCTAGCCAGATCTGCAAAAAGATGAGATCTTTCCAAAACATTTATATCATTATTAGACCCTGGCATACCAAAGTACGCATGCCATATCCAAAGATCGTAATCAGCAATAATTTCAAGGATTATTGTCGGTTTTCCACTACGTCCCGCATATTGCCCTGCCCAAGCAGTTGGACAATTTTTCCACCTCCAATGCATACAATCTAGAGAGCCTAACATCCCTGGAAATCCCCGTTGTTTACCAATATACAGTAGTCTAGCAACATCATTCGGATTAGGAGATCTCATATATTAGTTGGAAAATATTTCAACGATTGCACGAGAAAACCTTTTCACACATTCAATTGTAGTTGACTCACCAATATTTATGTATTCATCGACTGCATCCGCCGGCATTCCGTATGCCAACACCCGAAAGGCAGCTGTAACCTTTTGTAGAGTGGACAAACCCGGTCTCCCAAGTGCATCTATACGTTGAACGAAGTACTCGTCGTGGCTTCTTAAAGCTTCAACAATACGAAGAAATAAATTTCGAGACATCCGAAAACGTCTGCGAAACATCTCTTCATTGAAGGTTGGAGTTTCAGAAAAGTAATCATTGAAAAGTCGTTCGGCAGCTCCTTCTCGATCACGATGGATTACTCTACGCCCACGAACTGAACCACCATGAACATTTGTTGAATTTTGGGATGCTAGTAATGCCCCTATTGCAAGATTGTTGTGCTGCATCTGTTGAAGTAATCTTTGTTGGAGCTCTTCAAAGTCGTCATCATCGTCGAAGATGTGATTCATTATCCTAAGATTTTTTTTTAATCAGAATACAATGAAAATTTGAATGTGTAATTCTAAACAAGATGTCTACCTTAAATAGAGAAATTGAATATTTTCTACAAAGAATACGAGCCATTGGATTTATGCTTTCAATCTGAACCATTAAATGTGTCGGTATGATCCTGACCGTTAATGTGGAATATTATTTAAAAAGACATAATCTGAACCATTGAATGTGTCGGTAGGATCTTGACCGTTGATGTGGCATCCAATTCAAACGACTCGATCTGAACCATTGGATTCATTCTTTAAATCCGAACCATTAGATTTGTCGGTAGAATCTTGACCGTTGATGTGGCATCCAATTCAAACGACTCGATCTGAACCATTGGATTCATTCTTTAAATCCGAACCATTAGATTTGTCGGTAGAATCTTGACCGTTGATGTGGCATCCAATTCAAACGACTCGATCTGAACCATTGGATTCATTCTTTAAATCCAAACCATTAGATTTGTCGGTAGGATCTTGACCGTTGATGTGGCATCCAATTCAAACGACTCGATCTGAACCATTGGATTCATTCTTTAAATCCGAACCATTAGATTTGTCGGTAGAATCTTGACCGTTGATGTGGCATCCAATTCAAACGACTCGATCTGAACCATTGGATTCATTCTTTAAATCCGAACCATTAGATTTGTCGGCAGGATCTTGACCGTTTGATTTGTGAGAACTTTACTTATAAATAAGTTATAGTGGAATAGACTCTACACGTCCCACATTCCATTTACAACATATCTTTCAACCATATACTCTCCTTTCTTTCATTTATTCTCTATGGCAAGCTCAAGAAATGTCAATTACAGCATTGATGAAGATAAACAACTTTGTCATGCATACATCGAAATTTCCCAAGATCCTGAAATTGGCATATCCCAAAAAAAAAAGAAATGTTCTGGCAACGTGTTACTGATACATTGAACCTACAAAAACCCAATAAATCTGTTCCGGATAGAAGCTGGCGTTCCGTTGAGAGCCGAATGCAGACCATCTTGGCAGCCACGGCGAAGCTTAAATCTTGCATCCAACAAGTCGAGTATATGAAACCAAGTGGTATCTCCACAAATGATTTGGTAAGTTTAGATATGTATTTGACAATATGTTTTCATGTATGTCAATAGATATTCTAAAACTTTAGTAAATATGCAGATGAATCGAGCGAAGGAGCTGATGATGATGGAAAAGAAGTATGCCAAAGGATTCAAATTTGAGCATGTGTGGGATATTATGAAGGATTTCGAAAAGTTCTCTTGCAAGGCCCAAAAATCACGATGTGAAGATTTTTCAACTCAATCACTCAGTTCAAATACCCCGATGCCCGAATCTCCTATGTCACCTCCCTCAATTCCTTTTCCTGTCAATTTAACTGATGGTAGCGACAGTGGATCTGGATTTGGATCTCAACGCCCTTTGGGTGTTAAAAAATCTAAACTGAAAAAGAAGAAAGGTGAAGATATTTCTGTTTTTGTTAATTCATTGTTGGAAAGTAATAAACAAATGCAGGCATATTATGAGGAGACAAAGAAATCCCAAGATCGGAAGATTGCTGCTATTGAACATGCGAATGAGTTGGCCAGGAAGAAGGAAGATCAAGAAACCATGTTGATTGATCCAATGACAATTTCCGATCCCATCCGACGTATGTTTATCCAACAATCACAAGCCGAAATAATGGAGAGAATGCGTGAGCAGTCTTCATCCACTCCCAACACTAATTTTGGCTTTCAAAATTATTTTGGAGACACCGGGGGTTCCGGATCTGACCATGATTTGGGAGATTATTAATTTAGTTTACTGTATTATGTTTTAATTAATTTATCACTACATTTGTATCTCATTTCAATTTAAATTTAATGTTATGGTATTTTAATCTAATGAGTTTTATTTTATTATGTTTATATTAAATTTAATATATTAAAATAAAAAATATAAACTTAAATTTTTAAAAAATAGAGAAGAAAGAAAATAATTCAAATAAAAGAAAAATAAAAAAAATTATAAAAAAAATAAAACAAAAATGAAAAAAAAAAGATCAAATAACAAAGTAAATAAAAAAAGAGAAAAAAAGGGGGGGATAGCGGCGATGAACAGTGCACCGCAAAAAATTGCGGTGCACTGTGCGGGAACGCCAAAAATGGCGTTCCCGGCCGCAATCTTTGCGGGCGCATTGGAGCGCCCGCAACCGGGGGTTTCCCCTCCAACGCCAAAAATGGCGGTGCGTTGGAGGTGGTCTAAGCAATCACCCTGGATTTCTTTAACGCAATTTATAACACGCTTTTACCTTAGAAACCCTGGCTTTGAACTTTTATGGAGTAGTTAGTTACTAGTACTAGTAGAAGTGTAGAACATTTCTGTCTCATTTTTATTATAGAAAATAATTAGTTATTTAAGGTCATAAATAATGGGATGTTAGGATATAAAGAAATGAAAGTGAGATATAAATAATGGGATGGAGTATTATGTATTTCAATCACGCAAAAAAAAGAAACTAAATTTGGCCACGGAGAGTGTGTCCACTTTTAGGTCATCGCGTGGAACATGCAACACACGCGGCCCGTTAAGACGATGGCTTGGTCAAATTGGCCATAAATTCGGTCCAAATGCCCTGTGATGGCCGAAAATCATAATACTATAATTGATGACCAAAAAATAGAAATGACTCCTTATAGTGACCTAAAAAATATTTAACTCTACTATGGATGACCAAAGATAGGAAGCCTTTTTATTCCTCTCCTGCGGATGCTATGGGAACCTCGTTTCCATGGCGTTAGATGGCTTTCTCCTGGCCTATTTTGGCTCACAAGGAATATATACATATATAGTATTTGGTATAAATACAATTATACTCCCTCTGTTTTCTTATTATTGTAACATTTGAAATTTTAACACTGTTCACACTTGTACTTTGACTTAAAGTTTTATCATAGTTATACAAATTAAAATATAGCTAGTGAGATCTTGTTATATCGTCTCATCGAGTAGTTTTTAAATATCAAACTTTTAATGGTTTAAAATGTGCATTGGACTGCATGCACTGTGTATCCGTTACAATTTTTTTTAGAAAACAGAGGAAGTATTATTTGTATTTTTCAGAAGGATGGAGACTTATTTTGGTTAAATCCCCCAACTCTCGGGGTTCGACTCCCCACCCAGCCCTCATCCCTCCCCTTTGATCCTTTTACAATTTGTATAGCATAGACTTCCATCACCATTTTTTGGCATGTGTAGGTTGATCAATCAAAAAAATTTGTATTTTCCATAATACGATTTGCAATATTTTTAACTGAGTATTTATCCGAATTGTATGTTCCTTATAATTTTTTTTAGGGGGGAAGGAGGCCCGTGGTCATTCGACTATTCTTTTTAATATATACTTCCTCCGTGTTTTTTTATTGGCTCATTAGGTCATGGCTACTATTCACACACATTTTGATTTAAAATTTATTAAAGTTAAACAAGTTAAAATATAACAAAGTGTTATTTTATAAATACATCTCGTCTTGTAGTTTTTAAATATCGAACTTTTAAAATTTTTATTTGTATCGAACTTAAATTATTAATAATTTAAAATATATATTAAACAATATGCTGGATAAATCCATAATAAAAAAACAAAAAAAGTATTTAAAATTAAATCAATATATTACATAATAAACAATGTAAAAAATCAAACATAACATAATAAATGAACTCATAGGCCATAGCCCTTATTGGCTCCTCCAAAAAAAATAAATTAACCCATACAGTACTTCAATTATAAATGCAAGCCACCAAGAGATCCATAGCACCTTTACGTGAAAAGATAAAAATACCCTTATATGCCTTTGCATTTATTCATGAGAGGTGACATATCCTACACTCAGAGTATAGAATTTGAACCACACGCCCTCTCATACTCTCCTTTATTTACTTTCTCTTTCCTTTTATCTCTTTATAAAAATTAATACTACATTAAAGTACATATTTTGATTTAATTATATTTTTGTATTATTAGTATACTTTAATTTTTCATTCATTATTTATATATTTTTATGTTTTTTCCTTCAACATATTTTTAAGATGTTGAATTGTATTTTAAATTTAACTTAACGTCCTAAATACTTTATCCATAATTCAATGATGTTAACGTTTGCATAGTTAACAATATTTATTGAGTAACTTTGATTCGACTTTTTAACACAATTATATAAGATAAAATATAGTCAAGTGAGATGTTAAATTCGTCCAATCACATAATTTTAGAATATTAACTTTTATAATTTTTACTTTTATACACTTTGTGATATTAATCGTTAAACATTTGCACTGGATTGCGTGAAAACATAAAATGTGAATATCATTAAATTACGAGAGGGAGTATACTATACTCGATTTATTGTTTAATATTTTATTTGAAAATTTGAAACTAATTTATATTTGAAAATTTGAAAATAATATTGAAAATTATTGTTTAATATCTCTTCAAAATAATGTTTTACATAGTAAATTATTTACAAAGGTTCTTATATTATAAATATATTTCAGTTTCAATTTTGATCCCGAATCAACCGCAGTAAACGTTATGCAGAGTTTCTTTAATAATCACATTTGATAAATCTCATTTCCACTTAATTTTGGGGCTTGCAGTTGGCGCGTAGGTTTGATTCCCCATTTTTAATTTTTATTGAATAGTACTATATATATACCGTTACCACCTAAGGCCATGGACTTATTTTTGCTTTGTAGCTGGGGAGGATTCCGACGCTTTGTTCCTTGAACCGTCGTCCTCGCTTTCTACCCCCTCTAATCCTCGAATTTCCTCCAATTTCAGTTTTTGCCGCTGTGAATTTGTGGGTATGATGCATTTTGTTTATATTTAACTGTATTTTTTTGGGATGTATTATTAGGTTGTTCCGCCGTTGAACGAATCTTCTTACGCAATTTTTTTGATTCGATTTTTTTTTTTTCCTTTTCAGGAAACCGTATATTTTGTTATAGGCGTTGAGCAGAGCCGCTGAAGTGAGTTTGTGAGATTTCATTTTACGCCAAAAGCTGTTTTAATTGAAATTGTTTCGCCGGCACATTTAAGGGGCGTTGGATTTTGATTCAGAGTGTGTTCCTCTGAGGAACAACCTAGGGTTCTAATTTGATTTCTTGAAAGTGTTGGGGTTCTTGGTTTATGGAGGGAAATTCGAGATAACTTGAAGGGCTTAAAGTAGTTCTAAGAGGTTTTACCCATTATTTCTTATTTTATTCTCAGTCGTGTGAGTGTCCAATTTTCTGATATTCAGGATAGCCTTTCTGGATGAAGATAATTACACTTTGATTGGTTATCTTTTGAGTGTGAAATGTTGCATATGTTGACAAGTTTGTAAAAAGCCGTGGTATGATTTACCTAGAAAAATGTGTACACTGTTGGTTTTTCTTGAAATTCTATTGGAACGAAGCTTTATGATTTAGTAGTCATGATTATTTCCAACAGTGTATGCAAAGTTGGGTGCACATGTAGGTTTATTGTGTATTTGGATACAGAGTTTGATATGTTTGTTTAACTTTAGAAAACGATTTTGACTTTAATATTTCTGTTTGGGTAGCATCTTTGCTTGGGTGAGGCTAATAGAAAATGTATTTGTGTTGAGTTTTAGGTCGTTTGGGAATTGAAAATATTGCATATAAATCAAAATCTAAACCATGCACGTGTCTACTAAATATTCTCGTATATATACTTTATGGAAGTATAAAATAGAATTACATAGACGCTGCCTACATTGAAATTAAAATTCTGTACATAAAATTGCAAACTCAACTGTAATTTTACCGAGGCTTAATAATTGATTTACAAATTTTGTGGCATTATTATGCACCATTTTGATATAAATTAAAAAGTGTATCATTTTCTAAATTTCATTGCATCCAGAAATACTCAGGGCTTTCTGAATATTGAAGGAATTAGGTGAGGTCTTGAAATGTTGGGTTCATTTAGGTGAGACTGATGGTCTTCTTGTTTGGGGCATGAGAGTTAGCTCTTTAATCTTGTTAATATTACACTATATTATACATTTATACTTATGGTATACTCAAACGAACAGAGAATTCTCCTTATGGTATATGTTATCTATATCTAATTATTCATTTGGTTGGATTCTTCACTTGTGATATTCTATCTTTCACAGGTTGAATCTCTGTTTGATCAAATCGTGAGGATACATGGTACTTCTTTTCCTTGATGCTTTATGTTGGACAAACCAATGAATCAGAATTTTGTGGCATCTTGTGTTACTGAAATAGTATTTTGGTTTGTTTATTTTACTGGACCTTACATGTTTACTGTCCATGTGCAGGGGGAGACTGCCCTGGTAGATGATGTTGTCGATGTTGATTGGAATACAGATGACGAACTGGAAATTTTTGGGGAAACAGGGCCGTCTTCTCTTACCGTTCTGCCTTCTCATACTGTTACGACCTCATCGTCTCTTACTGTTCTGCCTTCTCATGCAATTACAACTTACAGTACGCAAGCTATAGCTGACGTTGGGGAGGTAATACCACGATAAGCTTATATGCTATATTTGCTTTAAGATATTTTAATCAACTGTAGTTGGATACCGTATTAATGAATATCTATTTGTCTACAATGTTTATTGACCTTTTTACTGTCAAAATTTTGAAACATCTTAGCTATAGTGTAGATCCTTTTGCAAACTGTATGGCATTGACATCAGTGAGTTTTGTGTGCACTTCCTAACCGCATTATCATTCTTTATCTTTATGCAAATGGGTAAAATCATAGAGGAAAAGGAAAAGGGAATTCGCAGAAGTTTATATCTGCACAATATCATAATCCAAATGTCCCTCCTTTGGAGCTTAACCTTGCATAAAGTGCTAAATTTGTTCATTCTGGTACCTTTGATGCTGTGTAAGATTTTTTCCAGTGTTTTGACACACAACAGTTTTAGAATAATTTGAAAGGAGGCTGTCAAAAGCTTCAGGAATGGAGTTGGCTCTTTTTAGTTCAAAGTAAAACTTGAAATAGAAATCTGAGGAGGAACCTCCTTTTAGTTCAAGTAACATGCATCTAGTCTCTTGCATGTAGTAATTGCCGAAATTTCAAATGATTTCGTAGTACTTACTTACTGCCCCACTATGCAGTGTGCAAAGAATGGATGCTTTAATTTATAATGCTCTGTTGTTTCTTCCTGCTTACCAAATGCACCCTGATTGAAGATCTTGTTTACCTATGTTTGAAACTTAATAGAGTTTTGACATCCAGTTTGCTTGTATATCCATATGTGATAGGACTAAATAGTGAATATGTAGCACTCTGGACAGTTAAAATTTGAGTGTATATATATAGGAGTGTGTGCAATTATTCTTGAGTTGTATGTTTTTAAAATTTAACATTCTCGGCAAATTATGGTCAAACCAGAAAGCATAATTTTTTGCAAATTTTTCCTGTGACTGACCAATTTATTTTGATGTGTAAAGGCAAGCTCATCATCTGGTCCATCCCATTTTAAGTTGATCAGCCATTTTGTTGGAATGGGATTTTTAGAAAAGTTGGTTACGAAGGCAATTGAGGAAAATGGTACTGTATTCATTATTCATTTAAGATTGATTAGTTTGAGAAAAACACTGGTGTCTAATCGTTCTGATGACTTTGCAGAAGATGGAAATACAGAGTCGATATTGAATACCCTGCTAGCATACTCAGTGAGTACAATCCTACATTCAAAGTAGTGTGAATGGTTCCTGATTTTCTGTGATGGTTGATTTATATTTTGTTGTTCGTGTTGTATCAGATGGTGTTGATTATACATGATTTAGTTTTGTTCGTCTCTTCATGTTGGTTTACAAGAGCACAGTTTGAAGTAGACTGGGCTCATGTTAATGTTAACAATCACCGTATTGGAGGCACTTTGTTACTGATTTTTTAGCACCAGTTATATCTTTTTGCATTGACCATGAACAATGAGCTCAACAATTTGAATCCTACTTTAGTATATGATATTTTGAGAGCTTGGTAATGGCATCAACAATGTACTATGGCAGCTGAAACATTCAAACATAAATCACCTTCTGAAGAATATTTGAAAACAAATTCAACATATGTTTGGTCCAGAAAAGTTTTTATTTAAATTTTTATCTTTCACAAGTCTTGTGAACCAAGAAGTTCTTAATCTTGGGCATCTAGAGGTCTCCTAAATGCAGCACCAAAGCATCTTATCTTGTGTATTTATCTCTGTTTCTCTTCTACTGCAATTACTCTCTTTTCATTTAGTGCTACATATTATTAATTTTATCCAATTTATTTGGATGGATATCATTTTCAACATTGTCTTTTCAACTATCCTAATTTTTTGTTCACCTTATTTTTTCTAGCTATCTAATAAAGTAGTCCTTATAATAGTAGAGATATTTTCGAAGATCCAGTTAACAATTATAACTCATATTTTGTTTTTCAGACTCTTGAAGATTCTCCGGATGAGAAACCGTTGAGGACAAATTCTGATCCAAGCTCTTCTGATTACAACGAAAACCTTCAGAATGAGCTCTCTGACTTTGACAGCTGGTCTGAAGAAGACTTAGAGTTGGAAGTATGAAAGCGTTAATTTAATGATTATTATGAGCGACTTTTTTTGTTGTTATTTTGGCTATTTTCATGGTAAAAAGAATCAACCCCAGCAAAAAGTACTGTTCGCTTGTATGTTGATCTTGAGCATAATTTTCCATATAATTGACGTTCCGCTAAAACTGTTTTGCTCTGACTTTCTTATTTTAGATGATCTTATTGTTCTCTAAATTGGAATTATAAGTGTTGAAACTGAGTTCTTGTCCAGCATTCATGATTTTTTTGGGGATTGAACGATAAATTTCCTTTGCAGGATGATTCTAATTACATATCTGAGAAGCACAAAATGTTATCCCTGGAAAGCGCGGGAACTTTGTCTGAGAAAGAGAGAAAATTGCTAGACTTAGCAAATATGGGATACACCCTGGAAGAGGCGTCGATAGCTATGGAGAGATGTGGTGAGGGAAATATAATGTCATGCTGAGATCTAGCAACCTAAGACTGATTGGGAGTGGCACTCATATACTCAATCATCTTTTATCCTTATATCAGGTCCCGAAGCATCTGTTTCTGTTTTAACTGATTTCATGTTTGCTGCTCAAATGGCTAGGGAGGATGACTGCTATCTACAAGACGACCTCAAGGTTAATTATTCGTATTCTTTCTAGATATCACTGTTTGGTGTTCTTGACCTATGTTTTGTATTTTATACCTGCAGATTCGAGTTATGTCCACTGGAAGCAGCACAACCAAAAAGAGAAAGTTCAATGAAATGTGCAGGAAGAAAGAGATGGCCGAGGAGACGATTCGTCTCCCTAATCCCATGATAGGGTTTGGTGTACCGTCTCTACAACGTGAACATATTAATCGTTCTTTACCAGAATCAGAGAGAGGCCCACCATATTTTTACTACGAAAATGTGGCACTTGCCCCAAAAGGCGTGTGGGACACCATATCCCGCTTCCTCTATGATATTGAACCGGAATTTGTTGATTCTAAGTACTTCTGTGCCGCGGCAAGGAAAAGGGGATATATACATAATTTGCCTATTGAAGGCAGATTTCCTCTTATTCCCATTCCACCTCTTACGGTCAACCAAGCATTTCCATTATCGAAAAGGTGGTGGCCTTCATGGGATGCAAGAGATAAAATGAATTGCATTCAAACTGTAATTGCAAGTGCAAAGCTAACCAAACGAATTCGCAAAGCCTTGAAGAGGTATGATTGTGAGCCACCAGACGCAGTCAAAAAATATGTCCTTGAACAGTGCCGAAAATGGAATTTAGTATGGGTGGGGAGAAACAAAGTTGCTCCTATGGAACCTGATGAAATTGAGATGCTGTTGGGTTTCCCGAAGTTCCACACTAGGGGTGCTGGAACCAGGACAGAGAGGTACAAATCCCTCGGAAACTCTTTCCAGGTCAGCAACCTTTCTTTCCTATGTTTTTGATGGGATGTTACTTTGGGTGCATGATTTTATAAGACACGTTACCTTAAACGCATGTTGCACTGTTGCAGGTAGATACTGTGGCCTATCATCTCTCCGTCCTCAAGGAAATTTATCCAAACGGCTTAAACCTCCTGTCCCTCTTCTCCGGAATCGGTGGTGGTGAGGTTGCCCTCCACCGGCTCGGTATTAAACTGAAGAATGTGGTCTCTGTTGAGAAATCCAAGGTGAACAGAGACATAGTAAGGAGCTGGTGGGAGCAGACAAACCAAACAGGTAACCTCATTGACTTCGATGACGTGCAGCTTGTCGACGATGAGAAACTGGAGCAGCTGGCAGATGGGATTGGGGGATTTGATCTGATAATCGGAGGGAGCCCTTGCAACAATCTGGCAGGAAGCAATAGGGTGAGTAGGGATGGATTGGAGGGGAAAGAGTCTTCACTATTTTTTGAGTATGTTAGGATATTGAATTCAGTGAAGGAGATAATGAGGGCTAGGCAGCACCACTAACTAATGAATTAACTCTATTTATTAAGGCTATTCTGCACTTTGTTTTATTAAAATTGTATTTATCTGATTGAACATGCTCTGAATAATTGCTTGATTAGCAACTCTCTACAGTTTGTTTTTTCTGTTTTTTCCCCCCTTCAGTTCATTGTTTGGTACACTTTGGTGTTTATTTTTTTTCCTGTTTTGAAGCACATTATTTGGTTGTTATTCTTGCACTTGCGAGTGATTTTGATTCCTATTCTTGAAGGCACTTCCATGTGTAGTTGTAGAGTCAACTGTTTACGTGGAAATTGAAGTCCTTTGAATCTTTGTGTTGTGTCATTCCATGCACACAAGTTTAGTTTTAGAACCTAAATCTCTTGGTTGATGTGGCTGGTGTTCCATTTCGGAGGAATGCTTGACCTGGGTCCACTTTTAATTCTAGTTTGATTTTTAAACAACATAAATATGAACATTTCATGGTGCTACGGTCAGGGGCCTAGGGATGGCAATGGGTCGGGTTTGGGTCGGTTCTGCCAATACCCAAGACCCGATCCAGGGCTCGGGTTCAGTTTGGTTCCGGTCTGACCTGGACCCATTGCCATCCTTAGGGATGGCAACGGGACGATTCTGGGTCCATTTTGTAAGACCCAAGACCCGACCCAAGTTCGGGTCTTTCTCGGTTTTCAGTTCTGACCCGACCCATTGCCATCCTACAGGGGCCACAATTTATGTCGATTATTTTTATACTTAATGTCGTGGAAATTGGCAAACACTGATGCATGTACAGAAGGATAAAATAATAAAAAGATCCACATTATTATGGTATCAACTCGCAAAAATATGTATTGACTATATATTTCGAAATAGTAGTAGTAACTAAATTTATGTTTTCATAATTGGTCAAGTGGTCTCCTCATTATATAAACCTGTTGCACCTCAATAATCTCTGCCTGATGAGGTGGCCCCGGAACATCATAGTAAAAATGAAGAAGTTACAGATAACAAGAAAGGCTGTGAAGATGCAGGTAACACGGGCAGTGCAGATGCAAACATCAAAGGTGGTGAAGATGGATTAAAAAAAGAAAAAAGAAAAAAAAAAGAGAGACTAAAATCAGTGACTGTGGTCTGTGGGTATGAAGTGATGATCTATATAACAAAATTAGAGATGATGGATATGATGAAGGTAGTAATGATGCATATAACAAAGATAGCAATAATGGCCAGAGAAAGTTGCTTCTGAACAGAAGATAGGACTTGTCTGGTGTTGTAAACAGTTGTTTAATGCATTTTCTTGAAATTTATGATTACTGAAAGTGTCTCAGAAGTATCTAATTTTCTTATCCAGCATGTGTTGAGTTGAGAATAAACTCACATTCTGTTATACCTTTCATTCTGATGTTTTAGTCACGAAGTTTTACAAGTAATCGACGTTTTCTTTAGGACTTGCTAACAAGGGAGAGGGCTCGTAGAAAAACGAGTACGTACCAGTAGTAAGCCAATCCCGGAGAGATATGTTTTTAGATCTCGCATTGAAAAACCTCCTTTTTCATTTAAATACACAAGATGCATATTGGGGGGTGGGGGGGGGGGGGGGGGGGGGGTGGTGGTGATGTGCCTTGGCCAAAATACTACTCTCCTAATGCATAAAACAGGAATCTGTTATTGTCAATTAAGAACTTGACTATGTTTTCAAAACCCTGGTTTTTGACCTTTATAGCTATGCATAGGAATTAGGATGATGCCTTGTGTACAGATTAATAAAAGCTATGAGAATGTATAGTACCCCAACTTCATTCAGAATCAAAGATAAAAGAATTACTGTTATGATTTTCAACCATTTTTGTTAGCATTAAAAACAAAATTTTACATTCCAAAAATGAATTGGAAGAAAGGAAATAGCTCCCCCTTTTGAATGAACTTACAAGAACCTATATACTACTACTATACTATGAACTTGTGGCTGGAGGCAGAAGCTTCTTGTGAATTTGTGTGATCAGTGGAAAACAATCCCAAATTTAACTCCTCCAGCTGCTTTGAGAGTTATTGAAATACTCCGAACTGTAGTCTTGACTGCCACCAAATGCCATTCTTTGAAACATTCTGATCTGCGCGGACTGTTCTCTTGAATTGAAAATTTCACTCTGCCCCGGCTTCATTCCGTTGTTCAGGTCTGCTAACTCATCCATTGAATCTAAAGCTCTCACTATCTGTGAAACAAGACAGAAATCTCTTCAGATGATGCACAAGGGAAATGTAGGATGTTGGACACACAGAGGAGAACCAACCTGACTCATTCGCGGTCTTTTAGCAGATAAATGGCGCACGCAAGCTGCAGCAGCTTCAATCATCCTGAACATTTCGCTGGCAGTGAAATTGTTTCCCAACCTTGGATCAACTAGATCTCCGAAATCTTCCTGATCGAGGGCTTGAGTGAGTAAAGGGCGCGCCTGCAGGAGAGAACAGAGCATATACCATATTCAGTTGTTTCTTGGTACTATATATTACTAAGGTTTCTAATGGGTGCAATATATTATAACATCAGTCTTCAGATATTTTATATTTTTGTCTTGCCAACCCACAGTATATATACACACACATTCAAGGATTCTGAATAACAGGCGAGGGGCGAGGGGCCTTACCCATTCAACCAAGCTTTCATCACCAAGTGGTTGAGAGGCGTCAACAGGTTTACGACCTGTAATGAGCTCCAAGAGAACAACACCAAATGAAAAAACATCAGATTTCTCGGTAAGTTTGCCAGTTGACGCATACTCTGGAGCCAAGTACCTGCGAGTAATCCATACAATAAATGAGTGAATGGACAGAATTGGCTAATGATCTATATAATGAGGAGCCATCTTCATTGCAGTAAAATAGTTCATGAAACACAACAGGCAGGCTAATAATCATTTAGTTATAGTCAAACAGGAACGACTTAGTCTTGAATACCCATGCTTGAGTCATGTATGTCTGTGTATATATAAAGCTTTAGCCTACCCAAAGGTTCCCATCACGCGAGTTGACACATGAGTGTGCAAATCCAGTTCCAGTGCTAGCTTAGCAAGCCCAAAATCTGCAACCTGCAATTGAAACTTATTTAAACACTCCCCTACATTTGTTTTGTACAAATTGTGCCATAAGGACTGCCTGAGATTATCTTCTTGCTTTAGGCCATCAATAAATAACATACTAGTTATGGGTTGGCATTAAAACTATATGCATACCCGCGCTTCAAAGTTGTTGTCCAGAAGAATATTTGTCGACTTTATGTCTCTGTGAATAATGCGGGGTTGACCTGAAAAACTCAATCAAAATTTTAGTCAGGAACAGTCAAATTTAAATGGCCTTGACTCTGTAATTCAAACTTTTTTGGTTAAATGCCATGCCCCATTCAAAGTTAGAGTTGGAAGTGGGAGCTAATCTACGTCATTTAACACATAATTAATGCTCAAACATGAGGAAAATGGAATTGGCATGTTAGAATACAGTTCAGGAAACTACCATACACATATTTAGGTGATTCAGAAAATATATTTTTGCAGGAAAATATAGCAATCCCACAACCAGAGCTAGAGCTTACAGTCTTCATGAAGATAGGCAAGCCCACGTGCTGCACCCGCTGCAACTTTAACTCGACTAGACCAATCCATTATATGCTTCCCACCGCCTGTGACATGTAAACAAAGTCGGGTGAATATCAGTAAACAAGTTCAAATTTTGTTGGCAGTTCAGTAACCTGGATCTGTCTTTACCATGAAGATGATGATGCAGCGTGTTGTTTGGAACATAATCATAAACAAGCAACCTTTGGTTTTCAGAGATGCAGTAACCAACAAGTGATACCAAATGCCTGTGGTGTATTCGGCTGATGATCTCCACCTCTGCTCTGAATTCACGCTCTCCTTGTCCGCCACCAGCCTTTAATTGTTTAACAGCCACTTCTCTTCCATCTACCAAAACTCCTTTATAAACACACCCAAATCCGCCCTCACCCAGAAGATTATTTGGGGAAAAAGCATTTGTAGCCTCATGTAGTTCTTGATATCCAAACCATGACCTAGAAGAATTTATGCCACTATCTGGCGAGTAGATGCCATTTTTAGCTGAAGCACTTCCTTCTAATGTAGCTGAATGACCTCTAAGAAAGGATGAATCTGGACACACAAAAAGCAAAAGAACATTGTCCTTACTCATGGTATATGTTAGTTATTAATCATAACTAACCACAACTTACCATAAAAGACGGGAACAATATATTATAACAGATACATAATATTCGAACACTCTATAATGTAAACTAAGAGTATGCTGCATGATATGTTGCCACCTGAAACTTGGTCAAGTTATAGTTGCATGATATTTGGGTTATTTAACATTCATTTGAATTGAAAAAGCTGTTCTTGATGAGAAGAAAACAAGGACTCTGTTATGTTGCAATAGACGCTTTAGCCACTTCATAATGTCTTACCAATATAGAGTTTCTTTAGCAGATAACACGAGAGGAAAGGTATGATATCTAACAATAGAAGGACAAAGAATCCTGAATGGAAACTTGACTGATGCCTAGGTGTCGATGAACACATTACGTCTTAATGTTACATGATATGCACAATGTGATATGGAGGAAAGAAAACAGAGTGACTAGTACCTGAATTTTGGGAGGATGCAAAAGGAGAAGGCATGCCATACTTGAGATTAAACCCATCCTTTCTTTTCTTTCTTCTATGCATATACCAAACGGCAAGAACCACAAGACTGAGTGCCAAAAGCCCAAGAATACTGCCCACTGCTGCTATAGCTCCACTATTTGAACCTGGTGGTGGATTTGAATTAGTAGTTGTTCTCGCAGTAGGTTTCTCCCCAGGGAAGGGCGGAACTGGTGATGATGGCAAGGCACCACTGACAGGTGTAGTGTTCAATGGAGGGGCCGATGTGGGAGGCGCGGGTAAAAATTGTCCAGGAGAAGGTGGTGAGGTGGAATCTGGAGGACTGGGAATCGGAGAAATATGAGAGGAACCATCTGGAGGTGGTGGTGGTGGTGGTGATTCAGTTGAGGGGGGAGAATGCTTTGGTGGTTGAGCAACAGGTGGAGTTGGAGGTGGCGGAGCAGGAGGACTCGAGGGCTGTGCTTCTGGTGGCGGTGGAGACAAAGGAACATCTGGAGGGGGCGCCGCGGGAGTGGCAGGGGATTCTCTTGGAGGAGAACCCCCCGGCGGTGGTGGTGGAGGCGAGGCAGTCGGTAATGGAGGTGGTGAAGTAGGTGGAACAGGCGTTACAACCGGTGGTGGAGGTGAATTGGGAATGGGAGGTGGAGCCACAGGAGGAGATGGTGGTGCCGACACGGGAGGAGGAGAAGGCGGCGGCGTAGGTGGTGCAGCAGGAGGTGTAGGCGGTGGCGATGATGGTGATGGTGGAGGTGATTGCGGCGGTGATGGCGGAGAATTGGTGATGGGAGGCAGAGGAAGGGTTGGTGGAGAGGATTGAGGAGGTGGGGAGGGCGGTGTTTCTGTTGTCTGGTCAGGATTCGATGAAACCGGCGGCGCCGGAGATGAATTTGGAGAAGATGAATTTGACGCCATATTCTGATATTCCTTCCCCAAAATGGCAAAAGAAATTCCAGATCAATCTACCTTAGAAATATGTGATCAATTTCCAACTTCCAACATCGAAATGCGAATCCCCAGTCTAAAATTCAGCAATAAAAATCCTTTCTTGTTCCTTCCTAACAATCAGCAGAATGCCAACAAATTTAAAGCCCTAACCTTAGCAAACAATCAGCAGAATTGCTATCAAAATCCAGATCACGCAAATCAACTCCCCCAATATTTATAGCCCTAAACAAGCCAAAATTCACCTTCAAATTCCCAAACTCACAGGCATCAACCCAGAAAATCCCAGTTCAAATTCAACAAGACAACAGAAAGAAATCACAACACACACAATCATCAAAAGGAGAGGAGACCCGAAACTCCCAATAGGAACTCGGAAGCGAAAAAGAAGAACAGGGAATAACCCCAGATAATCACATAGCGGAAATCACGGCAAAGGATGACACCCAAGACATGTGCAACAAAACGTGGCGGCGACGCCCTTAAAAAGAAAGACTGCGTCGCAAACTCGGAAATGGAGAGAGAATTGGGACACCATGGCTCCCTCCCAGCATGATGCGGATGAGCATTACATTCTACAAAACCGAGCTGTCGCTGTCGATCGTTTTCTATATTCTGAAAACAAGAAACTCTCTGAGACGTGATTGAGGGATTTTAAGATTCAAGTCAAAGCAACATCATGGGTGCCCAGCTCATGCTCACTGGTTTCTCTCATTCTTCGGAGATCCCGGATCCGTGGGGGATGAGTTTACTTCGGGCGTCTGGGAGTCCGGATCCGTGGAGTTCCCAGGCATTTCCAGTTCTGCTCTTACCACATTAAATAATTCTGTCTATAGAATCCTCTCCATTCCATTTTATGTTGGTTTTTTTAGGAGAATTAAAATACAATGACTAAAATAAATACTACTCACTCCGTCCCGCGAAGTTTGACAACTTTCTTTTGGGCACGATAATTTAAGTAGTGGGATTTAGTAATTAAATTGGTGTGAGTATTTGTATTTAAGATTCTAATAAATTTTGATACCGGTTATTATTTAACTGACTTAATATTATCATAATGATGTAATTAGAGAAAAATAATTAATTATGGTCTTGTTAGAATTGTTTAATCGTATAGTTTTAGAATATATATTTTATATAATTTTTATCTGTACCAATTTTGAAATATTAAGAATTAAAGAAATACAAGGGACTTTGTGTAGAAAAGTAAAATTGTATTGGAATTTGTGTAGAATAGTAAAAGTGATTACTTTTAGTGAGATTTGACAATAATTAAAATTCTAATCAAACTTATACTATTAATTTAATTTATTTAAAAATGGAAAGGTGTCAAATTTCGTGGGATACCCAAAAAAGGAATAGGTGTCAAACTTCGTGGGACGGAAGGAGTACTAGTATAAAAATATTCCTTTAAATCCGATTCCAACCTACCTCTCGAAAATACCTTTTTTTTTTTCATTTTTTATATGATTAAAATATTTTTAAAATAATATTTATTTACATGGAATTTAAGTTATTCATCGTATAACAAAAATCTGAAATTTCATGTAAACTAATGGTTGGATTAAATTTGAAATCGGATAATATAAATTTATCTTAGAAAACTTCTTTAAATAACTAATGTTATAATTATCATCCAAAATATTACTAATAGTCATTTGAGTATATTCGTAACATTTCGTTTAATTAATCATAATTAATTAATTTAATTATGAATACTTATCATGTTACAAAATCACGTTTGAAAAGTGGCAATACAAATAGGAATAGGGAAGAATGAGTGACAGATGGAGATTAGGCAGTCCCAATCCCCACTCATTAAGAGAATTTGCAATATTTTTGGATGAGTATAAAATTTGACAACGACTAAATTATTCCCACATAATGAATAATCAATGCAAATGAATAATGTTAATGCATCAACATAAAAGTGATGGTAACATTTAAAAAAAAAAAATACCAAATTATGTATCTTTTAGGAAAAAGGGAAATCATTCTAAAATGACGAGATTCTACCAAAATTTGTGTACATTTTTTTAAACAAAGTATTGAAATCGATTTCTACCAAGATTTTTTAAAGAAAATTAATACAAGGGGGGCTCCTCTTAGTTAAGTTTGGTGATCAAACAGAGGAATAATTTACAATTTTGGCAGCTTGTTGAAGATATGGTGAGATGTTTATCATGGACTATTAAATTCAGGCAAATTTTATCACAATCAATATTTATTTATTTGAATCCGTGTTTTAGGCATTTAATAGTATGCATATATTCTTTCGTGCACATTAATTGCTTCGGTAGACCTTTCTATTATTTTTTTTAAATGTATTTTTAGTAAATTAATAATTATGTATATTCACGCTGTATCTTTTATAATTTTTTTTTTTGGTAAACATTGACACTTATGTGTGGGCAAAGGTGTGTGGAGCCCAAATCACACAAATTACAATAGGGATAAAGGGGAGGGATAAGGGACCGGGTGGGAATCGAACCTCCAATCTATATATAGTTGAAAGACAGGGAACATGATCACTTGGGTCAAGTCAAGGCCGATCCTGAGGGATGGCGAGAAGTGCAATTGTCCGGGCCCCCGTTTGTTACTATGATATTAATTTTTCACTTAATTCTTTATGTTATCCTATTTTTATAGAGCAAAACCAACTACTTTTATTAATTTATTATTTAGTTTTTTCTTCACAAAAAAGTTATAACATTATATGAACAATCATTTATCGACAAACTTCTATTTTTGAGAATATTTCAATTTTATATTTATTTAGATTGAATCGTGACATATTATCTTAGACAACTCGAGTTCGAGTCTTTGTATATGGAGAGTTATGTTTTGGAAGAGACAAACCCTTCAATGCCCACTAAATATTCGAGTGATTAGTTTTGAGTTCAACGAGACATATGGATATCCGGTTATTCATTAAAAAAATAAAGTGGGACCTCCTATTTTATTTCGCCTAGAGCCCCTAGAATGTCAGACCGGCCCATTCTCTATATCTTCTATGTTTATGTTATATCTGAAGGTGTCTAGGAAATTAATTAATTTGAAAAATATTTTTGATTTAATTAGCGATAAAAACATTGACTAGTTTCTATAAGCTTATAAGTTACCCATTAAAAAATTTAAAATAAAAACAAAACAAAACAAAAGAACTTATAAATAACTCCCCCTGTTATACCTTTCCACTGTGCATTATTAATGATCATTAACAATAATTTATATCAATAATAGTGCATGCAAATCGACTTTGAAAGGTTTTTATTACAAAAGTACCGCCTTTATATAATTACACTATTAATTAGGAACAAAATATTTATCTGTAGGGTTATGTTGTGTTTTTTCATTATTTTTTTTTTTGAGAGAAATAATTTTATTCCATAAGATACCCAAAGTATTGGGATATAGCACTACAACATAACAATCAAGGCACCGAGCCCTTTAGGGTGCGTTTGGTACAGAGAATGGAATTACGGAGAATTGGTGTCAGAGAATGGAGTTGCAGAGAAAGGGAATTGAGACAGAGAAAGAGAATTGATTCTCTTGTTTGGTACAACAGAGACTTCAACACAGAAATTGAACAGAGAATCAATTTTCTTTTTTGGTTGATTAGAGAATTGGATATATAAATAAAACATGAAATTAAAAAAATTATTATGTTGTTTGGTTTTTATTAATAAAAAATATAAATATAAATATAATTAAAATATTTGTTTAAACTATAATTTTTTCCCTATAATAATGGTTTATTTAATTATAAATAAAAAAAACCATGCACAAATTAACAACAAAAATTAATTTAATCAATTCCAATAAAAGTCTAAAAAGATAATCAATCTCTTTACAAGAACAAGTAAAACCAAAATAAAGTATTGTGTGCATAATTAAACTTAACTTAAAAAACTAATCAACTATCCCATAAAACCATCCACAATTACTTTTATCATATCAATTTTTTCTTCTTGATCCAAAGTAAGAAATTGGCGTGCACGCATCATATCTTTGCCAATCAAATCTGTTGCTTTATAACGTTGCATGGGAGTGATGCCCGACAACCCTCTTATCTCATCAGCTACCTTCTTAAACAAGTCAAAAGCCTCCTCATTTTCTTTGGCAGTGGCAATCCTCAAAGATTCACCCATATTCTCTCCAAATTTGCCCATAATCTCCTTTATGTCTTGACATGCATCTCTATGCATTTCACCTATTTCCGTATTTTTTTGTGTCTTTTACGTTTACCCGTGACAGATTTTGATGGTTCTTCAACACCGCGAGCATCTTGGCCGGCATCTTCGACAAAATCAAAGTCATCAACATCAATCGGGGAACTCCTTTGCGTCTCTGGAATTAAATCATCTCCAAGATCAACTGCGTGCCTCCCCGTGGCTCTATCCTTACCAAATATCGTGCAAAGCTTTTCATAGAAGGGAAATGACTTGCCTCGAAAATTTGCAGCACCTTTGTGAGTTTACAAGACAATTAGGAAAAAAATAGAATAAAAATTATCATAATAAGACTATGAATTTTTAAAAATAAAATACCTTTATATATTCATCCCAAACACTGTCCTCAGCAATAACACAATTTTTTTCTTCATCCCACCCGAATCCGCTTGCATGCACCATATCATAAACGATGCTAAAATGTGTCTTCCACGTCTTCATCCTTGATTTTATATGAGGTTCTGCTTTGAGCCCTGAGTTAGGAAGGCTTACATCAAGTAGTTGTTGAACGCCATTCAAATAACCTGGCTTGAACCCATTGTCAGCGCCCGCATACTTTCCCGATGCATATAACTCCATCAATGCATCAATCAACCTTGAATCTTCTTCATTCGTCCAAATGTGCTTGCTCCTCCCGGTGCCATTTGCTATATTTGAATCCGCCATGCCTACATACCAGGAAAAGAAAAGGAATTAAACAAGAATTAGATAAATCAATGAGTCAGGTGTAGCTTATGAGATCGCAGGACCTGTATCTTGCTATCTCTAGATTATTGAATGATGTCATTTGGATGATTAGAAAAATACAATTATTCTCATGACTATGACACATATATAAAGAATACATGCAGATAAAGAATAAGCTCCACATTTCAAATTATCAAAGGCAGTTGACATTTTGCTTTCATGTAACATTTTTTCTCTTCTTCCTTTCCCTTTTCAGTTTTCCACACTTTTGAACTCTATTATTCTATCATGTACAAAAAAGCTGTTAAAACATCCAAATCTTACATTCATATAAAAAAAAGGAAACATCAAACAACTCCTATTTAATTAATTACTACATACAACTCCAGAATAAACGTAAGGATTGAACCAGAAAATGAATTAATAGTCACATTGAAAAGTGTATAATGACAAACAATTTAATTGGGGAAAATATCTTACAACAGGTTTGAGAGCATCTTCAATGGTACCATATAACTCAAAATGGGTTGGCATCTTCACTCCAACAATACCCTAAAACCAAACCTATTTTAAGTTTTTTGAGTTTTATGAATAGTAAATACTCAAATTTGAGTTTTTACTATTCACAAACCTATCTCACTTTTTGCAATTAAAATAATTGCAATCTCATCTCTCAATTATTGCAAATTGAATATTGATCTAATTTTGTATTATGGTTAATAATTTTATACTTCATATATTTTTTTTATTAGATTTATTTTATATTTATTTAGATTAAAAATTTTAAGTTCTCTTTATAAAATAAACTTTAAATATAAAGATAACTAAATTTTTAAAGTTTTGATACAATCTTGGCAATCATTTAAAAAAATTACATTAGCACACCAAAATATAATTAAAAATAACACATCTCAAAAACTTAAAAAAACGTATAATATTAAACAACCAAATAACTACGCAAACGAAAAATTAAGTTAATAGTCATTTAAATCAACATCGGATCCTCCAATACTATTGAAATACGGAGAATATGTTCCAGTTGCATAAGGATCCGGTTGACCTTGTTCATTGGCTCTTTTTTGTGAAATACACCCTTGCTCAGCTTGAGCATATGCACGAACATGAGAAGTAGAGATGCACATTTTGAATTTCGTAATGCATTAGTTGAACACTTGTGGGAAAATCACACAAATTTCAATTCTTCATGTTGGATAAAAATAATTTCCTTTTAAATAAATACGCATTTCCCGCCATTTAGTTTAATTCGTATTCTAATTATGTAATTCTTCTTTAATTAATGAGTATTGAATTTATGTGGGGTTAATGTATAATTTATAAGAAATGATGGGTATGATTGAAAAAATAAATAAGTTTGTATGGAAAAGAATATATAGAGAATATTCTTTTGAGTTTGAGTTTAGTGTAAATAGTTGGAGATGAATTACTGTTGATGTGACATTTACTGTAAAATGGGTTTGAGTTTGGTGTTGGCGATTGGAGATGGTCTGAAAAGATGCTTATTTCATAGGATGAATCATGAAATCATAGCATTAAGATTAAAAATCAACATCAGCATAAAATGTTCCAAAAAAAGCAATTATAATGGACCAATAAAGCCACTTGTGGTTACACTCCTCATGTCTCTGTACACGATCAAACCATTTTAACATAGAATCCACAAAAAGAACCTCATTCAAAACAGGTAACCTCATTCAAAACAGGTGCAGCACACGAACATCTAAATAAATCAAATTACTAGTTCAAATCATCTATCACCAGAAGTAACAACAATTCACAGAGACGGGAGACCACCAATAACCTCAAGATTAGAGAGCAAATCTTGAAATTGAGTAGTTGTTAAATACTACTCCACTAAACAAGAAACATAAAAAATCTCCAAGAACTCTGCAATTTCACGAACCCGTTTCTTGTCAAGATGAGGGACACCGATATGGAGGACCACGGTGGTGAGCCACCTGATCCTCCGGATGGGCGAGTTAACAAGCGTCCGAAACCTTCTTTCAGTGAGATAGTCCGCAAACGGGCGGGATTCATACATGTTCCGACGGAGGTTCTTGACAACGAAATCACCATCGATCCTGATGACATTATCGAGTCCACCTTTAACGGCATCCCACGCTTCCAGTTATCCCCTTCTTTCCGGCAAGCCCTCCTACGTCCCTGGGCTTATTCGGTGGTGATCAAGATTATTGGAAGAACTGTCTCTTATCGAGTTCTGAAATCCCGTTTGGCGCACATTTGGCCGGCCTCGTCGTCAGTTCCATTAATTGATGTTGATAATGGATATTTCATTGTCAAATTCCAAAAAGAAGATGATATGTTGTTAGCACTCACGGGTGGCCCTTGGATGGTGTCTGGGAATTATCTTCATGTCCAACAATGGGACGAACACTTCAACCCCGCCACGAATGTGATCAAGTCTTTGGTGGCCTGGGTTCGTTTCCCCAGCATCCCGGTCTTCTTTTACAATCGTCCATATCTCCTCCGGGCGGGTTCAGCTATCGGGAAGGTCTTGAGTATTGATTTCAATACCGATACAACGTTGCGGGGACGTTTTGCTCGATTGGCGATCCAGATTGATCTTGATACTCCTCTCACTCCCCAAGTTATGCTTGAAGACTGCATAGTTGGAGTCGAATATGAGAGCTTGAAAATCATTTGCTTCAATTGTGGTAAATGTGGCCATTTGAAGAATTCGTGTCCGGAGTTGATTCCTCCTAAGGAGACTCGTGATGTTCCAGCTACGGGTCCGTCTAATCCCCCTGAACAGGATCCCAAGATCGGCTTTGGGCCTTGGATGCAAGTCCCACAACGCCGTCGTCCGCCCTTACGTAACATGCAATCTGCTTTTCCTAAAAACCCTAATCCTACTGGTAATCGATTTGTCCCTCTAACAGAGGAATCTCCGGATGTATTGGACTTGGTTCCCCCTCCGCCAGCTTCATCGGTTCCCCAGTCCATTCCCTCATCCTCCCCGGGTCATTCGGTTCGTCCCAGATCACGCCTGTTATCACGTCCATTGCCTCCTTCCAGATCTCCTTCCCCTCCTCCTGATCGCCACATGGATCTTGATCTTGAGTCTCACCCTGAGGGTAATAATACCCATCCCTCCACATCTGATGCTCCCAGCCGTGTCCCACATTCCCCCTCTTGGATTCGGCAGGCTTCCGGAGCATGGTCTCAGCCTTTACCGTCCTCTCTTCCGAAAGAACATCATCAAGTGGTCGCGGTGTCAGATCCCTCTACCCATTTCAACAAGAAAATTAAAGGAAATGGTGGTGCTCCTGGAAGACCACCTGAATCGCAATCTCCTCCATCGTCCTTCTCACAGCCACCTTCTACAGTATTATCTCCCCTTGATTTGAGGGAGCGCGCTTCTAGCCTGCCACCTTGAGTGCAGGCTCTTCATGTTTTTTCTTTCTTATTGTTTTTTCTGATTTTGGTGTTTTTTATTTTTTTATTCGTTTCCTCTCTTGCCATGACTCTTAACATCCTTTGTTGGAACGTACAGGGCGCTGGGTCTGGGGCCTTTCGTAGGGAATTCAGAGATTTGGTTGCTTCTAAACATGTGGCTCTTGCGGCTCTTTTTGAACCCCGAATCAGTGGCAATAGGGCTGATTCCTTTATTCGGAAGAGCTGCTTCTCAAATTCTTTCAGGGTTGAAGCGTCCGGCTTTGTTGGGGGCATCTGGCTCCTTTGGAATGATTCTATCAAGGTGGAGGTGCTTACATGTCACTCACAGTTCATTGATGTCTTTGTTAGCCAAGCTTCCCTCTCCTTTCATGCTACTTTTGTCTATGCGGCCCCCAATAAAATCCGTCGTTCTTGGCTTTGGCCGGCTATCTCTCGGATCAAATCTCTTCGTCATGGTCCCTGGCTTGTGGGTGGGGATCTCAACTGTATAGCAAATCAGTTTGAATCCAGAGGTGGCTCCAGCTCACTATCTGCTTGTGCTGAACTTCAGAATTTCATTGCTATGAATGATCTTATTGAGGTTAAGACTTTTGGAAGCAAGTTCACTTGGGCGCGGGGATCTCTTAGGCGCAGGCTTGATCGATTATTAGCTAGTTCAGAATGGATGGATGCCTTTCCTAGTAGTGTGGTTGAAGTTCTTCCCCGCATCCAATCAGATCACTCTCCTCTTTTACTTAAGCTTTCAGCTGGTCCTTATCTCAACTCTCCTGCTCGGATGTTTCGGTATAAGCTTTCGTGGCAAAGACACCCTGGTTTCTCTTCTCTTCTATCGCGCTCCTGGGACTCTAATATTTCGATTCTCAATAACCTTTCTAAGTTTCAGAGTAATGCCTCTCGTTGGCATCATGATGTTTTTGGTTCGACTAGGAAAAGAAAGAACAGAATGCGGGCTCGCTTAGCAGGTATTGAGAAGAACGATCACTGGCCTGATGACCCTTTTCTTAAGCGCCTTCATTCTCAACTCAGTTCCGATCTTAGTAGAATCTTGGAGGATGAAGAGTTAGATTGGATTCAGCGTAGTACTAGAGATTGGAATTCTTTGGGGGACCAAAATACTAAATTCTTCCACAGATTTGTGAAGCATCGCGCCAGTAAGAAAATTTTTCCCATGCTGGAAGATGCTAATGGGAATGTACTTTCTAATCCACTTGATATACATAATATGGTGGTTGCCTATTTTAGAAATTTGTATCAGGGGGAGTCTTATTCTACATCCCATCTTCAGTCTATTTCTTACATCCCATTCCCCTCTCCTATTACTGATCCTGGTCCCCTTGATTTTCCTTTTACTCATGATGAACTTTGGAATGCTGTTAAGCAAATGGCCCCTCTTAAAGCTCCTGGCATCGATGGTCTTCATGCGGCCTTCTACCAGAATAATTGGAATATTGTTGGTTCTTCTGTTTGTAGTTTCCTTCAAGAGTGTTTTTTCAACCCCCACCTAGTGAGGGATATGAATCATACCTTGATTACCTTGATTCCCAAAGTCCCTAATCCTCGTATTGTCACTCAACTTCGTCCGATTAGCCTGTGCAATGTCCTATATAAGATCATGACTAAGGCCATTACCAACAGACTGAGTTCCATTATGCCAAATCTTATTTCCTCAGGCCAAGCCAGTTTTGTTCAAGGCAGGTGCATCCAGGACAACATCATTATCTGTAATGAAATTTCACACTTCCTGGAGAGATCCCGAGCTAAACCAGGTTACATGATCATTAAGCTTGATCTTGAAAAGGCTTATGATAAACTTAATTGGTCCTTTATTCATGAAACTTTAATTCTTGCTGGTTTTCCCCCTTGTCTTTCTAATTTGATTATGGCTTGTGTTGAGACTTTCTCCATGCAGCTCCTGTGGAATGGTTCTCTTTCTTTACCCTTCAATCCTAATCGTGGCGTGCGGCAAGGCGACCCGATTTCTCCATACCTCTTCATACTTTGTATGGAGCGTCTGAGCATTATGATTAACAATGCGGTTGCCCAAGGCCTGTGGAAGCCGATTACGTGGGATAGGAAGCAGCTTAAGATTCCTTTTATCTTTTTTGCCGACGATATTCTTCTCTTCTCGCAGGCCAGTTCTGAGCAAGCTGGAGTTATAAAGCATATCCTTTCTGTTTTCTGTGATCTTTCTGGACTTACCATTAGCATTAATAAGTCTAGAATTTTCTTTGGTAACGTTGTGAACAGGGCCACTCGTTCTTTGGTGGAAAACTGTTTGGGCATACATAGCTCCCCTAGCCTTGGCATTTATCTTGGCATCCCCACTCCTCATGGGCGTCGGGTCTCCTCTTATTTCAAATTCTTAATTGATAAACTTGCTTCTAAAATTAATAATTGGTCCTGCAGGTGCTTGAGTCTTGCAGGTCGCATCACCCTTCTCAAATCGGTGCTACAAACTATTTGCATTTATGCTATGCAAGTTATGAAATTACCTAAGAAAATCATTCATGAGATGGAGCGCCTTAGCCGGAATTTTCTTTGGGGCTCGTCTGCTAATCACAGGAAGATCCATCTCCTGGCATGGGAAAGGATCACTACTGATATCGACAAGGGCGGTTTAGGGTTATTCCGACTCGATTCACTCAATGATGCTCTTCTTATGAAGAGTTGTTGGGGTCTCCTTACCCGCAAGGTTACTTGGACTGGTCTCCTCAAGAGGCGTTATGGTTGGCAACATCACAGACTTCAGCAGGGTTCCCGTACTCTATCTTACTTCGCCAAGGATCTTAGAGCTGTGTGGCCAAAATTCTCTCCTCTTGTGGGATGGAATATTACTAATGGTAAGAATACTCTTTTTTGGGTTGATCATTGGATTGATGGGATTTCTGCTTTGCAGGACTATGTAACTTGTCCCCTCTCTAGCTCGGAACGTGCTCGACCAGTGGCTTCCTATGTTGCTGATGGTTCCTGGAAATTCCCTGAATTAATGGCTGTCTTACCTTCCGATATTATTCAAACCATCTCTCATGTTCGCCCTCCCTCCAACACTGATGGAGATGATCAACCTTTTTGGATTCCGAACTCTACTGGCTGTTTCTCAGTACGAAGTGCCCGACGTGCATTATCTTCTTCTCTGAACCTGATCTATCCATCCGACAGGATGTGGAAGAATATTTGGCGCTGGCCTGGTTCTCAACGCGTTCGTACTTTTATTTGGCTTTGTTATCATGGCCGGATCCTCACAGGCTCAGAAAGGTGTCGGCGATCTCTTACTCAAGATGCTTGCTGTTGGAAATGTGGTGAAACTGAAACGTGCATCCACGCTCTCCGCGACTGCCCAGACTCGGCCCTTGTCTGGCGCAACATGGGATTCTCCTCTGATTTGCCATTTTGGTCCTGCAATATTCAACAGTGGATTTTCTCCAATCAATCGATTCAAACCTGTGATGTTGAGGCTGCTTCTTTTGGCTTTGGAATTTGGAATATTTGGAAAGCTAGGTGTTTGGAGTTCTTTGAAAATAAGCCCATCTCCTGGCCTTTTCTTCATGTTTCCATTATGAATATGAGCCAAGATTTTTTGAAGGCCAGATCCAGTCTCCAAACAATTGGTAGAAAAGACTGGAGAGGAGCTCGTGGTCGTTGGGAGAGTCCAATGGTGGGTTGGTCCAAGCTGAACTGTGATGGCAACTTCGCTGGCAACGTTGGACGGATGGGTGGCATCATTCGCGATCATCAAGGTGCATGGATTGGAGGCATTCGGGTTAAGAAAACGATCTCTGATGCTTCACTTGCTGAAGCATGGGGAGTAGTTTATGGCCTTCAAGCTGCTTGGGAGCTTGGGATTAATAGACTTGAAGTCGAGTCTGACTGTCATCAGATCATTTCTCTTATTGTTAGTAATTCTCTTCCGGTTGGCCCTCTGGCGGTTCCCCTCTCTAAAATTCAGGAGATGTTACACTGGTCTTGGGAGCTTAAGTTTAGGGTGATTCCTCGTCCTCTTAATCATGTAGCTGACTTGCTTCTTCGGGATAGGAATTTCCCTGATGGGGTGTCCTTTCTTACTCGTCCTCCCGAGCATATTTGGGAGGCTTTGAGTCTTGATTCTTTGAATGTAATACGTTTTCAACGTTATGAATAAAACGGCCTTGGCCCTCCTTTCCATCGAAAAAAAAAAAGAGAGCAAATCTTGACAATTTAAAGTAGGTAATATTATGCTTTTGTGAATCCAAATCCCTTTAATTAAAACAACTAGCACATAACAGAGTAAATAATAAAACAAATAAATTGAAAGAAATCATCCAATTAGATGGGTTAGACCTTCACCATAATAAAGTACAAAAACAAGAAACCCGGAAACGGAGAAACCTCCATTGATCTTCGAAGACGATAACCAAATTTTGGAGAAACCTCCATTGATATTCGAAGACGATAACCAAATTTTGCCAACCACGTAAGAAGAAAAATGAATTTTGTTTAGGGAAGAAAACGAAAAATGCAAAACAAAAGCTATGAACGGATTGATACAAATATGATCACAAAACAAGAAATACATGAGAAGATAAAACCGAATGCAATACAAGGAAAACATTGTTGGTACCTAGTAATATTTTTCAAGTAGAACCGAATTGCAGCAGGAAGAGGATAAAGCGGCATGGACCGTTGAAGAAAGGCCGAACAGGATTGTAGCGGCAGGCAGGAAGGCGAACGGTGAGTTGGGGCTCGAGGAAGGGGATGAGTCTGGACTGTGAAAGAAACGCAAGTCGCAGTCGATTGGGATGGTGTGAGCCGGGAGAATCGATTTGAGACCCTTTACCAATTCTCTCCGAATCTCCGCTTTTTAGAGAGAATCAAAAGTAGGGAAAGAGAATCCCATTAAATCTCAATTTTCAAATCTCTGGTGTTAACAAATAAGGGAATTGGGCTCAATTCCCTGTACCAAACATCCCTTACATCCTTGACCATCTCAGATTCGTCAATACAAGGAAATCAAACTACCTAGAGGCCGAACACCCAAACTACAAAAACCACAACTAACAACAAATTAGTGGCCGGTTTCAATTTCCCTTCCACACTGAGGCACTCCACCAGAACTGCAGCGGCGTCTGTTCCCAATTGTTGCATCTGTTTTTTCATTATTATTGTTGTTTTTCGGTGGAGTTTTCTATGTAAACATCTAAATAATTAAAACTTATGGATGAGGATTAGCTCAAATGACAAAGTTCATGACTTCCAATTTTAGGTTGGGGATTCGATTCACCATTAGACCCGCTATCCCATCCCTTTATTCTCTTTGTAGATTGTGTGGTATACTGGTATATGCCCTTATAACCCTTCTTCCGACTTCGTCCTCTCTAAAAAAATAGTAATTAAAATGTGTTATGGTCATTTTTCTTTTGTTTTTTTGGAAAATAAAAAAACGACATACTACTGGCCTACTGGCCAGAAAGATAAATGGGAAGCCCAACAACAAGCATGTGTTCAGCCCATATTAAGATCTATAAAACTCCAAATCATATGAAGCCTCAAGACCATTGTGAAAAATGGATGCTTAAATGTTTATCATAGTACAATTTTAAAGAGAATCAAGGTCAAGGCAAATTCTTAGTGTTTGCTGTAGAGCTTTTTCAAAGCAAAAAATACAGATAAAAATCAATGAGAATGCTGGAATTTTTGAGATTTTTAGAAATTTTAATTTTTTAAATTAAAATAAAGGGCTTATTATTTATATAAGAATTTCTAAAGTAGTAGTTGTAAAAAGAATCTTTGCAAACAATGACCCTGTTCGGGAATTAGTTGTTAGCTGTTAACTGATTCTGTGAGTAATAATTAGTTAAAATTAGCTGTTTGACAATTTCGATACTAACTTTTTGCCTAAAATAAGCTAAAATTCAAAATGCTGGTATTTGCAGCGGTTTCAAAAAGAGTTGATTGAACACTGTTTAAGTTATTTTGTCTTTAAATAGGCTATTTTATCTCATATTGTGAGACGAATTAATTGATTGGATTTAGTTGTTTTGCCAAAAAGGGCCAATGTTACTCGAGGACTGAGGAGCTTTCGAATTTATTTTTGATTTATTTAATTTTTTGAAATATTATTTTTAAAAGCTCATATCCCATCAAAATCTGTACCTTCATAATAACTCATGCTCCAACTACAACTAAATACTAGTAGTAGTTATGTTTGTATGGATGTGAAAGGATAAAAATGATATGAACAATTTCTTTCATTTATTTGAAAATTTTAAATTCTAACTCCGAATGTTGAATGCTTTTCTAAATCAAAATTCATTTACGTGTTAAATTCAGTTCAATTGACAACCTTCACCACAATAGTAATTCTAAACGACAAATAATCATTCTCTAGTACTCCTCCTAGTTTTATTTTCTCTTTTCATCAACTCCAGCAATAAATCGTTCAAAGCATCAATCGGACCTGGCAAACACCAATGCACGCAATCCGTCGGAAATGTCTGATTCGCCACCGGCCACCGCCCATAATTCCGCGGATGCCCGTCCGGCCGCGCCAACAGCAGCCCCGTCGCGTCCAACAACCGCAATTCCCCGCCGCTCCGTGCAACTCTCATTTCCTCCAACTGTATCCTGTACATTTCCAAATCGTAGAACTGCAAACCGATCTCGCCCCTCTTGACAGGCCGCGTCCGCGCACAATCCCCGCCGCTGTTCCACCCGCCGCCCTCGAAATGCGACGGCGAGAACGTCCTCAGGAACGCCACCCCTTTGAAACCCGCCGCGGCTCCCGTGATCGTCTGAAAAGCTGACCGGAAAGCCTGCTGGTAGCTGAATTTCAGCGTCAGGGGAGCGATGTCTGGTTCCCGGCAGAAGTGGCAGCCGACTAGGGTTCGGTTTAGGTAGAAGTACGACGGGTGGAAGAACCACTGGCCCGCCGAGATTATAAGGTAGTCGAAAGATCCGATTTTGGACGCCCAAAGGTCGTCGCTTTCGTCGAGGAATAAGTTGAAAGGTCGCCGGATATCCGCCGGGTTGGTTCTCTCCGATCTGACGAGAAAAGGCGAGAAGAAGATGGAGACGGTGAAGTTGTATCCGGCGTAACGATACGATGTCTCTCCGGCAGAGCGATGGGGAACGTCGGACGGACGAGCGGCGGGTGATAAAAGGCAGATTAGGGATTGCATATGGTTCCTGGCGACGGAATCGCCGACGAACGCCATTGATTTCCCTTCCACGAGTTGCAGAAACTGATGGAGATCGAAAATGGGGAGATCGCAGGCGTCTGGCTTCCATCGCCATTTGAGGAACTCGGAATCCGGGCGGCCGTATTTCAGGCAGTTCTGGTGCTCCTGGATTGCGTCGCAAGTGTCATTCGTGTAGTACGGAGCGTCGGGATTCGGCACCCATTCCCCAATGAATAAGTCGCATTCCGCCTCCTCGCCGGCGCCGGCGGCTGGGGAATTATTAAGTGATTTTAGAAGGAAATTGCTAGGGTAGTCTGGGAAGAAGCGTAATGGGATTATTGTAAGGATAAAAATGAGGGCAATTACAAAGATGATGAAATTTGAGGTTTTGCTCTGTGCAAGGGATTTGGGGAAAGAAAGTTCATCACAAGGCTGGGGCTTCATTGAAGTGTTGCGCTCACGAGATATTGTCTTGTGTCTTATGCCTACAATTCAAACCTATGTATGTGTGTGTCTGTTTTTACAAATTTCTGTCACTGAATCATGTGGGATGAATATGATGGGTTCAACTTCAAGCATCAAAAAATATGTTTTCTTGTGGTCGACAACTATCGAGCTGTACGAGTATATTCTCGTCTCCTAATCTCTATTAATGATTATAGTACCCAATAAAAGATTGACATTAGTTAGAACCCACATGACCATCCATAATGGGCACCAACATACTTCTACCATATATGTTGCAAATTTAATTACACTACTTTTTAATGCACAAATTACTGCATTCTTTTCTACATGCATTGCCGGACACACTTAGGGGCGACGGGGTCGGCCGCCCTCCGAGATGTTTGTCAATAAGTTTTTATATAATTGTATCAATTTTGTCTATTTGTTTTGGCTTATTTTTAAATTTTACGTTTTTTTTTTCTTTCAAATTATATTTTCCTTATTTTATTTTTGTTTGTTTGGATATTTGTCAACTATAACAAAAAGAGCTGTAAATGTAAAAATTCAAATTTATTTTAACGTAGGTATGATGCCACTTCTATAAAAATGAAAAGTTTTAGGAGTGCATCAATATCTCAAATAAACATAATCAACTTTTTAACTAATTTTGTTAATGTAATCAATTTTAATGCTTATCTAAATAATTATTTGGGTTACTTTTGTTGTTGGGTTTTAGCTATTGTAAACTTCTTTTTAAACATATGTTCATTTGCTCTTTATTTTTATTAATATATTAATAAAAGAATACTAGTATAAAATTTAAAAAAACTTGGATTATAGGAAGTTATGAACATTGTACCCAATTGATTATCTAAACCAATTAAATACTAGTGTTCGGAGACCGCCCTCCCAATCCCAACAGTCTGCGTCCGCCACTCCACTGTGACTACATGTATTGTGCTAATTTGGTGTAGAAGGATTAAAAAGAAGGATAGCAACGTGAGATCAAACTCGGAAACCAATGAGTGTGCCCAAATGGAACAAGCCTATCCAGCACGTCTTTCCTTGAATCCAATTGGAACCAACATAAATAAATTCATCTACAAAGGTTTGGTTTGTGGTAACCAAGAATCCCTAGAAAACCCAAAGGTGGATTTATAGGTTGGTTGGATGACTGGTTCTTGCCTTCTTGGTCGCCAATGATCCGTCTTGTAAATCGTAATGTGGCTATATTGAATTGTCGGACATAATCACATAATGAAAAAATGATGAGTGCTTTTTCAGAATTCATTGAAGAACATTAGTGAGGATTTATGATAATTCTAAAAACTGTCAAGTATATAAACAGAGTTTTAAATTTTGGACGCATTTTCCAACAACGGAGGGTGTGGAATGGTGTTAAAGTTTGGCATCATCTTTGGCCGTTGGTTAAAGAAATTAGAGAAGAAATAAGGATGATGGAGGGGTGTAGACTGCGGCATATTTTGAGGGAGGTCAACCAAGTGCCGGATGCTATAGTGAAGTCTACGGCTCCTCGGGAAGACTTGTAAACTATATGGGCCTTTCAACCTAATGATTGGGGTGTCCTTCTAGAAAATAATACAGCGGAGACTAAATATATTCGTACTTAGGCCATCTCCATCGATAGGAGCTAATTTTTTTAGCTCCTGCATGCCCCCCGCCACGTCAGCAAATGGCAAATGCTCCTCCAAATTGGAGGAGCTCTGCCGGGCACACTACTGTGCCCGGCAGCTTTTTGTTTTATTTTTTTTCTTTTTTATTTTCTCTTTTTTTCTTTTTTTTTTAAATTTTAAAATATTATAATTATAAATAACTAAATAATTCTGTAAAAAAAATAATTAAAAAGATTTTTTTTTATATTTTTTATTTAAATTCTTTACAATAATGATGTGGAAAATATTGAGTTGTTTTATTGGAAATGAAAATGGGATAAAGTTAATTAATAATGTGGAAGAAAGAGAAGATGATGTGGTGGGAAAAAATATGAGAGCTAGGAGAGCATGGATGGAGATGACCTTAGTAGTGTGATGAGTTCCACGGCGTAGTGTTTGGCTGTTGGTGTTTTCCTTTCTTCTGTTTTCTTTGCTCGCCTCTCTTTAGGTTACTCCCCTCTTTATGTTGCATCACCCAAAGAAAAAATAAAGAAGTAAAGAAATAAAAACAATCCATTGTACAAAAAAATACTCGTACTACTATATGGGAAAAGATACACACACAAACCGGCCTAATGGGCCTCCATTCTCAACATATATAATAAAAAATTGGCCCAAATATCTATGGGCCCAGGCAAACACCAGTGGACACAATCATTATACAAAGTGACATTCGCATTGGGCAGATGCCCATACCGGGCCGGGTGCCCGTCGGGCCTCAATAGCATCGCCTGCGTCGTGTCCATCACCCTCATCCTTTTCTCTCCCTCCCTCTGCGAAGCTCTGAATTCCTCCAATTGAATCATGTACATATCCAAATTCCTTCCCTCCAGGATCATCTCCTCGCTCCGGAACGGCCGCCGTCGCACGCAATTGCCGCCCTCGTTCCAATCTCCGCCCTCGAAATGCGACGGCGCGTATGTCCGGACAAAAGTCACGCCTTTGTAATCATTTCTCTTAGTTATTGCTCGGAGCGCCGTTCGGAAGGCTCGGCGATAACCGTAGGTCAAAGCAAGGTCGGTGATGTTCGGTAGCTCGCAGTATCGGCAGCCGACGACGCGGCGATCCTCGTAGTAAACGGCGGAGCGAGTGAACCAGTGGCCGGCATTGAGAATGAGGTAATCGTAGCCGTCGATCTGCGTGGTCCAGGACTCGTCTGGCTCGTCAAGGTAGAGGTTGAAGATTCCGGTGTGGGTGGGGCCGTCGGAATCTCGCCGGATGTGGGATCGGACGAGGAATGGCGACCAGTAGAAGACAAGGGTAAAATTATAATTTACGTAGTGTAAGCGTTTGAAATGTTGGTCGTCAGCAGTTGGAGGGGACACGTCGACAGGATATTCCACCTGAAATTGAAATAAACTATTTTTTAAAAAGAAAATGTAATTTGGTAATAAATGAGCAATAAATACACAAACGTTTGCAAAAGGAATACTACTGTTCACAAAATTTTTTTGCTTGACTACTGTTCACAAAATTAATTTATTCATTTGATTTTAAGTTTATTTATTTATTTGTGTAAAGGAATACACATGCTGGGCCACATGCACCCACGCCCCAATATAGCCACATAGGAGTATTAGATGGCAAATGTAACATCTATTCAAAAATAGTTTTGAAAAAAATAAAATAAAATAACATACTTATCTACATATAGATAAAGTATTTTAATATTATTAAATAAGAGGGGTTGGGAAGTCGGTTTCTAAAAAATTATAGTTTGGTAAAAATAATTATAAATTTATTCTTTAATTTACACCTTGAAATTTTGGTGTTTGAATCCTCGTCGGCCATTGATGTGCCATTTCTTACCTCATCTATAATTTGATTTTCTTTTTACCCCAATAAATGAGTTATCTCTTTTTTCCCTAATCCCTACCCAACTTTAATTCTCGCAAGCATAAGTTTTTATCAATTCTAAAAGTATTCAACAATTGTAGTTATATGGGAAAAAAATAAACAACATGTATCTATTTATTATATACAGCGATCAATTTTTTAATGGAAAACACATCAATAATCTCTAGCTTTCTCTCCTGCCGCTTAATGAAAATCAAAAGAAAACATATACTCTAGCAATGTAAATGAGCTAGTACAATATATAGGTAAAATAAGTAAACTAAATATTGTCGGCATATATATAGTTCCTCTTTGAATATTTTTTACGAGACGAATCTAACAAGATCACACTTAACTATGTTTTAACTTATATAACTATGATAAAACTTTAAATTAAAATCTATGTGTGAATAGTAATCCATTATGAAACGTAAAAAATATTCGAGAACAGATGTAGTATATTTCTTTCTTACTACGTAAACAAAAACTAATGTATTATTTGGACTTGATACATAGGTTGGTCTACCATAATAATTTACATATGGAAAATGATTTCAAGGTTTATTATGAATTCCGAAACTAAATTTCCAGGCTGTAACCTCAACGTCTTTTTGTAGTCACGCTAATCAGCATTTAAATACAGTGCTTGGTTAATTTTTATAGCAAAGAAATAATAATGAGGATCTTTTAGGTTGAAGAAAAGGACGCGAAATCTAATTTTTATAATTTAATCACATCTGGATATACATCAATAATTTCCATGCATGTTCCCTCAAAAAGTAAAAGATCAATTATAAGCACAGATTTGGATTTTAGCTACAAGTTGCTAGTTTAATTTGTGCTGGTTAATGCTATGAAATTTTAGCAGTTCCATTTTAATTACATATACTTCCTCCTTCTCTTGAAAACGCTACGCTTAGTCACAGCACGCATGCCGATATACATTTTTAACGGTTAAGAACTTAAATTGTGTACAATGAAAAGTTATAAAAATTAATTGTCTAAAACCACAAGATTAGACGAATCTAACAAGATCACACTTGACTATGTTTTTTTCTTACATAACTATTGTATAAGAATTTGAATCAAAGTTAAATAATGAATAGTGCCAAAGAGTGCTCTGTAACACTTCTATTCAGACGGAGGTAGTATTTGCCAAAAAAAGTTGCATATGTACAAACACACACTGATCAATAACACGATATCAATGAGCAATTTTATCAAGAAAAAGAAAAATAAGAAATTATATTATATTATATTATTACCTTGGACAATTGGCATATGATGGATTGCAAGTGGTTCCTCCCTAGAGAGTCTCCGACAAAGGCCATAGATTTGCTTCGGACCAAAGTAAGAAACCCATGAGGGTCAAAATGTGGCAACTCACAACCATCCGGCTTCCACCGCCATTTCAAGTAGCCGGAATCCGGTCGGCCGTACTTCATACAGTTTTGGTGCTCGTGGATGGCCCAACAACTCTTGTTCGTATAATATGGAGCATTCAAATCTGGAATCCATTCCCCCACAAATATGTCACATACCTTTTCATCATTGTTTTGTGCCCCTGTCTTCATCGAAGGAGGGCCATAGTTGGTGGCATTGGAGCCGTATTTTAGGATAGGGTCATTGAGAAATGTAAGAATTAGGACGACGAATGCTGTAGCAAGAAAAATAATGGTATTTTGAATTAGGGTTTTGTGTTTTGTTAGTAGCTCCATATGTGGATTTGGAGCTTCAATGGAGAATGGAGATATTGGCAAGATATGAGTTCATTGAAATCCTAACTATTTAGGCAAATTTAGGGGAAATTGCTTGCACGTTTAATTTGTACGAATTTCGAGTTCTTTAGTAGTAGTAGTAAGTATTTTTTAATGTAGATTTTGATTACTTCGAAACATAGGTTAATAGTATGATGCACTAGTCACATGCACATGTGTTTATGGGAAATGTGACATACACAAATTACAAGAAATTAAAATTGAAATTGTGATTCTTAGCTAATTGTATACTATGTTTGTAAACGCAATGCACCAAATTGTTTTACTCTCTCAAAATCTATCTTGATGTGATTATTATTTAGATAAGCAGATGATATATTCTTGAAATAATAATGCAAAACTTTGTGACCACTAACAAAAAGTTATTACTATTTGCAGTTCACATCACAGATGATTAATTGGAGTCTGGAACTTTGGGGAGTTTTATGTATATTATTCATTTAAGAAATTAATTCCAATTGATATATATATATATATATATATATATAATTATTCATGATGAATTGAAGGAATTAATTTTAATTGATCTGATTACTGTCGGTACATGTGTGGTCCATACCAAATAATGTATATTAGATATGATAATTAATACTATTGTTTTAAATTTAGGTAATGAGAGGGATTTTTTAACTTAATCTTTGTTTGAACTTCAGTTCTTCACCGACGGAATTAGTTATAGGATTCTTTATTTTAATTTCTTGACAAGAACCAGTAAGTAATTAACTGGCATATTTTAGACTGTGATGTATATAAATAATTATTTCACTCAGTCAACCACCTTCAATTATTTAGGGCTTGTGTAATACTAGTAACTTGTAACAATGATTGTGCAAATTTATATTATCTCAAAAAAAAATTACTATTAATTTAATTCAATATTTCTAATGTATTTAATAGTAATATTGTTTTTAATGAATATATAATAATATACTCCCTCCGTTTTTTTTGTTTGCTACGGACCCACGCAGCACGCAGTCCAATGTACATTTTAAATCAGTAATAACTCAAGTTCGGTACAAGTAAAAATTCTAAAAGTACGATATTTAAAAACTACAAGACGAGACGAATCTAACAAGATCTCAATTGACTATATTTTAACTTGAATAACTATGATAAAACTTCAAGTCAAAATAATTGTGTAATAGTGC